>LUGF01015874.1:445853-498179 GCA_001625245.1 Calycopis cecrops | reverse complement strand
AGGGGGGCGGGAACATAAAACGAGACGACAGATGGGAACCAACCCTTCATATTGTAAGCATTCCGTTTGTATGCCAATATATTTCAATTATAACATATTGCTAAATGCTTACACTAATTTAGCTTTGGAATTCATGTATAGGTCTCAGTTCAGACTTACAAAGCTCGGCTATATTCAAATCAATATCTAATCATGTGATCTTTTATTTAATTTAATATTTAGTAACATTATAGTCTATGTTATAATATACAGTATGTTTTAATATAGGGTCCATTATTTTTTAAGTTAAAAACAGAGCACAAATAGAAGAGTCGCAGATTTTCTACGACAAAAGCATCTTGTTTATGTTTGTTAATCCCAGTCGCTTACTTCGACATGACCTAAATATTTCGGTCAAACGTAGATGTTTCATTTCTTATTATATAAATAAACTTTATTTAAGTAACCAGTCATTGGAGAGATAATATAAATTGAACATATTTTTTGTGTCCCAAGTATGTGAAAAAATAATATAAAAATTCGTATGTTGTTTATAACCACATTTATCGGCATTTCAATGTATAAACCTAAAAGTAAACTTTCGATATTTATGTCTTCAAATAATAATTAGGTAATTTTAAAATATGATTATTAATAGCTAATTACATTAAATGTGGTAGCATTTGTGGGTCTTATGATAGAGTATACCCGTATATATGATCTTTATACCATGGCTTACGTATGCGATGACATAAAAAAGAAATAATTTTACTGATGTAGTGTTGAGCTGGTCACACACTCAGAAAAACAGATTGCAGGTGGACCGGCAATGTTCTAGAATAAAGACGGCATTTAAAAAGTACTGCTTAATAGTGGTCGACATGCACTGTTCCTCATTCTGGTGGAAAGACAACTCCGTCTAGCACCAGGTCCGTGATAATGTTAGAGGCAGACGGTCGCTCGTCTAGGCATTTATTAAATTAGAGCTTTGATCCCAGTAGCTCGATAAACTCTGATGATGGTGATGATGATGAAAATATGTACAAAGTAAAAAGTATAGCACTGTGGCACCACGTCGTCGTGTAGAATAGGTTCGTTTAGTTGAACCACTGATGCATGTTGTATTCTGAAAGGAGATGTGAAAGTTCCTGTTGTAGATTATTGTAATAATATGCAATATACACGTTCCAACATTTGATTATCAATATTAGTAGGCAAATAGATGTTCGTGTCCTGAAATAAATTGTCATTATTATGTGCGTATGTGTATACAGTATAGGAGTTTAGTTGTAATAATCTGATTAAATTATTATAAATAATAATGTTTGTGCTCACAAAAAATTTATTATCTGCTTAAACATCTCAACCGTGATCACAAAAGCCAAATTTTAGCTTCAAGCTATTTCAGACAGACAAGTTTTGGGTAAAGGAGATGTTACTCACAGGACCGCATGCCCATCACTGGACACACAGGACATACGTATAAATCTTATAGTATACCTAAAGCAATCAAGAATACAATGTTAAGATAAAATTTGAAAAGTGAATTTTGTGCACTAGAGTAAGACTGTAAGCAGTTTCTAATTTTGGGTCTATTCAGCGACTTCTAGGGTTGATTTTAAATATGATAAAAATATTTACAAGTAGGTACCTAACAGAAATAATACATGATACCATCTCAAAATTATAACTATGATTTTTGTGCGCAAGGAGCGGCCTAATTGGAGTGTGGGGTGAAGAGGGGCAACATATATGGATATGGATGCTAATGGGCATTGATAGTTACCAAATTCTTCCAATTGTTTATTTGTGTGCTATAAAAATATTTTATTAATACCATGTAAATTATACGAAAATTAATATTGTTATGTCGCTATCAAAATCTTAACGTAAAGTAATCACATTGAAGTCAAATGTAGACTCATAAATATTTCGAAAGAAGTCACGTAAATATGATTTCATTACCGTATATGCCATGAGTATGAAAGCTCCTTCTCAGCTTGATTCAGTAGAAGATTCAATCTCTTAATGCACATTTTCTCCCTGTTAACATCATATGTACTGGGAAGATTTTAATAGGATTAAAAGAATAAGACATGCATTTTCATTTATCATTTCTATCAATAAAACATGACAAGGGTTTGGTGTTACTCATCCTCATATCAAAAACTATTTACATATATATGTAGTATCAAATACTATTTACGTATATATAATATATATATATGTATAGGTTGGGCAAAAAATTTCTTCGCATGTTTTAAGAAAATTCAAATGATTTTTTTTATAGTTTATTTACATTTAAATAAAGTATGTAGGTACCATTTTGTCCGATAACTTTTTGCCATCTTATAGGTGATATCGACTGTGATGGATATCTCTGTCAGTAATAACTTGATTATTAAAAAAATAAGTGTTCCGATAGAGCGTATGTTCTTAAAAGGGCTCTGAACCCGAATGTCAATTCAAATTAGATCGTTCAGCTCGAACTTTATGTTTGTTTTTGTATTCAAACTTAACGTTTAACTTTAACAAGTCACATTAGCCTGTTGGCTTGTTATAACAAGCAGTTAATCTTATTCGAGGGCAGGTGAATATATACATACTTGATATATATACTTGATTAACTTAACTTTAAATTTTCGGACCGATACGACCGAAAGGTCTCATTCATACGAAGGAAATCTCTGATGTTGCGGATATCTGTGGGCGTTGGTGATCACTTTACATCAGGTGGCCCCGCAGCTAGTTTGCCTCCTATGCTATAAAAAAATTAATGCTTCTCATAAATAGTCTCAAAGAAAAACTGTCCTCGAATCTTTACAAAAATATTGTATTTATCAAACGAGACACTCGCTCAGTCTTACCTCTCACTATTCCTTAATTTAAGCCATTACGTAATCAGGGTGAACCTTATTTAGCAAATAATGAGCCATCCTCTCCTCTAATACGATTACTCGGCTTTGGGGGGGAAATTTGCATACTTATCACATTAACGAATTCTATAGAGACGTATCTACAGGACCCATTGTGATAAAAGTGTAAATCTTTGTTATACATTATTTATAGTTTGTTTTCAATTAGCCAGACCAGGTGGGTTATAGGTGGTTTATATTCAATTATAGTTTTATTGAATTCGTATGCCAAAACTACTAAATAGATTCTTTGTATGGCGCGTAGACAATAATAACATTATACTGAGCCGTAAGTTATAAATACAAATTAATAGAACTAATATGGTTATGAGAATATCTATAATGATTAAATACCAAATATTTTCACTTAACGTTATTTGGTATTGATTTATTCATGATGTAATACAAATAATATTACCGATATTATTTACACGAGAAGGTCACTTCGATAGGAAATTAATATTCAGTGACGGAACGTGGCCTTTTCGTTAATTAATTTTATTGAACATGGCTTCAGGTCGTCAAAATATAATTGTCCAAATACAGATTGTTATTATAATTGTGAGAGTCACGTTAATCTTCTTCTTAGTATTAGGTAATATTATATTACACCTTTTTAATATTATAAAAAAGTTTTATTATATATGATGTAATATTAAATCATATATTATTTAAAGGGAATATAAATTAATTTTTTCATTACTATAATCTCACGTCTATCCAGTAAATAATATGTCAATTAAATGCTTTGTGCCAGGAGCCCACAAAGCACTTTTGCATTGTTTAGATTTAAATTACTAGAGATTTACCTCTCACATTTTTACGCCACAAAGTCTCGTAATTCTTTATTAAAATTTTTACCGAAAAAACATTTCGTTGAAACCGTTTTGTATTATGTTCATGACATTGGTTTTTTTAATTGTAATACGCGAGAAACAAAATAAACGGTAAACCCTTTGGAGCACCTTTTCATTTGAATGGAAAATAATAACATTTCTATTTCAGAAATGGGAATAATTTTAATTAAAATAGCCGTGTCTGAAGTTCGAATCGACAATTGACATTCGTCTAATTAATTCTCGCGGGACGGCCGGTCGATGTTGAGTGCATTACGATAGAAATGATAACATAAATATAGAATCTAATAGTATATATCTTTTAATCGTCATATCATATACATTATAACGTAATCAGACAGTTTTATCAATTTTTATTGTTAAAATGACGTCATCATCATTAGCAGACAGAATACGTCAACTAGTGGACACAGGTCACAAGCTGCTTGCACCCCGCAGCTCCCTGCGACCTTTACCAGCTCATCAGCCCGTCGGGTGGGAGGTCGAGATACTTTCTTCCCCAGCGGTTGACGATTCTGTAAAATTACATATTTAAACGCAGCCCCGCCATATCGAATGAATCTTCGGTTCCTTCCGGCTACTTCCGGTGTAAGAAAATAAAGAATGTCCCCGGGATCACCTTGATTTTTTTAAGAATTGGTACTGGTTTTTTCCTAAACTACTGTTTAGATCAGGGATGTCAATGATCACAGAAAGAAAAAATCCTGTTTTTAGAGAGTTTTTAGTCTTCACATCCACAAATGAACATATCCAATAATTTCTCAAAAATAACCACCTATAAATATCATATATAGAGTCAGGTATACGTATACCTAACATCAATGAGCTTTATTTTTTAATTGAACCTTGTAAATGGCCCTCTGCAATATTAAATTTGACATCCCTGGACTTTAGTTGTTACCGGGCATATGGCAAAATAGCAGGTGCCTGCGACTTGCGATCGCGTAGCGTAGTAATATTATAATCAAAGTGATTTTGTTATTGTTTGCTTGCAGTGTGCCGAAATTCCGATTTCCCGTAGTAATGAGATATTTTACCGCTGTAAAAAGTGTTTTTGATGTTGACCAGGCTTAGTATTAATAAAGCACAAGAAGTTTCCAGTAGTTGTCCAGTAGTTTCGAAGATTAGCCTGGACAAACAGACAAACAGCAGATTAAAAAACATTAAAAAGTGTTTTAATACTATTTTAACCACCAATTAGTTCCTCGTAAATATATTCAATGTACTGACACGCGAAATTTACTTTTAATATTATATGTATGGATAATGTACTGATGTATTGTGTGTCTGTGTAGCGTCGCCCGTGGTGCCTGAGAGCCGCAGCGGCTGGGACGCGCTGGGCGGACTGTACGCGCTACTGGCGCAACACGACGCGCTCGGCGGGCACGCGCTCGCTCGCAAGTCCGTGCGCTCGCCGTCCCGCCGTCTCCGCTTCGGCCGTCGCTCAGACCCAGACATGCCGCCTCAAGCACCTGTGAGTATTATGTCACTGTATACCGTCACCTATGATATCTGAGCGCGCTGGGCGGGCTGTTCGCGCTACTGGCGCAGCACGACGCGCTCGGCGGGCACCTGCCGCCTTCGCTTCTACCGTCGCTCTGACCCAAGCTCTGTGTATCTGGTTTGCAGTTAGTGTGACCCAAGCTCTGTGTAAGTAGTATACTGTTTCGATTTTGAAAATTTTTTCACTAACAGAAACTTATACTACTCAGGAGTGAAATAGCCTACATTTTATTTTTAGCTGCACACCACACTCAACAATAGCTAAAGAGGGCACTGGTCGTATAGTTTTATACAAGCATAGTTTACGAGACTGCACGAAATAATTAAGGAAAACATGGAGGTCACTGTTTTTTTTTTTCTTTTATGATATGGGAGGGCAAACGAGCAGCCGGAGCCATTTTCATGTCTACCGACGCCCACAAACATCCGCATAGAGGCTATACAGATGCGCTGCCCTCCTTTCTTCTCCTACCTCCATGGGCCACCGGCTACTTACACACCGCACGAAACGCGACAGCACAGCTGTCACTTTACACCAGTCTCGTGTAAGCGAGAGGTACCTCCCCGGTCGTGCCGGCCCAATTAGACTGCATGCAAGCATGCAGTGTGGCACTACCTCTTACAATGTTACGTCCTGACCAACGAATCAATTGCTTAGGTGACCTCCATCATCCACATCCATTTTGTAATGGCCATAAAATTTAACTGGCAAGATATGATTACAGACAGATATACGGAAAGACATGGGAAAGGTCTAAATAGAATCTTGTAAAAAATAAATACACTGACGACTGACAAATAAGTTATTGTATTATATTAACGACAAACTTATAACCACTAGCTTACCCTTCACTACTTGTTATTCATAGCAATCTGTACGTACAGAACTTATGAGTAAATGTTTAACCTCATTGTACCTGCTTGAGATTCATCGTGAATATCAAAGAAACAAACATGATAATGAAGTTAAAAAAGGTTCAGTTAATTTATCCTGATTTTAGACATTTTTTTTTCCTAAAACTTAAAACCCTTTTACGTTGAGTCCCATATAAAATAAAACCATACAAATACAAAACGAGGTACTAGAACCTTATTCAGGGAGTTATAACATGTTAATAATACAGAATATAGCGACGTTGCCAGATTTCATAGAAAATATAAATTGGATTAAAAAGAAAAACTAAAATAATCTATAAATAATTTTTCTAGGACTTACATAATTGTCGGACCGGAATTGTCAGCTGCACAGCAAAACTGTAGAAAACTCGGGCAATCACGACCGTGGTAGTAACTCGCAGCAGGATCACAAGGGCAATCTTAAGTGCCTTGACTATTGACATGGCATTAAGTAATCCAATTGTTACCTTGATTCCTCCGCAATATAAAAAGGATAAAAAATGTAAATAAAATTTAAATGAAGCCAACTGTACGCCTTCCTCGGCATCATCCAAACGACCCTCCATTTGCTTAATTTACAAAAGGTAACGAAGGAGATTTCATGCGTCGAATAAGATTTGAGACGGCCTCTTGGATGTGATGCGAATTAACTTGAGCTGCCTACGCTCAAATGATATTCTTAATATTCTGTGCAAACGACATTTACTGGGGTAATAACGATGCCCACTAGGGGGTAGCTTCATTTCCGATCGATCTGTCAAACCATTGGGGCTACAATTTTCAATACCTTCTCAAATAAGCTGCAAATATACTTTAGTTTACCTTTCCCTTTCATCATCATCAACCCACTGCATTCCCCTGTTGGACATAGGCCTCTCCCGTAGCACGCTACCGGCCCTCGATCTTGGGCTATCCTTCTCACTTCCCACCCACAGCTTTTCGTTTGTTGTCGATTCATTTAGTCTCCATCTACTTTTTCTGTGATAATATTATATAATATAAAAATCTCCTGCCTTGTTTGTGATTGCACTTCTCCGAACAGGTTTCATGAATTTTTCTACCTATTGAGGCAGAAAAATCGTTAGGTATGAGAATAACCCTTTATAGTTTTATCGTATATTTTAATGGGGTGTACTAATATCCATGGAAGCGGGCAAAGGGTTAAACTATCACAAGGATAAACGCTTTAACCAAATGAAACAGGATAATTTGTCCAATCATGTAATTTTCGTAGACCGATGAGCTCAGTAATTCAATTAGACTTGCCTTAGATACCAGATGTAAACATACATTGAATAGATTCATCACACATCCTATACACACAGTTCAAGCTTTAAGAATTTATTAAGTATTTTTTAGTTTATTTCATTTATACTTGAAAAAATATCGCTGCTCAAAAAATGGTTTGTATCTTTTGACTGATTGATTTTCGGAAAGGATGCAAATAACTTATTTATTCAATTAAATTATCTAAGATATGCCTCTGTTTTTTTGTGACATTACATTTAAGCACAGCCTACTAACACTTACAGCGCGTGCTATCGACCTTTAGTAAGCTGCCATGGATCAAGACGCAACTGAGCACACTCAAGTCTGTGTTACCCTTTATACATAGAAAAACCGTTAAAAGAATATGGGAATAGTCACAAAGCATTGTATTTTTTTTTTACTTAGTCAAAACTAAAACATTTTCAATGCGGCCTACTTAAGTTTTGATCTACTTGGCTAGCAGATGATAAACGTATCTATACGTAATAAGAAATTTGCAGTTTTTTTTCTATATTTTTAAACAAAGCTGTCGTTTCAGATCGACGAGATGGAAGAGCTGCTGTCCCTCCGCGACATCCGCACGCCAGTCCGCCTCCGCTTCGGCCGCCGCTCCGATGAGCGCGCCGTGCCACACATCTTCCCTCAAGAAGTAAGTCGCCACGTCTTGATATCTACACCTGCATATTACAATATTACCGTTATCACGTGGTTATGGGTATCACTTGGGAATACGAAGTAAAATGCGAGCTAACTTGACTAAGTAGCTCATGGGGATATGGGTATCATATACCCATACCTAAATACTTATTATTTAGTCATTTTTATTGGAATTTAATGTGTCCGTGGTGCATAACAGCTGGGCTTAAGCAGGCCGCACTCTCTTTTCTTGGCTTGTATAAGTCATTACAACTTGTACTGTCTCCTGCTTAGACTGGACAGGGAAATTGGATGGAATTCCTACTCCTCGTATTATTTCTTCTGATTAAATTCGTTTCTGGTCCCAAGACAGCTTTAGCTTTTCCGTTGGACTTTCTGAGATCATATCAAAGGGTCGTTGTGGTTGCCGCTGTTGATGCTGGCGACACAGGAATAACAGTGGTGGGCAATAGTGGTGGGCCAAACCCGCTAAAAAAACTATCCATACCGAAATCGCCAATGAGCTACCATAGAATGACAATGTATTTAATTTCTAGTTTGATCACTTTATACTGGTATGTGAGCGTGAGTCACAACTCGGATGTATCGGCCCGTTTAGACCAACGTGGATAACATATGTTTTATAGCATAAGAGAGTAAACGGGTCGTTAAGGTATTTGATATCTGTGAATTACCCATTGACATACGCATACTTAATGGTTATGCAGATACGTTGTCTCAACCCCAAAGGGCCATCGACTACTCGCATGCCTCGCGGTACGAGACAGCACGTCCATCATTTTAGGCAGCTATTAGTCATTAGATGTTTAGCCACTAGGTGCGGCACGACGACTTCATTAAAACTATTGTGGAAGGACAAAAAAGCGAGGAGAGGAAGAGGGAGGCCAAGAAGGGCATATGTAGACCAACTAAAGGAGAAGGTTAACGTCGTGACGTACGAGGAGCTAAAGAGATTAGCAAAGGACAGGGACATTTGGAAGGGACTCCACCGACAAGAGCTGTGCTCTTAAGAATTTGTAGTAGTAGTATTAGTCATGCTATTCAACTGCATTGTAGTAATTAAACTATCTCTTACGAAAGATAAGTAAATAATATAGTTTACATCAACAATTCGCTTAGGATAAAGCTGCTAAGCGCATTGAGATAAAACAAATCATGAAGTCAATCTACACAACTTTCACACGTCGAAGTTTTGTAACATAATCTCACTGCGTTTCTGAACTGTTGTCTGCTTCAGTTAATTCGATGAGTTGCACTCGTATTATAAACTAGTTAAATTGACTCAGAATACGACGCTATTTCTTGCATACGTTTATTTTGAAATAATAAGTAGGTTTTACTCGTTCTGAAACTATTGATACATGTATTATGTGGCCATGTTTCGCGGTAATAGGCATTTACTTACTGCCCCTGTCTTGAGAAGGATTCAATGGGACTAGGGGATGATCAGAGTAATTACTAATACTCCGCTGGTCATATCAGTCACCTATGCTATAGAGCCTCGGGACTGTAGCTACACGGCACCTCGGCGACAGGCCAGACCAGACTTAGAATAGGATCACGATATGAATATTTATTTTAAAAGATATTTACAAAAAGTCCTTGAAGTAACTCATTTCTAAACTCGTAAGGGTCGTCCCGACTTGACCCTTCTAATTTTAAGTTTGGTTACATGTAGCACACATGCACACGTTTTAATTAAACCGAGTGTAATTGTGTTTTAAATAAATTATATCACGAGTCACAATGAAGCATTGCTGTCACTCTAATAAACTACTACTGTGGTTCTTATGAGAAATTATTGTTGGTTAATATTATAAGATAAGACAGATACAAATAGAAAATATTTAATATACAAATTATACGGCGCACTTATAACGTTCGGGCGAAAAAATTTATTTGTATTTATTTTTGTATGAAAAAAGAAATTGCGAATTATGAAAACTCGAACAAATGTTGTTGTTAAAGATGCTAGCTACCTGAGAGTTTGCTGGCGTTTTAAAATATCTCTGTATATATTTAAATACCAAATAATAAACTATCAGGTACAAATATTTTTAAAGGTTTGTCTACTTTAGTGACCGAATAATGATGATGAGGAGCCTCGCTCCTACGCCCATCATGTTATATTCAAAGGCATTGTATTTTATCACCAAAAGTAGTCATTTTAAACTAATACACATTTCTGAATTAATAATAACTTTACGCACACTTTTTCATTCAGCAGCGGTATAAAAAGATGATAATCATACATTCAGCTCTATAGTGACGATAAACTGGTTAATTTTATTTTTGGGACTGCAACTGCATTAACAAAGAATTTAATTAACGCTAAACGTCTAATGTGTAACACTTGGCTCGATGTGTGAATTAATTTTAAAGCAAAATAAACAAAGCCAAATATTCATCATATTTTTTTCTGCTAAAGGCCTGCGCAGACGAGGGGTTTTTCTGCTAAAATAGATCGCTTACAACTGTATCGAGTAACGCAAATGAGGGATTAAAAGTACGCGGTACTTTGCATATATTTTCCACAACAACAAAACTATCAACAAAAATCCCTTAGTCTGCACTAGCTTTTAAGCCAAGGTTTGAGCCATTGGCTATCCAAGCCAGTGAAACTTTCACGATTACTCAATACCTTCTATCTATGAATACTTTTAAATGTCAAAATATTGTTATATCACTTCAGTTATATTCAGCTAATAGGTAACAAGGTATCCTACTGTATCAAATCCCACTCCTCTAGCTTTGTAATGAGAGTAATGAAACTTAAAATTGTTAAATATAAAAATTGGTTAGAGAAGAATATTACTAACAAACATACCAAGATTGAGAAGAATAGAAGTATATAATGATCTATCTGTCGGTAGTTACGCGAATGTCAAAATGGCTTCGAATGCTCATTTTCCCGCTTATAGTATAAAAAAAAAGTTTAAGAGACATTTGATCTCTTGCTAAATGCGCCAGTGAAATCTTAAGTCCTTTTGTATTTAGAACAATCGAGTCTTAACATTAAACATTCATGGTCTTAGCGCGAACAAAATTGTCTTTGTTACGTTTATTCCTGTGATTTGTTTTGTTCGTTTAATGTAAAGAGGAAACTTGACAAACATAATTACAGTTACAGTAAATAATAAACTATTGATATCTTAAGTTTACGCGAATATTATATATTGTGTACTTCTCTAAAGTACTAAAGTAAAGGGATATATTTATGCAATTTGTTTTGTGTACATATTATTACAAAAAAATCTGTTCGCTAAAGTCTGTTAAAAAAGTAAATTACAACTTTTAATTAGAAACTGAAGTACGGTTTCTAAATGATGTATATTCTACAGAATCTGTATAAAAGGAGTTCTAAAAATATTTTTAACAATACATAACAAAATCGGAATAATGTGTTTGCCTAATGATGAGATCTGATTGTAAACAAAGTAAGATCAATTAAGAAATGCGGTACAAGGGAGAGAAAAGGCTGCAACTGCTACTTTGCCACATTATACTATCTGATTATGATTCTCGTGAAACCCTTAAAGAAATTTATTATTCTTCGCTTTCCAACGACATATAACTTGAAATAAGTAATAATATTAGCCGTAAAGAGATTATACGAAAGAAGTTACGAGAGATTATACGAATATTAAATTGTTAAAAATATGGACATTTCCTACATTTCTCTAATCCGCTGTCTAAATCCTTTCAACGAAACAGAGATGCTGAACGGGGATGATCCGCCACAATATTAAAATAAATAACATAAGCTGCTTACTACAGCAGCTGCCTACTCGCTATCTAGTACGCGATTTGACGTCTTAATATAACTTATGACATCGTCAGATTTATATAAATTCAGACCAATATTATAACTTAATACTATTATAAACCGCCACGTCCTGAAATCCTACAAATAATATAAATGTGAAAGTTTCTATTTGTGTTTGTTATTAGGCACTCAGAAACTTCCTCATCAAGGTAACAGTTTTATAAGGGTTATATATTCAAATTGTTAGAGAATTATTTCTATAACACTTATAAGTTATAACGTTTCTTTTTTTACCTGTTATAAACTGTTTCGACAGATTTCTATTTAAGTGTAAGACATAGTGATGTACTATTATTTTCTATGTAAATGTACGTTAACGCAGCGTATATTTATGCCATTCTGAAATGGCTGTAACAGTTACTAACAATTAGAAACAGATTCAAAGGGTAACCTTTTTAATATAAAATCAGAAATATAAAACAGTGTTCAAAATACTCTATTCAAATACCGGTTTTTAATTCCTTCGCGCTAAATCTGCTGAACAGATTCAGATAAGATGTGGCAAAAATATAGATTACAATCGGAAAAACGTGAAATAACGTAATAATAATAGTTCTGAGTATAATAACGGTCAACCGAGGGGTACAACTAGTAACATAAATAGCAGTTATATTACATGAATATTTTATGGGTTATAAAAGCCCATACTTTGTTCTTGCTGCCCTTCCCTATCATCACTCCAACTTAGTATGTTTAGTGGCGTATTGGCAAACTCCTCACGTATACTATTTACGGGAAGCAATAATAACTTTTAGTTTTCTTATACATCTATTTTATTCTTGTTTTCATCACTTTTTAAGCCCCGACACATAAAGAGGGGGTGTTGTAAACTTATTGTAAGTTGTGTTATATTATGTGACACACTTACGTCGGTGTTCAACTTGACTATGTATGTAAGTGTGTATGTCTGTAGCATAGTAGCAGTAGTAGTAGTAGTATTCAAATGGTTGGACCGTCTTCGATGCGTTTTTTCATTGGACAGCCAGTTTACTTGCGGCGGTTCTTAGTTATGATTGGAAAAGTCGGTCCAGTAGTTTGAATAGCATCTCACTTACTGCGTAGGGGATCTTTTATATTTTATAGTAAGTATACTGCATAGGACAATCCAATCTAGCAATTGTAGCGAGTTGACAACCTAGACCTATTAAACAAACGCGGATGGCTTAAGCAGGTGTGTTATCTCACTCCATCCCGCAATGGGACACCTGCTACTCACCAAGCCCGCGAAATACAACATAGCCTTCACTTTTAAAACGGTTTAATAACAACAACGACGCATCTTCACGCTAGTTCCCTAACGGGGTAGGCGAAGGGCTTAGTAAATCGGAGCGCGATACTCGTGCGGATCTAATTCGCCTGTAATGCAGCATGGCACTACCTCTCACCAATATCTTTGTCCCCAGGAACAAGACCGCTCGGTTCGTGCCCCGTCTATGCGACTCCGGTTCGGCCGGCGCTCCGACAACAACATGTTCTTACTGCCCTACGAGGTAATTATGTTTTCCGTACCTGAACATAAGCGAAGTAAAGCCCAATAAAGCTTCATCGGATTTCTATGGGGCTTTTGAAGATTGCGCAAATGGGAGAGATACATACACACACAGACCCTCATATACACTCACACCACGAGGCACTCATACTACTTCTTTGCTAATTAAAATTTTATTAAGTGCTAAGTACTTATCTGAATTTTTGTAATCACTTATACGGCACAGTACAGCAAATTGTAAATGAACTGGATGACTGTACCTCATACCTATACGCGAATGCTCATAATGACTAATCTAACTATTATCAGGACCATTTACTTCGATGTAATATATCGTAGTTAATGTTAATATATAATAAACCTGATAAGATTGCGTATCTCTATTACTATTAATGTGAAAGAGATTGGGTACTTATTTCATCGTAAAAGAGCATCAATATAATCTTCACCTAAGTTGACTGCACAATTGAGTTTCACTTTCCTTTGCCTTGCAAATCATATGCTGGTTAATCTAATTCCCGTTTGCTAAAGCGAAGGCATCTAATTTTAGTCGGCAAGACACCATCATTATCATCAGCCTATTGCAGTCCACTGTTGGAAATAGGCCTCCCCTCCCATAGCTCGCCACTGTTCTTTTTCACTTTTGTGACGTATGTCGTCGCTCCATCAAGTAGTCGTCGGTAGTCATCAAGGCTCCAACTGCTTGTTTGCCTCTTATACTATAAAAAAATCCATAAAAGTTAGAGTTTGTAAATTTTAAAGTTCATAAGAAATAATTTTAGATTATATTCGTGAAAATTAGAGCAAACAAGCATTTAATATGTTAACACCACTTACCCTCCTTATACAAGTTAAAGTTAATAAGGTTGTATCATCAAAATGTATTCAAATTTAGTACCCACTTGCCGTTTCGTAAAAAAGTAATGAGGATTATATTAAAAAATATGAAAACTTACTAAAATGTAGAGCTTTATTAAGATGTTCACCCCTTTTAATATCTATTTTGTAAATAAAGTAATACGTGACTTAAAAATTATTCTTAGCTACAAAAATATAAAATAAAACATATATACATTTTGTTGTGTTTGGCGCGCAAGTCGCGATTGTAGCGCTTCTACGCGCTGCAGTAGGTAGCGCGACTAATATCAATATTTAAATATCGCAGCTGCAGCGCGGCAGCCGCGCGAAAATCGCGCGTCAGAAGCATGACTGTAGCGCTGCGAGCATTCAGTGGAGTGAAGGCCGTTTTGTCTTTGTATTCCACGACGATGGAGTCAGAGAAGTAAAATAAAGAACAGAAGTCTCCGGTGGAAGCCATGTTGGAAATGTCATGCCACACTCACCCCGCGTTTAACGCGCGTTTGCCACGCGACTGTGAAGTGTGGCTGTCGCTAGAGATCGCGACATAATTTAACCGCGCTACAGAACGCTGTATGATGATGTGAAGGGTATCGCTGCAGAGCTACCACGTCGCGCAACAAAATGTGAAACCGCTCTTAAATACATTTAATGAAATGAATTCCGTCTAAAAACAGTTTACGCATTTCTTACATTCTAGAGCTAAAGGTGAATGTCACGTTTGAGTAGGGCAGGGGCATATTTAACATGAATGACACAATTTAAAGAATTCTTATATTATAGCCGGAAAAAAAAATCTAGGAGAAACTTGATCGTTTAGAGTATAATTATCGGAATTATTTGTATACATTTTTTTATTAATTTCTGAATAATATTTTTGTCGTTCACATTGAAAAAAAGGTTGTGGGTTTCATATTAGTTACACATCTTCTGAAAACTTTCATAGTTTTATTATTAGGTTCGTATATATATATATATATTAATTAGTTTTATTGATTATTATTACAAGTATAAAGTAACTTTGGTAAAACTTAATAAAAAATGATATATCTCTTGTGCTAATACAGTTTAGTACACTTTGAGAAAACTAGATAAAACCAATATTAGTTCGTATTAAATCTACAAAGTATTAAAGAACACAAGTAAACATTCTGTACATTCACAATATATTTGTGTATTTGATATTTATATATCATAATATCTCTTTTTATGAATATTGAAGTTATGATTATTTTATACAGGGAGTTTAATAATGTACGATTAAATAAATAGTAGCAGCTTGTACTGACGGTACTAAGACACTATATTAATATTATTTTAATATAAACTCGGATACATAATTATAAATCATGACGTTCATTATGAACATCCATCAATTTTCTGCTATCCGCACAGAGCCTATACTATTTTTGCCCTCTAACCTTTTCCGTCCTTCACGGGCCACTGACTTACACACAGCACGAAACGTGTCGTGTAAGCGAGAAGTATCTCCCCGGTCGTGCCTCCCCAATTCGGCTTCATACATGCATACCTCATAACAATACCAATTACTAAAAGCTAACTCGTTGGAGGGTGAGGACACACGTGTATAAAGTATAAACCTCTAGGCGGATGTCTAATGCGACGTTTATGGCCAGAAAGTTTCGAAGGCTCGTTACACTTTTATACAATAAAAATACTCTTCACAATATATATAAATGAATCTTTGTCTGTATGTTCTTTATAGAATCGTAAACTATACATTTTATCATGTGATAATCCTTAGCAATGTTGTTGTGCATGAGCCCACGAAGGTTTCTGATTTAGTACGACCAATTTTAGACAGATGCGTAGCAACGTACACAGGGTACAGATAGTATATTATAAATATATTATAAAAAAACGCATCTCTCTTCACTTCGTTGATACTTATAAGACATCAGTAACCACTGAAGTAGTTCAACCATTTGCCTCTCGTTTAAAAAGAGACAAACATGTTTGTTTTCGAAATTGAAAGTCGATTATTGGGGACCCAGACCTGTCAATATAGACAGTCGCCTTTTGATTTAAGAAATGTAAATACATGAGTCGCTGTACTTGTTTACAAGTTGTTTGTTTACGGTAAATTGTTCGTGATATTTTTTACGCAATTAAATTACGTAAAGTACACGTTTGCCGAAGACAATTTCACTTGTACTTAAGCGACATGTAGCGAAAGATTTTACCTAAAATCTTGATTAAGTTTCCTTACTTCGATTTATTTATATATATTAATTTTGTGACTTGGCCAGTTTTAATGGCTAGTTACATAAAATTAACTATAATAATATATAACTTAGTCTAAAGGTTTCGTTAATTTTTAATGATAATCAAGCTGCTCTATCGAGGCTTGGCTACCTCCCGGTTGTGCCGCCCCAATTCGGCTACGTGCATGCAGCGTGGCACTACCTCTTATTACATTCAAATATTAAAATTAATTTTCTCTTCCAGCCAGCGCTTCCCAAGGAGATAAAGGCGGGCAGCTCCGAGGACGACCGACAAATCTAATCACCGGACCGCTAGTTTACAAATTAAAACTCTATAACTGTACTTCATCGCTCTTTAAAGAACTACTGTTATTTTATTATAACATTTTCTAAATGGGAATTCAATATATCAACTTTAGATGTTATTTGAATACATTTATAAGCTATGTGTACATAATCAGATATATTCTATTGTATGTTAATAAACTATTATAATAGCTATGTATCGCTTAGCCGTTCTTTAATGTAGGACTTCAAAGACCTAACTTCTAGTCATGTATGTTTAATGTTTTTTTGTACTTAATGTTTATTTTCTCAAGTGTTATTTATTTGCGAAGATTTCTACATTTTTATGAGCTGGGTAAATGTACAATATCTTCGCTTTTCGACATTACCAGGTATATCAATGCTTAATTTAATATTGTTTTAATCATTGTTTAGTCGAATGCTGTTTTTAATTTTGTATAGATATTATAGTTCAATCGAAGTTAAAATATAAAATCTACATTCAATTTGCAGTTTTATTTGAATCCATCGATTATAAAACTATTCACTACTAACTCTACAAACTATGCAAATAACTGAACTTGTTCTTTTCAGACGAGTTGAAAACTTTTTGAACCAGATGGCAGCTGGATGTTAAATATTGTGGATGTTAAATGTCATATAACTTTCCATGCGCTAATGTGTGTGGTCCATCTGCAAGCTATACCGTTACCAATTAGTAACAAACGTCGTTATGCTAAGCTATCGCCAATTTGTGGTACACTCAAAACCTAGTGCTGATTCTCCTCGTGCTCAAAGTTTTTACATCCGAACTTATCTGTGTTTATAAAGTTTATGCTCGACATTTTGACGTTTATTGAGTATGTTCATCAAACGTATGGTTACAATTAAGCTGGAAATATTTTTGCTTTAGAAGTACACATGTTTGAGCATCCTTGAGTAAAAAATTTCTAACATCAACAAACGTCGATGCACTGTAGGATAGAGTATGAAACAAATGAGGCTGGAGGATTTCATCATGATCTCCTACAGACATAAACCTTGTATGTAAAAAAAAACACTTTTGTTGTAGAACCTGTCAGGGTCGAGAAACATTAATTTAATCATTTAGCCCTTAGAGACTAATCGATTTGTCTATGTATCGATTCATGAAGATTTAATTCATATTTATTTTACGCTGCACTATACTGATTAACATTGGAAACGGCTCTTTTAACTAATATAATACAAAAGTACTTTTAAAACTACTTTATTTTATATTTTTTTTAATATTTTATTGCTTTCTGTAATCGATTCTTTGTTATTCAAAGAATCAATTCTATTTATGTAGTATGACAACAAATTATAAAAAGGTAAAAATTATAAAAAGGCTTAAAGGCTGTAGTCGGTGTGACAACAACATCTGATCACTAGAATAATAAATTACATAAAATATTTTATACAAAGTATTGGAAAAATATTGAATCATATATGGTTTCCTGATGAGCAGTACTAGCTGAAAACCTTACAATGATCCGTGCAGGTGACCAGGCCAAACTGCCCTAAGAAACCCGCCAGTCTCCTTTAGCAGCGGGAGACCGAGCTCATTGGCGTGCATTTGGGAGGCCGTTGTCTAGCAGTGAACGAAAACAGGCTGATAATTATGACGCTGGTGAATGAATATCAAACATTATTTCTGAATGTGCACATGAAATTTTAATAAATTTCTGTAGTATGACACAAATTGTGGTATCAAAATCAATGCCCAGTATGAAGTGCTCATTGATCACACATAAATATACGGTGTATGTTGTGCTGCATTCCATTAAGGTAGACTTTGTTATAGTCGTAGAGCCGCTGATCCATACGCAACGAGCAACCGCTCGCGACTGCGATCGCCTTTCGTACGACTTGAAGCTGATAATGTGTATACCTTACAGCCATTTATAAATTCTTATTTTCAGTACGAAACTTGTAAATTAATAAGCTTTATTAGTGCTCAAATTGTATTTCCTGACATGAAAATATTAGTCAGCAAATATCATCGAAAAATATCTATTTCCTGTGTCCACAAATTGTAAAACACATTGCTACCGACATTTTCTGTAATTGGCTGTTTTTGTTTGCGTCAACGAAATCTTTTCCTACGAAAGATTTCATTGAAATAAAAGATGGGCGAGGGAAGAATCTCGTCAAATAACAACACGAACGATACGTCAATTTCTGTCTGGGCACGTGTTCCAAGATGTGCTGCCACATGATAAGGGTCAGGTTACTGGCGTTAATGTAGTAATATGAATATTGTGGGGGTGTCTTATGAGAACGTGACAATTGATGGATGAATTTTACTGGATAACTAGTTATTTTTTTGTGGTAGGTGTTATTTAATCAAGGCTTTTATATAAAAAATGTACCTAACATTTTATTTTCGTCCATAAAATTAAGTTACTCTTTGCTAATGTGTTTCTACCAACTGAAGCATTAGCGGCACTACCGACTACCGTAAAAGGGGGAAAATTATTGCATAAAAACATTTTTCGTGAAACATTGGTGGGCTTTAAATCAGGTAATTGGAAGATCTTCGTGTGGGAGCCATTCAGAGTTCTGAAATCTTGGTTTTCATTGAGGCCTATATCCCATAGTAGAAGGAATCCCCGTGACGTGTACATTTTAAATATACGCTAGCTGACCGTGCTACGTGTGCAATAAGCAAAATTTCATAAAAATGCGGACAAAATCGAGACTCAAGATTTTTGAACTCGAAAGAAATTTTTATTTATATTAGCACTTATAACTTTAAACTGTTAACTAAAGAGTGTACACTAAAATGATGTATCAGTTATCATTTAAAGATTATTTTTGTTGGTTGATCTTGGTTAGCAGTGCCTAAATATACGATGAACATCATAAAACATTAATAAAATCCAACTTGTTTGTATAAAACACAATTTACTTCTACTCAAGTTATGACCCCGCGCATTCAACTGCAGAATACCTCCTTTCCCCGGACAACCGTCGTTGTCAACCTGTCAGACACACGATCCTCTTTACGCAACACAAATGAGAAGTACTCAATAAGCGTGCCACCTTTTTATAGCAAATCTTTTCAGACTTAAATTGACGTATTCTTAAAGAGTGATGACCGCTTGATAACATTATTTGTGAGCGAATAATGCTCTGTAACTATAATTTATATATACGAAGGTAGATTTGGCAGGAAAAAGGTAGGTAACCATGGTTGAAATTAGACCCCTGAACCTAATAATATAATAATAATAGTCGACGTTGTAGTAGGGACTGTTTAGATGCAGCCGGACTGTTCCTAATGAGGAGAAGTCTGGCCTTTTCGCCGAGGCCAGACTGACGCTGGAGGAATCCTGTTTGTAGATCCGGGACCCTACAATAATAGTGGCTGATGGCACCCGCAGGGGTTTAATCGGTATTGCAACCCCAAGTATCGAGTTGGAGTATTATACGTAAATGTTTTCCCCTGCGTCAACAAAAAAAACATGTATGCAATCTTTAGAAGCCCAATGAAGTGGGCACGGGTCGGCTATATCATTCTACGTAACATGCTATTTGATATGTAAAAGCGTAGGAAATGTAGTGCACAGAGAAGAACAAATGATGTAGTTGAGCAATGCCGGGCAACGATCCTAGTGTTCGCTTTAAAACATGATAATGGGCAATACATCACATGACGCGAGCGTTATGAGTCGTTTTATGAGGTTACGAAAGCTCTTTATAGGTGAATGATTCACGGCTGCATCATGCGGCGTTAGTTTGTCACTGCAGCCCTGCTGCTGATTCAAGGGAACAGATGTAAGGCTGAGGACACATTGATATTGCGGCTGAATAATCTGTATACAGAGTTATTTTTCGGTCGCCGGCCAAATTTTTAGGTTTGATTCAGAATCAATAAAACATATGATTTATGAAATAAAAAATTTACTTTGCCCCATGTTATAAAACATATTTTTTGGTCACCACGTGCATCACACTCGCGACTCACGACCTTGAAGTCGATACATTTCGTAGGTATAAGAACAATAAATTGATGTATTGTTAAGGACCATTTCAAATCGATTTTTATTTAACAAAATATTACATTTAAACGATCAAATTTAAAACACACTCTTGGAATGATGTCTACTTCCTTATTTTAAAATTTGGCCGGTGACCAAAAAATAACCCTGTATAAGAGAATACACACACATCTATTATCCTAACAGGGTAGGCAGAGAGTGCAGAGTGCCTCATATACCCTTACGCACTTGCCTACATCATCATCATCATCATTATCAGCAGGACCTCCACTGCTGGAGATAGGCTTCCGCTATAGGACGCCAAAGGTGACGGTCACGAGCCACTTGCATCCAGCGCTGCCCGCCACCTTAACCAAGTCATCAGTCCACCGGGTTGGAGGCTCAACGCTCAACACTCCGTCTTCGGTGCGAAGCCACTCAAGAACCCTTCTTCCCCAGCAGTTCTCCGAGCAATATGACATGCACTTATGCTGACTCTCAGAACAACGTCGGTTACCCTAGTTCCTGCACACCTGCTTTGCTTCCTTTATAATCATAACACTCTTCATATAAGAGAATATATAAAAATACATTGTGGATTATTCAGAGCTGCGTACTACATCATTTGTAACCTGATTCTTCGCGAATAAAATATGTCAAAACTGTAAATACGTTTTATATCATTATGGTAATCATAAGAATGTAGTCTCTGACGAATATTAACAATGGGCGTTGACGGCGTTTCATTACTATTTGACAGGATTTACCGGGAACGAACGACTCATACGCTGACAGGAACAATATCTTAGCAACATTTATTTGACTTTACTTTTTTTCACGCGTGTTTTATCGTTAACATTCAACGTTAGTAGTTACAACAATATTTAGGACCAAAATCTACTTTTTTGTCCGCCAACCTGCAATCAGGGATAAATTTTACCATGAAATTCTCTGTGTGTTCTCATTACAATTCTCTGTGGAATACAGTAAAGTCTTTTACTTTTAATCATAAGAAACAACTCAAAATACTGTATCGACAAATTTGCATACTGACACATGAACTTGTTGTTCATTAAAAATGCCATGTTACGGACTGTGATTAAAAACATAAAGCTAGCCACGAATGGGATTAGATATATACACGTTCCTACTTTTAATCTAAAAAGAAATAAAACCTTCAAATAATGCCTTCAAAGAAATTCCCACCTCCACGATATGAGCTAAGGGCACAGTAAAAACTCGAAACTAATTACGATTTCATTTATTTTCACCCCGCGGCTCGCAGGGAATGCGTCTGTGGATGTAGGTCACCGGACACCCGTGTACGCTGCTGACGCTCTCCACTATTTCACCAAACATATGTTTACTTTATTACCGACGAAAAATAGCGGCTGCCTTAACCTTCTCACTTTGCTCGTAAAAATAAATTTAGATAAACGTCATCGTTGGTAGTAAGGAAAGACTTTTCCTGTTTAATATATAAGCCAGATTTTATTAAACTTACTGTCAAGCACCTACCCTTGATACTTTTGCTACATATCGGAGTCCCAAGACTCCACTTTAAGAAATCTAGATACAAGAAGAAAGGTAATATTATAGCCGAGAAAGGAGCCTTTTTATGGATAATATTTAATATCCACACATGGACTTTGCAAATGCGTTTCCTGCTTTACGCCATACTCCGCGATTAGATACTGGAAGCTCAGACACCGCCACCGGTATCCGTACCTTTTACAGAAGTGGAATTTTTTTAATAGTATAAGGGGGCAAACGAGCAATCGAAACCATTTTCATGACTACCGACGCCCATAGACATCCGCATAGAAGTTATGCAGATGCGTTGCCCTCCTTCCTCTTCCTCCTTTCGTGGGCCACCGGCTACTTACATACCGCACGAAAAGCGACAGCACAGCTGTCACTTTACGCCGGCTTCGTTTAAGCGAAACGTACCTCTTCGCTCGTGCCGGCCCAATATGCATGTAATGTGGCACTACCTCTAGATAGTAGGTAAATACAAGCTATGTCCATTGCTTTTTGCATTGCCAGAGCTTTCTCTAGTATCCACTATACAACTGCGTTAGTGTTGATTATAGACTTTTGAACCTCCAAGAATACTAACCAGGCCACAGAGCGCGAAAGAAATATCTTTCTTGTTACATATTTACTACTACTCAATATTTTATAAGAGCTAGTGCAGTGAACTGTTGCAGACGAATTGAGGCGGCACCTCACTCACATGATACCACCATACATTCATGGGTTTCCGGTGACCATTATAATTATGGAAGGATAGCGCCAGGTTAAAACAATAATGCGAAAGTCAATGTGCGTGTTGTCAGAAAAGGCCCCCCCTACTATGATATAGCAACTTGGAAATCACCACTATTCACTACTGCTAGTATAATAGTCTTATCTTGACTGCAATCAATTGATTTCCCCTCTATTAACATTACTTGGAAACACATCAAGCACTTCACATTCGTGATTCTCGGTTGGCAACTGCAGATGGCGCGTTATTCTAAATATAAAATTTTACGTTTTTAATTTAATCAACTGCGAACTTGTATTTGCAATTAAGCAAAACATTTGAATGTCGCACCAAATACGTGTAAAGTGTAATGTGTGCACACCTTTATGAGCAATAAAAGTACAGAGTACGTGGAGCAATCGCACCTGTTAGAATATTTCTACAATGCTAAAATTAAAATCATTGTAACCTTTTTGCTTTTACTACGCTGTGACTATAGCACGCTTGTATAAATACACTAATTTGTGTCGGATGTTTGTTTGTTTTATTTTATTTTTATCTTTTTTTAACGAACTGTTTTTGTTCAAACAACAGCTGTTGGCTAGCGTTTATTCCGCATGTAATAAGCGACCGTTTTCATTGACCTACCCATGGTATGTCGAGGCTAACTAGAAAGGGTTCAAGTTGTTTTTTAGCTTTACTGTAAAATTTAATTGGTAGATACTAAGTATCTCTTTCTATATAATTCTGTTCTTAATTACAATTTGATAAAATTTCTTATACAAGTAATTATTATTATTATTTATTATTTAATAATAAAAAAATATTATTAAATAATAATAAATTTAATAAATAATGAGATTTAAAGAGCGAGTGGAGAAGGATAAAAGTGCAATACAAATTATGATATACTATTATGCGGATGTATATGGCAGTCAATAGTTATCACAAAGCTCCAACTGCCCGTTTGCCTGCTATAACAAACCTATTTACAAAAAAGTGTGTGCTATAGACCACACGACTTAAGTAAAACTTAATTATTGATTTAATGCACAAATTCATTACCGTAGTTACAATGATTTAACATGTCATGGACATTTATTTTTTAAATACAAAAAAGTTTCATTAAATCGAATTTGAATGACAACTTCCATTGGCCTCGCCCGATATGTGATTTTTGTAACGCTCTCGCCAGCTTACTCCCCAAGTCAAGCGCGCGTATGGAAGTTTTACTTCAAAAGATTATCCATCGTATAAATAAAAACATTTTTCCTAAAAAAAAATTCAAAAAAATTTGGTAAATAATTAAAAAATGAAAAACAACCTAAGCTTTATCATCACAACTTCAGTCTTTATCTGCCTACAGCTGACCAGCGCCCTATTTACACGAATGTCAAGATCACCTGTCACACGCATCCATCTCGATCGACTGTATGGAGTTCGTCATCCCTGCTCGCTGTTATTTTTGTACATCTCACAGGTGGACAATCATTTGGTGACTACTGATTAACATCCGCATATTCTAATGCGTTGCCCATCTTACATTACTATGGACTTATTTACATACGTACATCTCTTCCCATCTACGGGAAAAGATGACGGATCTCTCCCCTATCGACTCCCTAAACGAAGAAGACAGTCTTCGCTAGTTTGATGAACTGTTACGGCGATTGTAACAATTTTGCCACATGAGCCTCAAGTGAGAGAACCTCCCTGTCGTGCCGGACTAATCCGACTTCCTTTCAGCACATCACTAACTATTACTAGTTATTTGTTCTCTTCGTGTTCCCAGACGCTTTAAAATTTGTGTTAAAAACTTACATATACATCTTAACGCAGGACACCAGGGTAAGCAGACACAATGAGTGCCTTAATTCATGATTCTTTTATTATATTATTACTTGTACGTTCCATTATTCTCTTCAGAAAAGCAGGCCGATTGCGTAGAGTGTAGACCTTGACACATGTGGTCTAAGTATGTCAGTCTTAGTATTCTTCAACACCTACGTTCTTCCAAATACGCATTGCATATTTTAAATAACTAAAAACTTCATTAAAAACGTATTATAAATTATAATGTAAGTAGCAATAATATCCACGTAGCAATGGCGGACAATAACACTCAACTTCGATTATATAGACATCACGAACCACTTCTCGTAATGACTTCAGATTAGAAAACCGTTTAAGAATTTCCTATGGGAACTTATTTTCGGTATTAATACCCATGTCATGTTCCAATTTTCACATTTCAAATCAAAGGACTATAAATTCAGGAATATTTTGAATCTAAAACAAAATACTTATTATTTTATTATTTTTTTTATGGTATAGGGGGGCAAAAGAGCAGTCGGAGCCATTTTCATGACTATGTACGCCCATATACATCCGCATAGAGCTATACGGATGCGCTGCCCTCCTTTCTTCTCCCACGTTCATGGGCCACCGGTTACTTACACACCGTACGAAACGCGACAGCACAGCAGTCACCTTACGCCAGTCTCGTGTAAGCGAGAGGTACCTCCCCGGTCGTGCCGGTACAATTCGACTGCATGCAAGCATGCAGTATGGAACTATCTCTTACCAAATGTATTCTCTTTCTAAAATGTATACATATTTTAAGAATGTTTGTCGAGAAGTTTTACATAATGATGTCCACCCGTGACCGTGGTTGCTGTGAAGTTTCTGTACGTCCGGCTTGTAAAATAATTAAATAAACCGCGATAAAATCCGTTAAAATTGTTTTATTGTAATGAATTGTTTTAGTTAAGATGTTATGATAATAGATGATTCTCGTCGCGGTCGTGACGTTTATTCAGTGAGGTTTATTTTCAGCAGTGATCGGATGAAAGATGTTTATAATTAAATTATGAAAGTAGCCATATATGAAAGCAACAAAACAAACATCACATTATCAAACGATTATTATGTTATGTTCGTCGTATTGTTCCGTGTTATACGAGCACTATTCAGCCATACAAAACCAATCTGCTTGCGAACCCTTGCTATACGTTCTGATTATTTCATCGATTGTAAAAATTTATGCCCTCACTCGGATCGGGAATAACGAAAATCGGTATCCGAGTTTACAAAATGTATAACCTCATTGTTGCGAAGATTTCGGTAGCGGCAATATTAATCTGGTTTTTATGTACTTGGCAGCATAAAAATAGTTCTTTTACATAGTTTTATCACATGATAGGTGTTTCATTCGTACACCGAGCGTCGCGGACGAGTCTCGTCTCATTATAGTCATTAGTGAAGAGTTTAAGTTCAAGGATTTGAAGTGTTTGTTTTTCCCCCAGGTAACTGTCACCTCGCATTATTGTAGAATACGTCATTTCTTTTGAATCTCAGCCAACGGTAATTAAACGTTATTATTTTTGAAACGGAATAAGAAAACGAGAGTATTCGATAATTGTTTATTGTTTAGTCTAAACTTTGCTTGGATTTTGTTTATAATATTAAATATTTATGTTTAGAATTCCGTTAATTTTCAACTGCAAGTATTGCTCCATTTCTCTTGGATATAAGAAGTATTTATTTATTACTGGAAATAAATGTTTCTTTCATTCATCATATCATATGTTTACGACATTAATTCATTATTTCTTTTAATAGAGCTTACCTACTAAAAATACCTGTAAATGACAAACCGGGCTCGCGATTTACCTTCACCTGCGTATGTATATTCCAAAGCTGCTTGTAACACAGTAACAGTAATATCTATGATTAACAACGATAACTGAGATGTAACACTGCAGTCTGCAGGTAAGGCCGCTCGCTGTAAACACGTGGGCGCGCCGCCCAACCGAGTTTCAGTAACAGATCGGCAACGCCGCCGCTCGCACGAACCTGACCGCCGCACAAGGTATTACCAACGCTTCGTAACGCATACCAACTCTTCGTAACGCATTAATAAACGCTTCAACGCATTACGTTTTTCATTAACTTTTCAACGACCTTGACTAACTAAATCGCAAAATAATCTCTAAACCGGACGCTGGGCAACGCTAACGCATGAAATTAGCTAAACATCATTCATGATTATTTATAGAGGTATGCTAGCTATAGTATGCATCTTAATTACGAGGAGAGCTTTCTAGTTTTCCTCTTTTAAAATATGCGCATAGCGAATGCGCTTTAAAAATAGGGAAACGTTATTCTTGAGCGCTGTCTGGATTACATGACAGAAATATTTCCAACCTTGATGACGTTTCCGCTAGCCTTGTTTTCACTAACGGCTTATATTGACCTTAGAGCTGATAATATTGTTTTAATGGTTACGTCAATTATAAAATATAAATAACACAATTTCTCATTATAATGATAATATTCTTTATTGTGCAATTTATATTTTTGGATTACGATTTGAACATGTATAATGATTATTTAACTTGTTTATTTAAAAATTATTTTTTTTTCAAAAAGCTTTGTTTCTAAGAAAATAACTATGAAAAACAAAACAATGAATTGATATTTATATAATTGGCGGTAGCAAATAACAGGGAAAACGTTATTTATTAATAAATTATGAATTTGTGATACATTACGTCTGTTGGCTTCTTTAAATAACGTTTATTTTGTACGGCAACCAAATCTTTTTTAAGACTCGTCCCACGCACTCGCAGACACTAGTCAAATAATCTGGAATCTTGGGAAACTTTATCACAACGCCCAGCGAAATATTCATACAGTTTGTTGTATTATGTTATAGATAATTGAATATATAGAGTGCTTACATTATAAATAACATGCTTGGTGTAGTCGTTTAATAAAATTGGCCGCGTGTGAAGTAGTCTTATGATAGCTATTTGAGGCAATAATATGTTGAATTTTACAAATACTTAGTAATATTTCATGCGGAGACCAATTTCTCTAGTGCTGCTTGTTTATTATCCTAATCTACTTCATTTCGGAGGAGGCAAGCTACGAAACATTCAGTAAAAGTTTCTGCGTAAACGTCAAGCTTAGCCATTTCAAGAGGAAAACGTTCCCAAAGTCCTGTAAAGATTTGTCATTTTTATGGTCAAAAGGGGCTTGTCAAGGTAATGTCGTAAAAAAAGTAGTACATTAACTTTATTGGTAATCTTGACGAGGAAATACTAACTAACTATGGTCCTTAAATTAATTCTGCAGAGCATACCGTCTGTGGCATTAGTATAGGTTTGTAAGAACGACTGACCTTCGAATAGTCAGTTTAAGTGGGCGTATATCGTTTAGCATATTGAGAGTTTTAGTAAATTTAGTAGTGTAGAGTAAGCTGAGAATCCCAGCCACGCTTTTCCTGCTATATATTACTACTTACCTAACAATTAGTTAGAGATAGATTCATGCTTCATTGCAGCCGAATTGAGCAAGCACGACCGGGGAGGTACCTCTCGCTCACAGGATACTCCTGCAAAGTAAAGTAGCGGCCCTAGCGTTTCCAGCTGTTTTTGAGTTTCTGGTGTGATAATTCTCTATGCGAAAATTCAGGCAGGTTGACAGTCACCACAAGGCTTGTCCCACATTAGTTTGTCCTTATACTACAAAAACGTATATCATGTTAGGTCTGCAGTTCGTTATCTGTCGACAGCAGCGACTACACAACAAACTTACCCTCAAGTCAGTCATGATCACTTAGTGTCGATCCGAGACTCTCGTCACAATTAAATATTAAAACAGTTCCAAGTTCAAAGTTGTTAGTGAACTTCTAAGATCCGTCAGTTGGAGTTGCGGTCATTTTCGTCTGAAACAAACTTGCACACATCGAGTTTAGTAGGTCAATGATAGAGCCATCGCCGGATGAAGTTCTGTTGGGGCCCGGAATTTGGAGACCTTGGAGTTCGGCCTCTTTTATGGGTACAAAAATTATATTAAGACCTTTAAGCCGTACGGGATCCGGGGCTGCAGCCGCCCTAAGCCCCACTTGGGCCCGGTGCTGTATAGACCTCTCTGTGGCGAATTGCTAGGGGAGTAGAATTTAAAATTGAGCTGCAGATACGGAAAATAATGAAATGATTTTATAAGAAATGAATTAGTGTTGCCTTTATTATTTAGTAATAGGAAGGAACAAATCCAAAATTTACATAACGATAAAACTATCGATACTTTATCTATCTTTTACCTTAAATCCTTTATTTACAAAAATACATTTACCTGTATTATAGCTTTTCAATAGGTAATTGCCATTATTATATTCTATTTTGCCTGAATAGAAATTATAAAGGTAGTAAGTATAATATAGGAAAAGACTTTTGTAAACGAAAGCCAATATTAATTGAAAAAAAATTCTCTAAAGTTTTATCATAATTACCGATCATATGTTTGTGTTAATATGTAGAAGAAGTAAGTGTAAATATTCAACAGTTGATCAGAGATCAGAGAGACGGGCTTAGGGAAAATGATGAGCTGCTAGATCGAATGTAAAAAGTACCTACTCGATCTTATCTAGGACTATTTGTTTGATCTTAGGGGTACGGAAATCTAAAACAGTCCTATTTTATTGATGATAGTTCTCTAGTAGTACTGGTGTACCAGTTTTTACTGTACTTTAATGTTAGAACTTGTTAAATTAGTCAATTAATTTATTGGTATTACCAGATTGTGATTACCTATTTGAAAGAACAACAAAGTGTGTTTCGCGGTTTCACTCGTCTAAATTGGCGGTCCATTTTTACGGGTAAAAAGTTATAAGTTTATATATGGTGGTAACGTATGTAGATTACATTTGATATGTTTATCATTATTATTAATCTTGTATGCCAAATTTCATCATTAAACTTGTACACATTTACTTTAATAATTACATAAACTGTTAGATTAATAATATTAATAGAATTGTTACAATAGTGGACGTTGACTGCTCTCTATAAAATGTAGAATAATAAATATAAATACGTTTGTTACAAAAAGAACCAGGAGTTCTCGGTTGGCACGCAAACGTTTTGCACGGAACATTAACAGATTCTCACAGATTTGCAAAAAAAAGGTAAAGGACGGCTTAAATCTTTTTATCTTTTGACAAATGAATATCTTTGCGTTTGTTGGGGGTCACCCTTTTACTGCGCTCGGGCGGAGGTAGAGACATCGCATATGCCCTGAATTAATGAGAGGGTCCACCAATAAAACTTTTTCATATGTTAACGTGCGTGGTCGGCCGACATTTGTATAAGAGAACGATTGTCCTATTAATCAGATAGAGCTGTACATTTAGTTATTTTTGTTTCGTATTTTTTATAAACGCACTTGGGATCTCCTAAATAAATAAATATCGACGACGTAGTGGAATGATCACAGAAATGATACCACTGATTTCTCTGGAACTAGAACCTTAGAAAGGTTCTAGTTGACCAGTTGGCACCTGAATTATCTGGAACTAGAACTTTCTACCCCTGAATTCTCTGGAACTAGAAATTTTCTACACCTTAATTCTTTGGAACTAGAACTTTTCTACCCCTGAATTCTCAGGAACTAGGATTTTTTCTACACCTGAATTCTCCGGAACTAGAAATTTTCTACACCTGAATTCTTTGGAACTAGAACTTGTCTACCCCTGAATTCTCTGGAACTAGAAATTTTTCTACACCTGAAATATCTGGAACTAGAACTTTTACACACCTGAATTATCTGGAACTAGAACTTTTCTACCCCTGAATTCTCTGGAACTAGAAATTTTCTACACCTGAATTCTCCGGAACTTGAAATTTTCTACGCCTGAATTCTTTGGAAATGAAACTCACTTCACAGACCAAAGACGTAAAAACGTTTTGCTGTGCTGCATGGCCCGGCACAACCTGGGACGCGATTCGTGATGGTTCTGAGTTAAATGTGTCCAACTGAACGTGAGGATAAAGAGCGACCTGCATATGAATTGTGCGGATGTCTATGAGCATACATTTTTTTATATAGTATAACGGAGCAATCTAGCAGACATTTTCGTGACTATCGACGCCCATAGAAATAGGCATACAGGTTATACCACGAACGCGGCAGCACAGCAGTCATACGCCGCGGCCGGTAACTTGTCAGGATAAGATACCTCCCGGGTCGCGCCAGCACAATTCGGCTCCATTCATGCGTTCCCCACGCTGCATGCACCTCTTATATCATCAACATCCATTTGCCATTTATAATATAAAAAACAAAATATTATTTCTAAACTAAGCTTCAGGCGCAGCGCAGCTAAAAGTGTTTTAACGTTCACTTTAACAAAGTCAACACGGCTCGCTCTCCGGTGTTGCAAACATAATATGAATTACGGTGAACCACTTTAGATCAATGCCTTTGGGAAAGTTTCTTAAGACGGGTTCAACGAACTCTCCCGCCTGATGGTACTGACGACATTCGCATCACCAGAGGACGTGTAAATACTGCATCATCGCTATCGGCATTTAACGCTCCACTACATGACGTAGCTCTCCTTCTTGAACGCCAAGATGATCGATCTCTAGCTACTGTAAATACTTATATCTGATTTATCTAATGCACTGACAAACCCACGAACCCACAAACCCCCTTATTTCTGAGCTCCATTAGAACAGTTCAGAGATACTATTTCAATGTAATATCTTCTTATAGTCATGACAATTGAGGAATCCGATACAAGATCTATTACGTGATTGTCAAATGCAATTCGTAAAATTCTTTTAAATTCTAGCTGTGCTCGCGATTTCGCCCTCGTGGTATTTAATAATAATAAAAATTAAATAATAAAGTAGCCTAATGGCCGGACCGATTTTGATGGAACTTTCAGTCCAGCCTTTTCATAGATTATGCGGAACAAACAGACAGACAAACAATTTATTTTGGTATGTGTACCGTATATAGTATGCATGTAGTATTAAGCGGTTATTTTAATATTATAAAAGACACTCCAATTTTATTTATTTGTATAGATAACAATAAGCGTGAAAAGCGACGTAAATCTAAACTAATATATAAAATTCCCGTGTCACAGTTTTCGTTGCCATACTCCTCCGAAACGGCTTGACCGATTCTCATGAAATTTTGTGAGCATATTGAGTAGGTCTGAGAATCGGCCAACATCTATTTTTCATCCCGATATTCCCACGGGATCGAAAGTTACGCGGGTGAAACCGCGGGGCGCAGCTAGTTATATATAAATAAAGGTGAAATAACAAAAAAGAATTTGAAATATAATAATATATAATAATAATAATAATAATATATTTATTCAGTCAGTAATAACTTATAATGATATCAATATTAATCTTCATATATTCCGTTGCATAGACACAAAAAGGTTTGTTAAAACTCTATCCGCTCCACGCTATAATATCGCACGTATTATTTCCGTGGAGCATCCAATTTTATACTCTGTTTTCAATTTTTATGCCCCACGAGATAATTTTATTACCGGCTCGGGGTACCGAGCTACGGAGGCACGGAGGTGCTTGTCGTCTTATTGCCTTTTTATTAACCCTGGCACTACCGTTAACGGATACAATATTTTCCCCGGGCTGGCACGTGGATTTGTATGAATATTTCCAAGAAAAAACATTTGTGAACCGAGAATGCAAAAATGCCCGATTCGTCTGGCTGGAGATCCAGGCTTTTGCACGTAGGCTTCTATAATGATGACCGACTAACATTGCATCTTTCCAAACGCGGAATTTTTATTTTATTTATAACATTTTTTTACTCTTGTTATCGCGTCGATTATATGTTTTTCTAAGCATAGGCTGATGTGATACCAAATTGTATAAAATATAACTCGATATAATTACGACCATATTCCGAGAAAAATTCTGAATTTATGTAAGGACATATAGATTATTTTATGTGATATTTATTTACAAAGTAAATTTAGGAATTTAAAAGTTATGTTAAGTACATCTACACTTTAAAAAACACACAACTACACAAACACACCCGTACACAGACATCTATATATATAAAACTCAAACGTGACATAGCCAGCTATCAACGCACAGCCACTGGACGGATCAAGCTGAAATTTGGCATCCAGGTAGATGTTACGACGCGCGACGTAGGCATCCGCTTAGAAAGGATTTTTAGAAATTCAACCCCTAAAGGGGTGAAATAGGGTGTTGAAGTTTATATGGATTTCTTAGAAATTAAACGCGGGTGAAACTAATAATATAAATAATCTAGGATATGCTAAAGCATCGATAAAACAAAATTAAAATTTTGTTTTATCGAACATAATGTTACAAAAAAAAATAATTGCCCTTTGAAACTGCCTAATAATAAACTCAGCGGGCATTACTTATTATTGTATAGGCCTGTACTATATTTTAGATTTAAAGGAGTTTACGGTTTTCACTTTGTATTTATTACGTAAAATTATCGTTCGTAAACCGATTTTACAGACAACCATTTGTTATTACTAAGAGGTACCTTGAATATTTTATAAATTTATGTTATTACGTTCATACATGTTTTGATTTAATTACATAGAAGGTCTAATTGCGCCCAAATTCCCGGAATGCCCCATACCCCATTCAGTAAAATAATATTTCTCATTGAATATTGTATCTTTTCCAGCGCAACGAACGACCCCAAGATGGCTACTGGCCCGAAGATAGTGCATAAGCAGTTCAACTCACCCATGGGACTGTACTCCCAGCAGAACATACAGGAGACACTCAACAAGCACATGAAGAACCTCGACAACGGCACCACGGGGTACGTAACTCTTTGTAACTTTACTGTCACCGCACACACATCAACTCGGTAAGGGAACGTAGCCGTATCACCTCGAGCCGTTCAGTATTCTTTGTATGAAACTCTATACTGCAATACACACTAATGGGAAACGTAACGTAATCGCTTCGCCTCGAAAAACATAGGCGATACGGTAACGTTCCCTTTCCGAGTTGTGCAGTGACCATTATTTTGCTTTTTTTCCCTCGTTCTAGTGAACTAGGTTAGTCGATCCTGGGCTGTCTCCACGTTCACAGGAGCCGATTTTTGCACACACGTTACTTTGTAGTTGAGTCGTGTGAGCAATATGTAACACCCGATCGTGCCGGCTCCATTCGGCTACAATGCAGCAATAGTACTATCGTTTAATTTAAAAATAAAATCGATAGTAACAAATAATTTTGCTAAGGAGAGTTGAATGGGTAAATTGTCTTGGGCAATCTCTGCGATATTTTGATATAATAGGATATAATAGTACTTGCAGCATTGCAGCCGAATGGAGCGGGTGGATGGATACGCGTGCTGTCACGTTTAATCATTGGCCATTTGAAGAAGCGAAGGAGGAGGGCTATGCACTATGATAATGAGATTCGGTACCTACCACATTACCTTACATTGCTACTGTGCTACTACGCCATAAACAATAGGGTTCATTTCAGGACATCAAGTACCAGTACAAATATGTCCTTGATAGACACCAACAATATTTCCCGTTATCGAAACATTACGATACTATGGTACCAAGTTAATATACATAACTCGGTCAGAAGGTCACCAATTATGATTAAAATTCATTGCTAATATTCCTTAATTAAATTAGACTTTTGATCATACTTACCTTCATTTTAGAACTCAATCTATTAAGTATGAAATGACTTGTTTATTGTTTGTAAAAGAAATATTCACAAATGTTAGAAACTTAAAAATATCTTTTATATTATATCAGCTTCAAAGGAAACTCTCAATTCCATTTGGAAACCCTTCGCATATTTGATTACAAAACTTGAAACTGTCTTTTCCTCTTTCAATAATATAAACCAACTTTTATATTTTTATAGTAAAAGGGAAATAGTGAAATGATGAGGAAGTCGAATAATTCTTTTTTTTTTTCTTTCGACGCACATGAACAGAGCCGCACAGCCCCGTCACGATCGCTTTCTTCACCAATTGAGGATTCGGAAATCAAGGAATGAACCACAGAATCTAAAACCTAGGTTAATTAACAACTTCAATTATTGTATTAATACACAAACAACTGTCGTATCAGCTAGATCTCTAGCCTCTCGTTAGAGAAATCTTGTACTTTATGAGGAACTGGCCACTCACTAAGGAGTCCAGTTATTTATAGATTCAGGGAAACTCAGAATGTATAGACAAATACATTTCCCCTTGAAACAAAATAAACAAGTTAACCAATAAAGAGAAATTTCGATGCCTTTCACGCTGAAGCAATCAGCTGTTTGTCGTATTGACCCTATATCTTACTAAATATGCATATCTAAACTCGAATGATAGCTTTCCGTCTGAATTGAATTAAGACGTAAACTGCATAAAAAATATGAATAAGACAAGACATATACAATATTCCTGTTATGTTAAAAAATTGTGAAGTAGGGTTAAAAATATAAAGGATAAAGTAGAAAAACATAAAATATTAATTAACTCAACATTTGTTGTTTCTTTATTTTTCACCAGGTTCGTAAATATTAAATGGATAACAAACATAACTATCAACAGTTGAACATAAATACAAAATACGCATAATATGTAAACAAAACTAGATCTTTGAAAAATATACACAAAATTCAAAACGACTTGTACTGGTAAATATAAGCTCAGCGACCAAATATAAAGAAGAAAGGAACTGTTGAGTTAACCAGAACATATTTACCAATTTTATTAAAACAGAAACAATTTTGATTGTACAATTAAATAGGCCACTTAAAAGAGCGATTCGATAAAGTCTCTAGAAGCTTCTAAATTGAAATTTGGTAACAATTTATTATTTTAAAACAAATACCGTTTTAAAATATTTTCTCTAAGTGAGCTCATTGCATCACTGCAAATAATTCAACACGTACGAATTTAACTTTTATCATATTGGCAACGTTGTCGTTTCTTTACTTATTTATTTATCGTGAAGTTTGTAAACTAGTATTACATTTTATGACAGATACCACATCTTGGGATTAGTACCCTCCTCCCGGGTTGTTTATGTACAATAATTATTGTAAATTGTATAATATCATTTATAATATGCAGATGTATTTGTACTTTCATATTTTTTACTTTTATTTTTCATCTCCTCATGAGGCGCGCTGAGTTTGTTTCCGGTTCGTCTCAGACACGGAATAGATAAAAGAGGTCTATTCCGTGGTCTCAGAACAGGGCTAGGGTTGAACCGGTGGTAAATGTAATTGTGGACGTTCAAAAAATATTTTATGTAATTTTATTTTGAATGAAAACTTTTTCATTTTTATTGATTCATATAATGCCAAATAACCATAATTAAAACTCTGCATGTCAAAATCCTTTGAAACCAAGCGACATTAATTTCTCCTTAAAATTAATCTAATAATCATGATCAGCAATCAGAAGACATTCGCTGCTGGACATAGGCCACGACTCTCTTCGAACTTGACAAGGTGACGAGACATCAGTAAGGTCGGTGGGACGATATCATGTGCAGGACCACTTCTGATATCTATTTTTCAACTGCATAATAGTGAGACGTAATAGAAATGAATGTACCTAATATTGTTGATTAATACATAAATATTCTTGATATACCTATTTAAGAAAACGTAATTTTATAACCTTTCTAGGGAGACCGTCTATACTTTAGCGTAGGTATGTCTGTCTGACACTTAAGCCCCGTAAGTGTCTAGCACTATCTTGTTATACAGGTTTCTCCATCTAACGCACATTGAACCTTGTTATTTATGGATGCTGTTGCAATTACCGTACGTCTTAAACCACTTTTATCTATTTTTTAACTGTCTTTGTTAGATCTTTTAATGAATAGCTGAGTGTTGCATTCATCTACAGCTCCCAAGGAATATGTCCTAATATAAAAATGCATTGTAAAGTGCTACTACTGACTAAAATACGCTTAGTGCCATGCTGCATGCATGCATGTAGCGGAAATGGGCCGGCACGACTGGGGAGGTACCTCTCTCTTACATGATCCTGGCCTAAATTGACAGCTGTGCTGCCGCGTTTCGTGTGGTTTATGATAAGCCGGTGGCCCACTGTCACCTACACTAGGCCACCGGCTTATCGGCTTCACCGGAGGTGGAAGGAGGGCAATGCATCTGTATAACGTCTATGCGGATGTCTATGGGCGTCGGTAGTCATGAAAACAGCTCCGACTGCTCATTTGCTCTCGTATTATTTAAATAAAAAATACATTGTAAACGACAAAACGTAAATAAAACATAATAAAATGTAAACAATGGTGCACGCGATAAAAATATAATTATGAGCTGGATTTAGTCTGGAATGTTCATTATTATGCTAGAGGAGCTAATTACCTGGGATTTTAGAGCTAAGCATGTGCCCTTTGTCTTGAAATACGTTACAATTACAAAAGTGGGGCACACACTAAACATAAAGACTTAGAACACCGGGAACGGTAATTACAAAATGTGCTTTAAAATAACATAACATGTCACTGTAATTTTTTGATTTTAATTTTAAGTCATTTAGATTTAAAAGTATAGTAATTTAGGGTCGGTTTCTTTTAAAAATCTCGATTAAAATATTAGAAAACTACAATATGCGAGTGGCAAATGTTTTTTTATCACTTGTCAGTAGCTAACGAGATAATTTAATTGAAAGAGTTATGTGTTACAAAAAGGATAGTTCATGCCTCATAATATGATAGTTTATTGTTTTTTTATTAATAGACATTATCAGTAGCCAACAAGATTCATTGAAAGATTCAGATAGCGGAGAGCTCATGTTACATTTATACAATATTTTGATATTTTTTATTAATATTATTTTTTATAGGCGACTCCAATGACACCTTGCACATTGTTACCATCAAGCCGCTTAGTTTACAGACAGAAATCTTGTCTGTAAAAATCTACAGGCGCTGTCTCACAGATATACAAAACATATAAGTAACATATATTTGTTGAAAATTTGACTCAGAAGCCGACAGAGGATATCATTAGTAGTAGTATAAGTGTGATGTTGCATTGCACCTTTTTTATGCTAAGGGGGGCAAACGAGCAGTCGGAACCATTCTCATGACCACCGACGCCCATAGACATCCGCATAGAAGCTTTACAGATGCACTGCCCTCCTTTCTCCTCCTACCTCCACGGGCCACGGGCTACTAACCGCACGAAACGCGACAGCACAGCTGGCACTTTACGCCGGTCTCGTGTAAGTGAATTTGGGTGACATGACCGAGTAAACATTTCTCGCTCATGTAATACCCCAAAGTGGTGTATGCCGTCGCGTTTCGTGCGGTAGGGCCCATTGGAGTGGAGGAGAGGAGGGCAACACGTCTCAACTATTAGAATGTTTTATGTAAATCTGTAAGAAGAAAATCAGTAGGAATATAGATAGGACTAACCATAGTATCGATATTTTTGATGATCTATAAAATTATCGATACTATCGATAGTATCTAACTTTGATAGTCGTTATGCTATCGATACTATTATAGGTTATTAAAAAATATCGATACTGTCGATGATCCTATCGATAGTCTATCGATATAAGCCTATCGAGCGGCATCATTACGTAAAAACATTTATGTTATCTTTAATTAATAAAAAATGTAAGGACCCTGCTTTACTTTTATCGTTGTAGTCAAATGTTTACAAGTATGCTATTACGTCCATTTCCGTCAGGAAATTAGTATAATACGATTACACAATACGATAAGATCACATAATATTTTAAGCGAAAATATCAGAGCAGATCAAATCAATGTAGATTTGATACATTGAGTAATAATGATGAACTCTTTTTGCGCCATTAATTAATTATATTTTTACGCTTGTTATTTATCTATTAAAATTGAATATCCTTATTCCTTTTCTCAATAATATAGGAAATTAGGAATATCAATATTTTAAAAATAAGGCTGAATTCGGTACCACAGGGGAGGTATTGCTTATAAACATTGTAGGTCCATCCAGCCTCACCTGGCTGAAGAGCATAGCCTTCAATCTGATATTATGGTGAGTGAATTTCATCGAGATTGTGCTGGCTGGATTCAGCTGTAACCTTTTACAAGCGATGATGAGTTTGTATTTGATATCAATAACTTGAGTAAAATGAAACGTGATATGAAAAGTAAATAGGTAGTTGTATTACAATATAGTATGAGCTGAACAAGTAATATAGAGCAGTACTGGAGGGCTCTGTGCGCTCGTGCGAGACACATGTGATGCTACTTGATAAAAATGTATATTTTGTAATATGTTATAGTAGCTGCGGCGGCTTTGCTTGCGTAAGGTTCGATCCTTTCACACTAGCTTTCAACTTCTTTTTATCTTCTTTGATATGGATATTAAAATCCAGTAGTGGTAGTATAGACAGTAGGTACATATTTGATTATGAAATTTGGCGGATTTCCTTTTTCTTTTGTACATTTTGCAAACGAATAGGCGGAATTATTCTTACGACTACCAACGCCCATAGACATCCGCAAAAAGTTACAGAAACTTGCCAGAGCGTGCATTATACTGAAGAGAAAAGTGCACAATATAGATAAAGTAAGCGAGCTTATAATCTGCTTTTTGATTTTATTACATGACATTACTAACACAATTTACTAGTAATATTTTTTACTTTACATCATTTCTGAAGGAATAAACTTGATATAACAGTTGTGATTCTATCAAATTGCGAATGACATCATAACTCGCACCATTCATCAGGGAATGCCGGGAGTGCACTGACATTTGCGGCAAGCGCCGTCTGCATTTCGCACGTACCATTATAACATCAAAGTAACGCCAAATAAATCTCGAAACATGATGGAACTGAATATAGAATGTGCATTTATATCTGAGAGTTTCAATGGACGCCAAAGCATGAATTGTGATTTTCGTCTGCATTTTGAATGATGTTTTATTTAAGTGGTTGTCAGTGTGTATGTACTCGTATTGGAACAGACTGACTCGGTAGGGAATATATCTCTCTCACACAGCAACTCGTCGCGTTTCGTACAGTTTGTAAGTCTTTGAATTGCACAAGGGGTACAGGGGTTTCAAAAGTATTTATTAACTTAGCTCTTAATAGTCTTTCAAATAGAGTTCTATGAAATGAACTGGCGCATTGTCCGACGATAAAATATCAATTTCACTTTCTTACGTGTCTCAAACTCCAAATACGAATACGATGTATGAATGCTAAATATTATTGAATCACTAGTTTGTCTAAGATACATTGATCACATAGACTGTATCTTAACAATTTAACAAACTTACAAGATAGTGACCTAAGTCGTCAGACAGCTACAAAAAACCATTCTAATTTGATCGATTTAATTTCCTTGGAAAAAAAGTTAGTTGTGGAGGACTACAACAAATTACAACAAAATATTTTTCATCGCCTTTACTCTAACAACAACTAATTTTTCAAAAGTAGATCTAACATATAAAAATCTCGTGTCACATTTTTTGTATTCCTCCGATTAACCAATTATACTATAATTTTGTCTCTGCATTCGGTAGTTATGAGAATACGTCTTAAACTATATTACAATTTATTATTCCGATAATTTCACACGATGAAACCACGGGGCACATCTAGTAACAAATAATTTGCGGAGTCACGGTTGCCAATACCTGACAGTTGCCTTTAATCCCTCTCAAAAATGTCATATAAGTTGCCACTCACAGAAGTCAGTTAATTATCGTAAACAAGTGAGGTCGGCCGCCGCTGCAGTCGTGTGCTGGATCTCGTGGCTGCGCCTGACACTGCGCCGGTATAACCGATACCAACATACTTTAATACTTTACTGCTACTTACTAGTACTATCAGTTGACATACATACTCGGTTCGTTATTATTTAATACGTGAGAAACTGATTTAAGACGTCAAAATGGTCATGCAAAACAGTGGGTGAGTAACTATGATACAAATATATTAAGTGTAGAAATAAGTAGTTTTAAGTAATTTTGCTCTAGAACGTTAACGAATTCATTTTTGAATACAGATGAAAGTATAATAGTTGTTCACAATAATTTCAAAATTTTAGTTGGTTTGATTGATCTTTTTTAGCTATTAAAAATTATAACATAATATAGATTTATTCAATACTTTTTTCAAAATTATTACGATACAACAAATAACAAGCGATGGACATTTAATTTTGAATTAATCATTTTGAATTACAATTGTTCAATTATAGTAGCCGATTGACATATTGTGGTCTAAACAATTTACAAACGTATGACCGTAATAACCTAATAAGCAAACTCAACTACATTTACTAAGTGTGTGTTTAAATTTGCTGTTCATCATCATAAGGACCATATAAATTTGAGGCCTTTTGGAAGTTATTTATATTTTCATAAATTTGTTAAATTTATGTTCAAGTCACATTTTTAAAAAACACATTAAAGCACAAGCTGTATTGTAACTGCAATGTGCTGACTTTTTAAAATACTCGATTAGATACTACTACTCGATGTCAACAAAATAAATATTTATATTCTCACTTTCAATCCTAACACCACACAGCGATTTCTCGTAAGCTTTCTATTCTATTTCAAGCATTTACTCCCATGAGTAAAATACGAATAGACGATTAGGTAATAATTTTCCCGTCATATTCATAAGCACGAACCTAGTTGTAACTTTGTCCAGATGGAAAATATAGTAGTTACTGTCTGGCGTAGCAACGCGAAGATTTATTATTGTTATTTATAAAATATAACAGTCTTAGGGGCACAAAGAGCTTCATATTCATGATACGCCTTACGTGATATGACAGGTTTAGAAAACAACGTCTTCCGTCAGGCCATATCTTTCCAAGAATCTCTTATTTAAAAATATTTTAACAGCTTTCATAAATAATAATTTTGTTGTGTGTGACGTTGTCTTTTTTGTGTGTGTTTTCACTCGTTGTCTTTTAGAAATGACTAAGTAGTAAGTTGTTCATTCAGTCCTTCCTTTGACTCTTTCTCCCCATCTATGGGTAATAAGGATACCTCTAAAAAATACCACCCAGGTCGCTTCTGAGAATCCTCCCTTCATAATTTCCATTTTATACAAACGAACATATAACTTACCTTATGTAGTTTTGCGGAAATAATTTAAATAACCTCGAGAAGGTTGCAACCTTACAAAACAGAATAAGGTCAAAATGAAACGAAATCACTCACACACACACATCACAATTTTGGGGCGATTGGGTTATTTGGTATATTTACGATTATTCCCCGGATCGGTCAGAAAGTTCCATTCCTGGTTAAAAGACTTCAGTGTTTGAGTTTAGTTGAATTGAGTATTAGGTTTACGCGAATATTAGATAGATAGATAGATCTTTATTCAATGCAAATATTACACATTGTCATAAAACTATTTCAATGGATTTTATCTCGGTTTATGTAAGTTTTTTACAATCCGGGTACTTTTAATAACCTATGACATCAGGACATCTGTCGGAATAGTCGGTATTGCAAAATATTTAAATAAACCGCAATAGAATCCGTCAAAATAGTTTTATTCCTATATGGCAATGTGATTTTTTTTTCCAATAGAAATACTTGCCATTGCAAGCTCTCGCTTGCGGAAGCGCGGCAGAATGCCATCAGTCTTCCCACACTTCCGTCACTGAGGGCACGACACACCATGACACCACACACGACACACGACACACGACACGTGGCAATTCCGCTTTATTATTTACGGCGTGTGAACCATTTTATTACTTCCGGTCGTTTTTGTAAGATGTAACGCATGTTAACGTAACGTTGCTATACAAATAATACAGACGATGTTTTGTAAAAGACACGCTGCATGCAGCATTAGTCGAATAGGGCCGGCACGACCGGGGAGGTACTGCTCGTATACAAACAGTGTAAATTGATAGCTATGTTGTCGCGTTTTATGCGGTGTGTAAGAAGCGGTTGGTCATGAAAATGGATTGCTCATTTGCCTCCTTCTACTATTAAAAAAGAGGTGAATCGGGCAGCACGACTGACTTACACTCTCCCGCATAATAATTGTATATTGTATTTAATCCTACTAATATTATAAAGGCGAAAGTTTGTAAGAATGTTTGTTACTCTTTCACACAAAAACTACTCAACGGATTTTTATGAAACTTTACAGTAATATAGCTTTCATATCAGAATAACATAATAAATTAATAAGTCAAAATTTATAGGGATTTTTTATAACCCGAAATCCACGCGGGCGAAGCCGCGGGCGGATGCTAGTTTGTAAATATAGAGATGGCCTAATGAAAGTGAAGAAAAACATCCTCAGAAAGGACACGCCTTATGATAATTCAACGGGTGGTTTGTCACCGTTAAAAAATGTAGAGAATAAAACAATTTTAACTGATTTTATCGTGGTTTATTTAATTAAACTACTCAAAACAAAATAGGGCCCACCACGTTTTTTTGCATTAATTTTAAAATACTTACAATTATTACATTTTTCTAATTAGATATGGTTGAAGTAGGGATTCATAAATCTTGTGAGCTTAACAAATGACATAATTTATTTATTTTTTAAATTTAAACACAAAGAACAGTTTTTGGCGATATTTTGGTAAAATAATGGGATTCATGAAATTTTAATTTTATCACTGTACTGGGGCCATATGTTCAGAAGTCCCAAGTTTAGTAGCGTGTGGGTCCTCCTCTGCTCCGTACGCACTCCCTGAGTCTATTTGGAACACTTTCGATAAGATGCACTATGTTTTGTTCCGGTATTTGCTCCCAACACAATTTTAGTGCGTTAATTAGCTCTTCTTGACTGTTCACGCTGCTATAGTTTTCTTTGAGGCTTCTTTTCAATTGATCCCATACATGTTCGATGGGGTTGAGGTCAGGACTCATAGCTGGCCAAGGCAAAACTGAAATATTGGCATCAGAAAGTGCATTTTGTGTGGTACGCGCCGTGTGAGCGCGAGCGTTGTCTTGCATTAAAACAAAGTTAGCGCCAATTCTTTGTGAAAATGGAACAATATGAGGGCGGACTACTCGTTCGACGTAACAAGCGGCAGTTACGGTACCTCCATCTAGAATTACCAGGTCTGTTTTGCCTAGCAAGCTTATTCCACCCCAAACCATAACACTTGGACCCCCAAAACGGTCAGTCTCGTGGATGCATGGTTCTGAAAAACGTTCTCCTTCCCTTCTCCACAAACGTACTGGTCTGTCGTCACTATAAAACTTGACTTTACTTTCGTCCGTAAAGAGTACGGATCTCCAGTTATCCATTGTCCAATCCAAATGTTCACATGCGAACCTTAAGCGCGCTGCACGGTGAGCTCTTGTCAGTTTGAGCCGAACAACACGCACTCTGGAACGTTGGCCATCTTCGTGAAATCGATTCCGAATAGTTTGATCGCTCACTTGTCTTCCAGTAGACTGCCGTAATTGATTTTGTAAGGCTCGGGCGGTGATTGTACGCTCCCGACGGGCAGTTAATCTGATATATCTGTCTTCCTGAGCCGTCGTGGCTCTCGCTCTCCCTGATCCAGATCTCCTAGCAATACTTCCAGTCTCTTCATAGCGTTCCCACAGGTTTCGGATAGCTCGTCGAGACACTCCGATGCTTATTGCAACAAATATCTGAGAGTTCCCTTCCTGAAGCATAGCAACTGCTCTAGCTGCAGTTTCCATGTTCATATGGCAACGAGGACCAGGCATATTGATTAGAACTAACGCCGTAATGAAAGGAAATGGTTTACCAAGTAAGCTTCAACAGTAACGTTTAGAATACGACTGAGAACGCGAGCGACAAAAATATGCATTTAATGACTTTTTTTAGCCCTACACTTTATTTGACTACTTACTTGAGAATAATGTTAAATTTATCGTTAGAAACTCTGGTTCAGACTATAAATATGTCAACTATACGTTTAAGTGCTTGAATCATGTTACGATAACCATACAAAATAGTTATACACAAATTTGTTGAAGATCGTGGGGTGGGCCCTATTTTGTTTTGAGTAGTTTATTTAATAAACCCTACGTTTCGGAAGGTTTACATCAGCCATGGTCACGGGTGGACTGGTGAGCAGTCTATGTTGTAATGAGTAATATTCGTGGAAACTTAAGACATCAAATGTAGAGAAGTAACCAATTAACAAATAATCTTATTAAATAATATACTTTTTTATACAATTTCCACTTTTATTAAACTCAATTAAAATTTAATAAAAGTGTAAATTGTATAAAAAAGTATATTATTTAATAAGATTATAATATGAATTTCCATCAAGAAGTGACAATACATTCCATCAACAATTAACAAATTGTTGCAAATTCCTTCCACCGTGTTGAGTAACTACTATCGTTGTAACGACTGCACACAAATGCAGTACGAATTTGTCCTGTAGCAATCAATTTGTACGACACTGACACTCCATCAAATTTCCAATAAAGGAGTCCGGAGAGCGCAAGCACAATACCTTACATGGGCACGATTGTAAATATTTAAAGGCGCAAACCACAAGAGACACGCGGAAATGATAAGAGTAGACAGAGATGTCTCTACAGACATGTCTCTAACTCACTCTACCTTTTATACGGTATAGGAATGCAAACTGGCAATCAGAGCATTTTGATGACTACCGACGCCCATAAATTGCTATCGCTAATCGGTATCGCTGTGAGCGAGAGGTACCTCCCCACGTGCCACAATGGCATTATCTCTTACTAAAACAACCTTACCATTTGTTATTTTTATTGGTAGAGCCATTGCTCTTCTTGTCAATATTGTAATTGGTCCTTGTTCCATGTCCATGGCTTGTACATAATTGTCGCAGCCAGTAGTGAGACACCATAATTGACCACGGAAACGTACGTAAAAACGTATCACTAAATGTTACAGAGGTTATGAATCGTATGCCATTCGCATCCCATGATTTTCCGACATGAACGTCACAGCGTGTATGACTACTGTCGTGTAATATTGTGTGTAATGATTGAACATGGCGTACTATTTTTCTGTTCAACTTAAAAATGCAGTTATACAATACGGAAGTTAAATAATGTTTATATTAGATCGTCGTAAAGTGACAGCTGTGCTGTCGCGTTTCTTGCGGTGTGTAAGTAGCCGGTGGCCCATGGAGGTGGGTTAGGAGGAAGGGGGGCAACGCATCTGTTTATCTCTATGCGGATGTCCATGGGCGTAGGTAGTAATGAAAATGGCTCCGACTGCTCTTTTGCCCCCATATACCATAAAAAAAAAAATATAATAATTTTCCAAATTAAAGTGTCGTTTAAGATTTAATAAAATATTAATTTAAGTTAATAATTATTACGACAGGCAAGTATAAAACGTGAGAACTCGTATGAAAAGCATGTCTAAGCTTTATTTAGACTACTCTTAGCGAATATCGATACTTTTGATAGCAGAAAGCTCGTAACTGATTCATTACCGTTCGGAATTTAGCCGTGTATTGTGTGTATGGTATACATCCGCACACAACGCAAGAACCACTTCGCACTAATATTAGGCGTGATGCTCATTTAGCTACAAAATGATAATGGCATTTATAAGTCTTTGAATAATAACTATAATCGCTATAAGTTTATCAGAAACACCATAAAGTACGTTTTCCTTTCATATCGCCCTTATGGTTCTACCGGTATATTGAACTCAAAGACAAATGAAAAGTGCACAGTATTTATCATCATCGGCTTCACTTCTGTGGTCATCAATTCAATGTTTTTCTTTAGGATTATAAAAGTAAAAACGGGGCGTTTAAGATCTGCTTGTTGTCAGAACGCATCGCTGTCATTTTACACAGGTACAATGTGAGTAAGAGCAGCCATCCCGGTCGTGCCGACCTGATGCGCCTGCAATGCAGCAATGGCTCCTCCCACCATATCCAACTTCATCTTTCTTATATATAGATATTCCTATCGAAAACGTAACTGCACAATAATTAATTAAAGGTTGTAATAAATCGTATACCTATTACAACAATGTTGTTTTTATAACACACTTTTTTTTAGTACACTAAATATAATTTACAAAAGAATGAATATTTCGAATAATCTCTTGTTATTATTTCAATATAATTAATTTTAAAATACAATCAATTTAAAACGCCCGTCGATCAATCTCAATTTGGCTGATGAAGAGAAATACGTCGATGAATTAATTAGTGGCTTCACAACTGATGTATAGTTTTCTGTCCGATGAAAATTAATAGCTTTCATATTTTCTTATGATACGTGTATAATTTTATTGACAACTGTGCCCTGCGGTTTCACCCACGATGTATCAGTTGCCTTCGCGACATTGTAACGGTATGTACGTGGTGTGCGACTGTAAAGCCGATCGGTGTATTTACGTACATCCTACATAATTGCGACTTATAAGTCACAGTAAAATATTTTAGTTTACCGGTAAATACTGAATAGAAAAAAATAATTAAAAACAAATTTTAGGTATCAAGATTAGCACGTACAAGAAAATAAACAAGTAAACACTTTAGCTAAATTAAATTTCTAAACGGAGTATTGTCTCCTACTTAAACAAAACTGATACGTCAGAGATGTAAAAAAATACAGTTTTAGATAATACGAACACCTCATTAAGGTATTGGGTGAAGGAGGGCAACGGACGTGTATAATGTGACGAACATACCAAAAAGTACGATTACAGATTTTCCTCCCTTTTCAGTAAAATTGTTTAACTGTGTAATAATTTTTTACAAACATAATTAAACAAATAAAACAACATTCTCATTGCAACCAACTCAGATATTCAACAAAGTATTCTATATCTGACGCAATTCAATTATCTTCTCTCTTCCAACCCGCATGGGCCCTAGTGTGAAGTGTATATGTAAGCACAGGTTCTAAACCGTTATAATGCAAAATACCTAGTATATTTAACGGGTACAAACGCGGCTGTTACTGAATTACAGCAAACGCTTCCTTGATATGCTAATGCACGTAAATGCTAATTCAGCGGCGGGCGGGAGAGTTGTTGGTAAAATCCACTTGCATAGCTAACCGCTTTACCAAAGTGATATTGGAGACAAGAGATTTTAATTCGAGTATCAGGAACTCAGGGTACATTTAATTTGTTAATTGTGTTATTTATTTAAATAATGCAATAAAAAAACTGTGTGTCAGCTGCGATACGCGACTGTGAGCGGCCATGATTTTGAGGTGACGTAAGCGCGGTAAAGCATTACGCTGCATTCTGTTTCACACAAATTTACTTCTTATATTTTTTTCACGAGCCTTAAACAAATTCTTACAGATAAACTCCATTAATTTCTATTTGGACAATTTTAAATTTATGCGGTGATCTATAAATATAATAAAACAGTAATATCCGTGTGTCTGTGCATTGAATATATTTACGGAAAACGAATTGGGGGCGATGTTAAAATAGTATTAGAACACTTTTCAATGTTTTTTAATTTTTTTGTTTGTCTGTTTGTCCGGTCTAATCTCCGAAACTACTTGACGGATTCGAATGAAACTTTTTGTACTGTATAGATACTAAGCCTGGTCAACATCAAAAACTTTTTACTGCGGTAAAATAGCTCATTCCTTCGGGAAATCGGAATTTCGGCACACTGCAAGCAAACAATATCAAATCACTTTGATTATAATAATATTACTACTCTACGAAAACGTAGCCGCACGCACCAGCTTGTTTAATAATACATTAATGACAAGACAGTTAAATGCTGAGTTACGGCATGGAGTGATTATAAACAAATTAATATCATATTTTTGGCCATACTTTTTATAGCTATTTCCTGTTTATCCCTGTATGTAGGTACTGGTATAAAATGGAAATTTTAATGTATCGTTACCTACGCATTGTGTATCAAATGTAAGCATAAACTTACTTAATGGGCAATTACGTGATTGCTAATTCTCGTTAGCGCACGGGAGTTACTGAGGAGGAAATGGTACTGTGACGTGAAAGGAACTTTCATCCATTTCGTTACACTTCTCGATATGACGCGTGTCATCATAAATAAGTGTGTGTATTTATGTGCATACGACTACACACATGTTATATAGTACATTGTAGTTATATACAGTCATCATCGGTACTGAACAGATCCTGGTTTAAAGCATCTTCTCAAAGTCATTTTTATTGTTTTAATTCAATAAAGAAATTTACAAATAACTTTTTGAACAAATTAATTCATCACCGAACCCTTAAGGAATGAGGAAACAAACACAGCGATCAATATCTGTAAAATACGGTAAATACCCAAAATACTTTATCTGTAAAAACTTATAATATTCTTTACCACACACCGCATCTTACCTTTAGATTACATAATATGATATAAAAGAGAGATATTATCTCTCTTTTCACTATTCCTTTTTTGGTTAGCAAAAAAAACCAAGAAAACCCCACCACTAAAAAACAACAATATTACAACACAAATAAGTGTAAGGTGTAAGACTTCATTTGACAATATAAAAAAATCACAACACACCTTCAAACCAATGCCCTAATGGGGTAGGAGAGAACCAAGTGACAAACGTCACGATCCTTACAAATTTGTCCTGCTTCCTCAACTGAATTAACATTCATTCACATACAAACATATAAAATAAACATACATTTTCACACGTGACAACTATTCATAAATACCATCATATATTACAAATAACACATGTATCTGTATTACACGATGTTACATCAAAGAATGTGACATTAAAAAACATTCAACTCATTTATAAACAATAGTGAGTAAATTACGAAGTGATAGTAACAGTTGAACCAAACACAATCAAAGTGAAGTTGGTTTCGCTTCATCACCAGTTCTTGCTCCGGACTCCCACGACGTGACGAGTTCCTTCATAAAGTTAACGTTTTTGCGATTGCCTTTCCACTGATAGTAATTAACGCGTTCGACAAACAGAAAGTTGCAAACTGTTTCGTTGTAGTTAAATGTAAACAAATGGGGCCTTTGCAGGGAAATGCCTTCTACCGTAAGACTTTTAATTTGTATGATCTATAGAGCTAAGAGAAGCCAGATACGGTTTCGAAAGGCGGACGGACCTCTCTTGCACAGATGAGAAAGATTCATCCCAATAATAGTTTTATATTAGCTAATTAACTACTAGTATTTTGGCAGTATGGGGTAGTGAAATACTGTCAGATATATATGATACCTATTTCTTTAGTGGGAAGTCGAAGAAGAAGTGGTAGTTGAAAGTTGTAAAATTTGAAGGGTCATATTTTTATGGCAAAGAGGGAGAAACAAAAATGGGCAATCTGCTCTACGCTCATTATTGTCATCAACGTTTATCATCACCGGCGCTCACAAATCACACGAAAGGTGAAGCTTAGCTGTGGCTTTTATTTGAGCGAAACGTATAACTCCGGTCGTATCTGCTCAATTCTCTGCAGCCTGTAATGCAGTATGACACTATTATAAAATAAGGACCAGTCTATATTATATAATTCTCTCTAGATTATATTATTAACAAAATGATTATTTTACAGCATTGACTTCCACGACCCGATGACAGGCAAACCGGCCAACCTCGCCAACTCAGCGGTGCTCAGAATGCTCGAGGAAGAAGAACGCAACCGAAGAGGCTACCCCAGTAAGTATTACGCAGCAATACTTGCCTTGATCTTTGAATCTTTTGCTTACTAACATATCGACCCTGCTTCAGAACTAGACCCCACCCAAATCCAGGCTATCTTGGACAACCTTGTGCACGCTAACCGACGGTTCGAGGACTGCTGGCCGCCGGGCACGGGGAAACCGGACCGTAAATGGGACGGTCAGATTAATACCACATGTTATGTATACCCCGAGTTTATGAAAGCAACCAAAGGTACCTCGCTAGTAGAAGTAGTATGTGTACATGTCATCGATGTGCAACGGAAAGCGTCTACAGACAGAATTTAGTGGCCAATCGGTAGACTCTACAAATGACTCTACCGATTGTCAGCCAAATTAAGCCGTCTTTAGGCGCTTTAATCTAGATTGATACAATTCATAAATTATCATACATCATTTCGATCTGAGTCATAAAGTATCCGCTGCCAGTACACGGGATTTTTGTGTGGAAGATTGAGCATGCATCTTCTCGAATGAATCACTCAACTCTAAATATAATTGTCGCTATTTCTGGCGCGAGAGTAACGTCCGAATGTTATGGTGACTTAGTCTGAATGACGGAATGCTGACGAAGTTCCATTTGTTTTCCAACATTTTTTGCGAAAACCGAAAATTGGCAAGATTTTAATATCGTTTCGGTTGAAAAATGTATCGTTTACACTAATTTGAGTAGTCGAAACCGAACCGCGAAAACATATACACCGAAAATGCCCGAAACAGTGTACGTTGGTAAGACATCGTTCTTTTTCACAAAATAATCTATTCCATTAAATACGTGGGTATTAACTATATTCTTCATAAAGTAAATAATACAAAACATCATTTATTCGTTTGTGAATATAAACCGTCTTCTCAATTTAGTGTATTTCAAGGATAAACAAGCGAGGCAAAATGTTTACACGTTCTCGTGCCACGGTAACCGCGGGTGTATTTTTAATCGAACAGGTAGGCACGGATACTGGATATTTTGCGCAAATTTTATAACACACTGTAAAACTCTGGTGCAGTGTATTTATAAAATTAAAAAAAATAAAGATACTTATTTTGACGCAACCAGAAACTATTTTTGTTGGCGTCTTTCGTGAATGCCCCATGAATCAACTTATATTATTAGACACTGAAGATGCAAGCGTATGTATTGTGAGTGTTCACATCGTAAATATGTTCCATATCGCATATTCATGAATTCAATATATTTGAGTACATAATATCTGCTGATATCTAAATATGTTTACAAGTACTCGACACAGGGTCACCCTTTGGTAGTAAAATGAGATACACACACTTAAATAATAACAGATTTGCGAGCGCAATCCTTGTGAATAATATCGAAGGTGCTACTAAATTTATACTGTTATTAATATCGCAGAACTTTTTTACTAACTTGTTTTACTAATTAACTTATTTTAAAACTTTTACCACCTTGTTTAGTAGGTGTATTCATAATTTAAAATTAAACAGGAGATTAATTATAATTTTAAACAATTTTACCTCAGACATCAAACGTTCTTAGAAGCATCACAAAACATTAAGCCAATTTATTTAACAAATTAAAAAGGCTTAAAATAGGGAAAGGGGTTAAGTATACTTGGAAAAAATACACATGGCTATCTTCTTTTTTCATCCAAATAAACTCATTGTCTTTATTATTTTACACTGTCTATCCGATTTACATGTGCCAATCACATGAGAAGACAAAACTTCAGCTCAAACTGTAACCAGGAAGTGCGTGATTTGATTTGCAAGTAAAGATTACGGACTACATTCGGCCAGCAAAAACTAAATAAATGTTTGTAAACTGTAGTGCATAGTTTCCCAAAGTGCACGATAACCCTTAGACTTAAGGGGGGGGGGGGG
>LUGF01015874.1:435060-445840 GCA_001625245.1 Calycopis cecrops | reverse complement strand
ATAAGTAATATGTTATTGAGGATTAATGGGGGAATAAGGGAGGGGTTGGTACAATATAACTGATTTTCAAAGTGAGCGTTAGATGAAATCAGTTAGAGATCCTCTGGTGTAGAGGAAGATTTCACGTGAACTTCATCGCTCTATAAACATTTTCATCAACACTCCCTGACCTACAAGATCGAAATTAGAAGATTGAGATGCAACACTCGAAATGTTTATTTGAATTGGGGTTTATAGCTGATTTTTTATTTGTTCTATTTCTCCTATGTTTGCTTAACAGCTTTACTATGTTACAGTTTGTTTTTGTATCCAACTTTTTTTTGTTATTTTTTTACTTACTTTTTCACTCCTTCAGATTTTTATCCGTCTGCGTCAAAAGGAAGTTATTTTTTTAAATGTAGGTACGGTAACGTAGGTGTGTATCATGTAGATTTCTATTTTCTCTGAAAAAATCTAAACAGCTTGACTGATTTAACTTTTTAAAAATGAGGTTTTGTTCGATTTATTCAACTGAGCATAAAAAAATGTATCTTACGCAGTCGCGGTATAACTTTTCTCTTTTCTAATCTTAGTTTATTTTTCAATAACATACTTTATTCAATGATATGAAAGATCCAATATCCAATATCCCACTAGTTGATAGTTATATATATATATACATCATGTGCTACTTTAAGAAACTCTTAATTACCACTATAGCTGTCGTCACGTTTAATCGTCGCCGAATTGTCACCAGTCACCAGACTTGTCACCGAACCCAATAACAGTGGAACATGATTCATCGTGCTCAATGCCAGCGAGTCGAGAATATAAGTGTTCAGTACAAGGTGCAGATAAAACGTGATACAGTCCTATTTATAACTTAGCTTCGCGTGAGATTCAATGTGATACTGCGTTATGCAGGGTTAAGGTTTTATTTTACCGTCAACTGATTGGTGATTATCAACACCTGTATCTATTCACACAAATAAAGAATATGTTATTACCCACCTGCAACAGAAAGAGGGCGATGTTTTTTGATTGTATATACGTATCTATGTGTGTAGATTTCTTTATTCCCTGCTGAAGCCTCAACGGCTTTTTGGGTTTAAAATAAGTAATGTCGTTAGATCCGTCTCAATAACGAGTACGTACGTATGTGCATTTATATTTTAAGCAGTGGGTTTTTTGTTTTTATATTTTTTTTCATTTACTTGTTTTATCACCTCACATCACATTGAAACTATGAACCGGTATAAAGTAAGAAAGAACATTCATGGTAGTAACCAGTTACACTACCTACTAACTAATGTAGTAACTTATACCACTATATGGGTCTCTTGTTTCCGAAATATTGATCAATTTAATAACCTCGTGAGAACTCGATTCTTACAGGGCTGTTCGGGACTAGGTTAACATGCGGTGGTTGTTTATAAACATTTAATCATTTATAGCTTGATTATTATTGAGATGTCAATTACGTTGGACAAGGATCCTTGAAATGCTTTTTAAAAATATCTTTTACATACTTATTTACAGATATCGCATTAAATACCTCATTAAATTGATAGTTCGTTCTTTTATAACAGTTATAATTTGTCTAGTACCTACTGCCTAATAAATAATCAAATGATAATTAGTATAAATTGAAAAATAGAACCCGACTGCTAAAAATATATTTTAATATACTTATGTGTTACTGCCATATCGAAACGAATTCAATGACAGAATTTACTAAGTCAAAACTGTAGAAGTTAAGATAGAAATAATCACACATACCTACAACTCCAAAAACATATATAAAGCTTGGTATGATTTTTACGTACGCACTTGGGTTGTCAATAACACAAACAAAAACAATTATACCAAGGTATAACAGACAAGAAAGAAAGAGAAATCTCAAAACAAACGCACATACGCTCGAAAACCATTACTCTTCTGCTGTAGTCGTAAAAAAATATAAGCTACAGCTGCTGCTCGCATCGTAAGCAAGAACTAATATATCAGTAACCAGACTGCGGAAACACATTTCGGTTTTCACAAACAACCATCATATAAATTCGTTCCGGATCTGTGAGTGTAGAACAAATGATGCGTATAATGTGACGCCCACAGACAGACGTATATATCGTGCTTCTCGTCTGCCCTTGGCGGCATTCGAACCCGCGACCACCTGTCGGCCGACGGCGCTGCCAGCCAGACGGACGGATTATCAATATCATGAACCAGTTACTTATAGTTGTAAATAAGCCCTTGATGTGCGCAGTTTAGCCAACTCACAAATTATGAATCCATTTTGTATGGTGAGATGTCGGTAATCCGTTCCCTATGCATCTTTTAACGTATCTTCAAGGGGGAGTGTTCCGAAGCATTATTCGGCTTAATACTAGCAGCTGAGTTCCATCATAGAACATCGCGACAGAACTCAAAGTTCCACGCCCACCACCTCGATATTCCTAAATGTAGTACTGTGCGGTATAAACGCCATTTTTTACCGCGTACTATGGAACCAGCTGCCTTCCTCGGTATTTCCGATCCGATACGACTTAGGGATCTTCATGAAAAGAGCATTTCTCTTTCTTAAAGGCTGGCAACGCGTCTGCAAGACACCTAGTTTTACAGATGTCTATGGGCGGCGGTAGTCACTAAAAACCTTCTCGTTTGCCTCCTATATCATAAAAAAAATGGTATAAAGGAGCAAACGAACAGTCGGAGTCATTTTCATAGCTACCGCTGCCCATAGACATCCGCATATCCGCAAATGCGTTGTCCTGCTTCCTCTCCCCTCTGTGGGCCACCGGCTACTAACACACCACACGTACTGGCTCCAGTTGTATAGTAACGATGATGATGAGGAGGAAAATGAAACGAATTTCATAAATGACGATTTGCATATCCCTTGAACAATAAAGGTTGTGTAATAAACGTATAGTGAATATTAACAATAGACGTCGAAATTGTTAAAGAGAATAAAAGTTATGATGAACGAACAAGACAAAGACAATGTGTAATTTTGTGGAACGACGGCGTACGGAATGTTAATTTCTAATATTAATATCTCATGGCCAATAGTCCAGATAATTAGCAACCATAATTACTGGAGCTGCAGAGTGTAGATAGAGCAGGGTTTCTTAAATAATTAGCAGTCACAACCATAATTACTGGAGCTGTAGAGTGTTGATAAAGCAGGGTTTCTTAAATAATTAGCAGTCACAACCATAATTACTGGATCTGTTGAGTGTTGATAGAGCAGGGTTTCTTAAGTTGGGGTGCGCGAATCTCATGACATTTTATTAACCAGGTTCGTGGAGTAAGGATCTTCTATTTGATGTATATGCATATGAGATATTTGATGTACAATACAAATAAGAATAACCACAAATTTGGGAATTTCTTATTTATGATAGAAAAAACCATTACGAACTAATAGGTTCGTAATTGTTTGGTGATACGCCAATTTTCCCATTTGTTCCCTTATTTGTACAGTAATATCTCACTCAAAATTTCACGGTTCTTGGTATACTGTATGCTTCATTTTAAACACACTAACAAGAAGCCCTTTAGGTTTTATTTACCAGCTTCAAAATAATAACATAACAGTCATATCTTTTTATAGCGTTGACTTAATAGTATAATTTGTATCTGTGCTCCATGGGATTGCAAACCTCAACAATTGACATAAATTTGATGCGGGTCCCACGCGTTCCCGAGAAAAAAAGCAAGGTCAACAAAATATTATTTTTTTATTTTCATATGAAATAAAAGAAAAGTATTTTGAAGATTTACGGAACGCTAGACAAATACACAGAAATAGAATTATAGAATAGCCGCGGTGCGTAGATCCTGCAAAATCTTCTGTGTACTTTTATCTTATATCTTACATAATAAAATAAAACAGTAAAATTCGTGTGTCTGTAAATTTAATATATTTACTAAAAACAAATTGGAGGCGATATTAAAATAGTATTAGAACAATTTTCAATGATTTTAATTTTTTTGTCTGTCTGTTTGTCCGTTTTCTGTTTGTCTGTTTGTCCAAAACTACTAGACGGATTCGAATGAAACTTTTTATACTAAGTCTGGTCAACATCTAAAATACTTTTGATTGCGGGAAAATAGCTAATTCCTACGGGAAATTCAGTGATTATATTTTACCCGACGGATTTGAAAATTTGAAAGAAACTTTCTGTGGTGTTACGATGTTATGAATGAAACTTATTGTGCTATAAAGCAACTAAGTCTGGGCAACATTTAGACTACTTTTGACTGCGGGAAAATCACTCACATCGTAAATCACTTTGATTAAAATAGGACTACGCTAGCCAGCTAGGTTGTAATATATTTTTGTATTTTCATTATCACGTTCCAAACAACTGTCTATGATAGTAGATGAAATATACTCTATTTCATTCAAATCATCAGGAAAATTTGTGTGTGTGATGTTCTGATGATGATAGTAAATGTTAACATTGTTTGACGTTACTTGGCAAAAGCTCTTGTTCGACAACAGATAAATAAGCGACTGTTAGTTCCTGGCACAAAACCTGACAGAAGCTTCACTTTGGTTGAAAGATACAAATGTAATGATTACCTGGTCTTCTGTCCTCCTTTTTCTATTAAAACTCCTGAAGTTTAATTAATTTAATTTATTTATTTTAATGTCAATCTTATTAAAATTTTATAACAATAGTCGAGACCCTTCTCGTATGTAAAAGATATACCATACCATAACAAAAATAATTTAATGATACTACTATAAAAAACATATATACCGGTATATACCGGTATCTAGTACCCATAACACGAGTCCTTGCGGTACTTAGCACGGGGCTAGGTTAACGTGGTGTGTTAAGTCCACTAATATTTATTTATGTTTATTTATAGTTTAAGGTTTCGACTCTAAGCTATTAAAGAGTTATCGATGGAAGGATCACCAAACCCTTCTCGGAGCTCTCGGAATCACCATTGGAAACTAAGTACTTTGTAGTAGCCCACTCCTCTTTTAAGTGTCCTTACTTTCAATGACTTTAGTGACATACATTTGAACTGTGAACGGAATTTGAAAGCAAACTTCTAAAGTTAAATGGGCACTGTACGTATTCTGAAATTTGAGGTGTGATCAAAGTTTTCTCTCATATCCAGGGAGTATGGTAATCGAAACAAATTTAAGATAAAATACACACAAATTTCAACTTTCTTACCAGCAGGATTGCTAATAATAACATCTGTGAAATTTGGAATATTTCTAATTGATATTCACCAACTTTGGCACGGTTATCTTTTAATTATTTGGAACAGCTGCGACGTTTAATTTTATTTAAACAAACATGGAGAGTGCAATCGGCATCCAGTATAAACATTTACGGGTTAAGTGGAAATCTAAATACATTTCAGAGAGATATCGTCAGAATAAATAAAGCGAAGCCCCAGAACCCGAGGGTTAAGCGTACGCTTTTATTCTTATATATTTATATCCGAAAAACTGTATTATCTTTATTAAATGTATTTATTTTATTAAATTGGTACAGATAATTAACAAAGTAATTAACGGTTGCGCTGTATTACTTCCCTAAATATTTAATGAAGAATTAGGGAAATAAAAACAGGTAATTGAATTCCATTCGCTGATTAAAGCAATGGTAAAACCTTTGCTTGTATTTGGTCTGAGCCTTTACTCTCTTTTACACATATTTTGTGTAAATAATTGTCACAGAAATTACGTCAATCTTGTCAATGGATGAAACATAGGAATGACCTTAGATTAAAAATTACTTAGAACTTATGTAAAGAGCTATAATATCTATTAATATTATAATTATAATTGGGCATGATATTTCAAATTATTTGCGCATTACATTGAGACAATTAAGAAAATTGATCTTGACTCACGACAGTTATTGTAATCGCAATATGTTTTGGCACTTTCCGCGTTCGTAGGGTTTATTGCCATTAATAATATATGTCATTACGTTTCTATTTTCTCGCGCCGATGACGCAGGCTGAAATCATGGTCCTTTATATACGAAGAAAGAGAGCGCTGGATTCAAATTGTGTGGTCTGAATATGCGGTGTTTATTTGTGAACCCGCTCACCTGGCGAGTGCCAACTCTCACAGTACTGGCGAGCCTGCGATAGGTGGCAGACTGGCAGTGGCTTGAGATCATAACATTCCGCGAGTTCCGTGAATTACACACGTTGGTAACTTCATTTACACTTTTTTCTTTTACATCTGTCATGATTTTCATTACATCACATTTTTAATGTATCGAAAGCTTTCACAAACTAACTTTACAAGCAATACACGTGCGTATTGACTCGCTTCAATTTACTTAGTTCACGAAGTCTTGATGCTATTAAGGATACAGAGAATGCAAACTGCAGTGTAACCTTTGAAATAGGATTAGAATTATTGAGACTTACAAAGGTACTAGAATTACATTCATGAACCATGTGGAAACTTAGCCGCAATATATTTTCTTTTAGTGTCACCTAAGATTATAGTGATAACACGTCAAGTTTTAGTATATAATTTAAACCTATAAAATAACTTTATCTTTCGTTTTGTTGGCATGTTTTTAATGCAAAGATAGTTAATCATAATTTATCCCTTTGATTTTATCAAGTTTTTAAAGCATATAAGAAAAATTTACTTAGATATTTCATATCGATAAATGCAAATAAATATTAAAAATTATAATTACCTGTTTATTTTTTAAAACGAAATAAATCAAAATTTAATGTATAAAAAAACGAGGTGCTCTATTTTGTTATATTAGATTGTTATATTAAAGAATTTTACAATTAGCTGGTGTTCGTAAAATATGTAGAAAAAATGTTTCAAAAGTTTAAATAGAAGATATAAAAAATAACAATAGAGATAAAGAGTATAAATATTTTTTAATTAAATTTCACGTACCAGTTTTAAACTAAAATCCAGAAAAAAACTAATAATGAGATCTCACTAAAATTTATTGTACCTACCTGAGATGGTTTCATATTCCATCTCAGTTAAAATATACCTATTTACAATTATATCTTAACATACTTATCTTATTTGCCTAATATACAAAAATAGTTCACAATTCACAATTACACGCTCTGATTAAAAAGATTCGCGTTATTTAATCATAACAGACACGATATTGAAGCTACACAATTTTTTATTCATACAACTGGCGTGAGGCCAAGACACGCGCAGGCCAGGCTAATTTAAAGCGGAATGTGTCATAATAAGTATCTCTGATGGTCTCCAGATAATCTGAACTAACAGCGTCACCGTCGATGGATACATGACACATATTTTTAGTGTTAGGAGTAACAAAGCACATTTTATTGGCTGCCAAGAAACTTGGAAACAGCTCTGGTGTATTGCGAGCCCATCGCCTCCTATGCGTCAAGTCTAAATTCAGCCCCGTTGTTGGGTATTTGTTATTGGATGCAGCAAGTACGATTCATGAATAGAAATTCATCAGAACATGCTGATGATATTCATACCATATAATTTGTAAGCCTAGTTTATTCATTGTGATTATTCCTAGATGACAGGAATAATGACGAAGATTCAGTATTAAAATATCTAAATTGTAGGTCACATTTTTAACATTAGAGCGGGCTTTGCGCAACTAAAGAACGCATCTACTACGTTCATCAGTTAGCAGGAAGAGAAACGAACAACACTACCAAATTCGCGCTTATATTTTACATTTGCTCAATTGATATGGGATATCAAGAAAGGCCACGAGAGGGAATTTGTATACAAAAGTATATGAAAGCAAACTTCCTTGCAAACTTTGTTCATAGTTGGTAATTATTAATACCTAACATAAGTTGATAAGAGTGAGGTACATAGGTACATATTATAACATCGTGCAATGTCAAAAAATAAGGATAGTTAGGTTTAATGAATATTTTGAGAATAAAGACGTCAAGTTACGTTTAATGATAGAATGTTTATAGAACTAAATCGTACCTTATAGAATTCAAAAAGAGGCTCAAAAATTTTCAGTCACCAAGATCTACAATAAAAAATAATAATGTTGTTTTAGAAAATACGATGCAAGCGCAACTTTTATTTTTAACAAAAAATCAAGTGTCGAAAAAATAAACTAGGCCAAAGGCCGGCTAAGATGGGCGATGTTAAGAGCTACATCGTTACGCCAACGTAGCATTGCTTTTAGGGCAATATAATCGATACAACGAGCATAAAGTAGTCGGTATAAATATAGATATAAGTTAGATTTAAAAACAGGCATAGGTACATAGTCAATGCGGAGCTCAAATCATTCTTATTTCTCTTTTAGTTTCATAGCAAATAGCATACATTAATCGTCGCTTATAGAAACACTTAGGACGCAATTATAATTAACAAAGAATATTCTAATTAATTGAAATGCTATAAGTATAAAGAGCATCAAAATAAAATGATAACATTCGTTTCAGGCCAGAAGAAGGTGGTCTGGCCTCCATTGCCAGAGACTAACGGATACCACTCCACCCCGCAACAGGTACACATGGCTATGATTTAAAATTTTGTATATAGACATACCACTCGTGGATGAAAAATGGAGAACCTAGAGTCCGCTTCTCTTAGTACTAGACAAATGCCGCCTTTACTGTTTGACAAAAGACTTTACAGTTTACACGAAAGCGACTATACAAGTCTCTATTTTTTACTCACGGGTAATATAATAAATAATGCGATTCACAAAGTTGCTAATAAGCCTTAAAATCACGGCATTGGTGCCCAAAATGCGCAATAATCAAATAGTTAATTTATTAGAAAATACTATGCTTGACATACGCATGACTTGGGGGTCTCTGATTTCTTTATTGCGAATAATAGGAGTACCGACCCTTACTTTAACGAATTGGAGATGGCCACATGGATTCAATGAATTCAAAAACCCTGAAGGGTAACGTACCGCGCTCTGCAGTCGTTTCCCTTAGCCGATTATCTCCATAAATTGTACATTGTAAGTGAAATATAGTTAATGAAAAACAATTATTTGATTTCAAATAAAATTTTAATTTTGACGCAAGGCAAATTTGTTTTTTTTTTTAAGAACGTAACGACAGTCAGAGGGTACATATTTCTGAATTTCGTCGATTTATTAATATATTTCAGGATTTCTGGGAGTCATATTTTTAAATCATTAAAAATATTAATTAGGAGTTGTGATATGGTGTCCATAAATGTTGACTTTGTAGCCAATAAATATTATAATATATCGTTATGAGAGAGAATTTTATATTTTATATACTCACATGATATAATTACTATGGGGCTTTGTAAAGAATTGCAATAATATTACTCGTATGGTACAATTTATTTCGCTAAAAGTAGACTAAGCTTTTCAAAAACATGGGCTAAGATAAAACGCTGTCTTCAAAAATAGAGCTTCTCTTTCTAAATCCTGAATTCATTTTCCTTAACATACATTTAAACTATTAATGATTTAGTAAAAAGAGAGAAAGTGAGATGCTCGTATTTGACGTCAGCTAACGTTACTGCTACATTACACGCAAGAATCTAGCATGTTAAGCATTGCATGGAGGTTATGGTAATCCCTTTACAAACGTCATTGCGTTTGTACCAACAGCAGAGTCCCGCGTACCAGAACAACGCGCAACACTCCCCCTCCCAGCAACAGTATTCTCCGCAACAATACTCTCCGCAACCACAGCAATACTCTCCGCAATCACAGCAATACTCACCGCAACCACAGCAACAGTACTCGCAGCCACAGTATCAGCCACACAACCAATACTCCCAGTATAACCAAGCACCCCCGTCCAAGCCTGCGTTCAGCGAAGGCAAGCGTCAAGAAGCTACAGGGTTGAGTAAGCTGATCCCCGTGGGCCCTGGTGTGACCGCGTCCCCAGTTGCCCCTCCCTACCGTCAAGGGCCCCTGTCGCCGAGTGCCCAGCCGTACCGCCAGCAACAGAGTCGTTGGGCGCCCGTACCCGCCCCAACCTCTCCCCAGGTAGAAATGTAGATACGTCACGAAATTAACCATTGCAACAACACTAACCCCCTGTAAAGTGCTTTTTCTATGTGTGTCTTCTAAAACTTTTACCCAATACAAAAAAGCTTTGCATGAAAACTTAAGTAATTTGTACTAAACATACTTTTGATTATAAATATCCTTAATATTATTATATACCTACTCATTTACGCATGTGGACACTTTCTTTTAGTTTTTATTTGTTATTTATTAAGGCATAATAAATCCTTATAAAAAGACTTAATTTTTATAAGTACTGATCATAGGTTGATGAGAAATCGAAACCGGTGGTCAATGTGAAATTAAATTAAAGTGTTAATTGTAATTAAAAAATCTTTTTTTATTTCTTTAATTGGTTTTAAACTTCTATTGTGTGAACTTTAGAAGTAGCATAAATTCTTTCATAAGCTATTTTAATACAACTATATTATCTACAGTGTATTTGGATACTAATTTGGACCAAGTAGAAAGAAAGTAAATTAGATTGTGCGAGTAACTTGATATAGTCTGTGTGTGTGAGTGTACTCTTAGAATAAAAATCCACCAATTTACATACATCGAGACGCTTTTAGACTATAATAGTGTCATTTATTTTTAAGAATGCTAAAGATGCATTACACTTTAAATGAATATTTTATATCTGTGAGAGGTTTTACGGGTGGATGTTGTTTTATACTTTGTAGCTACCTTGATGGTCTAGTTGCAAGCATGTTTAGCCTCAGACCACGAGGTGTCAGGTTCGATGCCCAGGTCGACCAAAAGTAAGAGGTATTGGAGTTCTTGCAATTCTTAATTTT
>LUGF01015874.1:374532-398024 GCA_001625245.1 Calycopis cecrops | reverse complement strand
AGTCGCGATAGTCAATCTCGAGATGTTTCACCGAAACCACAACGAGTGTATTGTGGATCAACCACAACAGAAATCTTTTGTATTGATAATAAAAAAAAAATCTATGTTGTCGGATTCAGACGCGCCATGCTCTGAGGTGTCTACATTTGCACAAGCAATAAGGGAGGCTTTTCAAACCTCGCAACCTAATTCACAACGTTATTGTGTCGAACCCATCTATTCATATATTGAGGGATGGTGTACGGAAGTAGATTGCGCTAGGGACGCTAATAAATGGAATGATCACGAGTGCTTATCGCGAGTAGCATCTTGTTAGAAGGGAGACGCTAAGGTATAGTTAAACGAGTGGGTTACTGTGGACAGGACGTGGTCTAATTCTAAATGTGAATTGAAACATCTTTGTCCGAATAAATTGGACTACGTAAACATTATTTTTGAAGATAGGTATGCGCACCAAATCAGATAGGTATCCGATATTCGCGGAGTATGCTCGACGTACACTATAACGTTTGCGGATAGTTACAGGCTTAAGCGAAAAGTCAATCTGTGTTCCGAAGAAGTGTGCTTTGCTTGTAGCCGAGGTAGAGTGTTTGGGTAAAGTAATAAGATAAGGTCAGGTAAGGCCGAGTTCACGAAAAATAGAGGCTTTAGCTAATACGAAGCCCCCGGGGAATGTGAAATAAGTACAACGACTCCTCGGTCTAGGTTATTTTAGGTGTTATATAAAAGATTACGCTTCTAAAATGGTTCCTATTACTCGACTGACTCGTAAGAACCATCAGTTCACTTGGACTCCCGAATGTGAAAGTGTTCGCCCAAAATATTATTAAATCATTGACAAGCACTCCATTACTTACGATATTTAACCCGTTTCCCGACAGAAGTTCACACTGCTGCGAGTAGCATAGGTTATGGCGCTGTCCTCCTACAAACCTACCCAGACTCCAGTAAGCATGTTGTTGTCTCATATTTTAGTAAATCTACTCAAGGAGCTGATAGTAAATATCGTTCATATGAACTTGAGATCCTTGTGGTAGTCAAAGTTCTTGGGAATTCCGACATCACCTAGTACTTAGTAGGAATAAAGTCCACATTGGTCACGGACTGTAACGCCCTTAAGTCGACAGAGACAACCTAGTTTTCGTGATCAAGCGCTATCAGATAACTGGAAAGCTTGATCCCGGTATGCGTGGTCCCTACAAGGTAGTGAAGGTACTACCCAGTTGAAGGTATGCTCTCCGGCTGCTGAGCGGGAGCTATGGGAAGACTACGCAAGCTGAGGCCCAACATATGGTACCTGCGCTGCATTCTTTGAAGGTGAAATTTTTACTCTTTGTTTATGGTATATGTGCATAGACACACAGGCCTAGGGCTTGGCGTTCGTCGCTGTACCTTGGCGTTCGTCGCCTGTTGAGTAAAGGTATCGTGTGCTTAGACACTCAGGCCAATGTGCTTGGCGTTCGTCGCCGTACCTTAGCGTTTGTCGCCTGAAGAATAAAGGTATCGTGTGCTTAGACACTCAGGCCAATGTGCTTGGCGTTCGTCGCCGTACCTTAGCGTTCGTCGCTGTAATTTGGCGTTTGTCGCCTGGTGAGTAAAGGTATCGTGTGCTTTGACACTCAGGCCGATGTGCTTGGCGTTTGTCGCCGTACCTTAGCGTTTGTCTCTGTAATTTGGCGTTCGTCGCCTGGTGAGTAAAGGTATCGTGTGCTTTGACACTCATGCCGCTGTGCTTGGCGTTTGTCGCCGTACCTTAGCGTTTATCGCTGTAATTTGACGTTCGTCGCCTGGTGAGTAAAGGTATCGTGTGCTTTGACACTCAGGTCGATGTGCTTGGCGTTTGTCGCCGTACCTTAGCGCTTGTCGCTGTAATTTGGCGTTCGTCGCCTGGTGAGTAAAGATATCGTGTGCTTTGACACTCAGGCCGATGTGCTTGGCGTTTGTCGCTGTACCTTAGCGTTTGTCGCTGTAATTTGGCGTTCGTCGCCTGGTGAGTAAAGGTATCGTGTGCTTTGACACTCAAGCCGATGTGATGATAATTTATTTGTTTTTTTTTTTCATCATGTAAGAAGTTATTTATATTAATTAGGTTAAAATTCAAATAAAATGCCTATATTTTCATTAAAAATTCTGCAATTACATGGGCAGGTAGGTGTTGATAAGTTAATTAATACTGAATAAAAAGTGGATAAGTTATGAAAAAAATTATAAAAAACAATATAATAGTTAATAAAAATTGACAAATATTTATAATAATCATTGATTTATCGATAGTTCATCAACAATATATGGCGCATTTTCGACCGAAGGCACCGGTTGACCTGAAATGATCCTGTGACCGCGCGCTCTCCGCCCTCTATCTCGAAAACGATTCACCGTAAAAAAAATTTTTTCAAACAAAATTTGTAGAGAATTTTATACTGTACAATATTGATAATGAATACAAATAGCAAAAATTCCATAGGAAATATTGAAGGAGATATTTACAAAAAAAGCGAAAAAAAACCGGTTTTTGTGACCTTTGACCTTGAAATTTTATAGTTGCGTACACCCTACCATATGTAGGTTTTGAGACAACTTTTAGGGTGTCAATATACAAGTATTTACAGACTTACAGCTGGGTATCTCGAATTCCGAGATTCTTACCTAATTTAAGCTTAAATGACTGGACTAATATGTTCAACTCACTAAATCACAATTATGTAAATATTATTAATATATATATTATATAACTAACCTAGAAACGCTTTTTGATCAAAATTGAATTTAAGACGTGAACACTTCTATTATGTATTTCTATTATGAATTAATATTTCTATTATGTTATTTATTATCGCATAAATCGCTGCTTTGGAAGAATACTGCTGTAACTCAAAATGAGTGTATTTCTCGGTACAGCATACTTCATATATAGTACTTCAAACTTAAAAAAAAACTTCTAACTGCTGTACTGAGAAATTCACTCATTTTGAGTTACAATAGTATTCTTCTAAAGCAGCGAAATTTTAGAGAATATAGTAACCTATATATAAATCTATATATATGAATTTTAGTTCTCGCGCCAAAATGCAGGTGGTGTCGATCAAATCGAGATTCTTAAAAACCAAACCGAGAGAGCTCTCTTTCCCATATTATATTATTATACTCTTTGGACTGAGCGCTAGTCGATGCGCGAGAGTAGCCCGCTCGCCGATGTACATACAAAAAAAGTTTTGTAGAACAAAGACAATGCACGAACGGTCGGCTCGCGCCAGCGGAAAGGCTTATTGATCTTAAAATATTGTTGTTATTATGTAAGATTATTATGTATAATATATTCTATTATTTATGCAATTACTTACGTTACAATATATATTAATATTAGTATTTATGTAATTACGTTACACGATTTCAAAAATTCTTTCACCATTTGAATGCTACATTATCATTTATCACAGATTAGCATAGGCTATTTTTTACCACGAGAAAATACTTCATTCCCATGGGAAAACGGGTAAACTTCTAAACGGCTGAACCGATTGGGTTAAAATTTTATATGAGTATTTCGATGGTTTCCTGGATGCTTAAAAATACAATTAGAGCCGGTAGGTGCCGCTGCTGTCGGTATGTCAACTACTTAACGCCTTGGCCGATTGGGTTGAAATTTTGTATGTGTATTACCATTGTTTCACAGACGAACGTATAATCTATAAATCTATAAAATGAATGTTTGTCTGTATGTCCTTTCTAGATCGTAATGAATAATGCATTTGAGAATGTAATGGTCTTTAGTAAAGTTGTTCTGACAGCGCCCACGAAGGTTTCTACGTAGTCCATGTGGACGTATCTGTTGGTGGAGTAGCAACGCGCGCACGGTACAGCTAGTCCAATATAAAAAATACTAGCTACTCGACAGATTTGTGAATCTAAACCATTCTGTGTGAAGGGGACACACAAATAAATATTGCAAAATGAAAGATCTATCAATGCTGCATTGCAGAAAAATTGGACCAGCATGATCGAGATAGTACCTCTAGCACAACTGTATTTGAGTAAAGGCTATGATCTTATGGATTTCAGTCTGTCGTTTATCATATATAGATGCTGTAATATACTGTTCAGACTCGGCTGCAACTTTATTATTTCAAGAGTCAGTACATGGGTACTGACTCTTGAAATATCGATGCCATAAGTCGAGAACATAGGTTCTCGACTTATGGCATCTCTAAAACAAAATTAATAAACAATTTCATATCCTACCTTTACATTTCTTAAAGTTTTTAAATGTGTTGGATAACATCTGTTCTCTCTATCTTGTAATCCTAACTGTCCGTGTAAATTTTTTCCCCAACCAAATACAGCACCCGATCTAAAATACATTAGCTATAAATTAATTTATATAAATATAACTGTGCACTTTATAATAAAGCATAGCTGTAGTTTTTATGACCATTGACATTTCAAACATAACTATATAAAACTATGTACATACTGAGATAAGACAAAAGTGTGGTTGCTGCCGCATGCTATCTGTGCTATTGGTACACCAGTTAGGGATGTTATCTGTTGCGGTGTGGTTTCCTTATTTGACATCATTCCAAGACCACACTGACCAAAACTGTTTGCACCCCAAGCATAAAGATCACCACCTATAATATTACAAAAAATAAAGACATATATTTTCATCCTAATTAATGAATTGTTATTACAACTAATAAAACATGCATAAACCAATAATAATACAATTAAATTTAAATGTCCATAAATAATCTATTTTAATGCTTATTTAGCTGACGAAATATATATGCATTCAGGACCCACTCCCCAATTTTTTAAATTTTATGCAGCTGTTTCAAAGTTGAACTGTATTTTGTTGATCAACAAATGATAAGTTAGTATGTGTATCATGTATGATTCAGAAAGATGAAAAGTTTGAAACTTCTCGAGCACTCCTTTGGCATCAATATAGAGTATGCTACAAGGATTTGCTATTTATTATCCTTATGAAATTATATTTTGCACACAGTAAACCATTTTTTTTTCAGATTAAAGATAATCTCTTTTATTTCAGTTTGTATCTACCTGTTACATTGATTTATACATGCACACATTTTCTTTGCTTGAGTAATGCTAAGTACAATAAAAATTATTAGAATAATTAGAATATGGTGTAATTATTTCTATAATAAATTACTGTTAATTTAATAAATTAGTCCTTAACAATATTAATGTTTGTTTTCAAATATAAGTGATTTGATATATTTTAAATAATTTAGATACGATACATAGTTCCTGAATATAATTATGAATTATATAAATTTCATATAACAATAAAAATCAGGTTAATTAAATCTATTTTCTGACAAATGTTTTTATTATTTTTTTTAAAACAATAATAATAACCTCGTTGATTAACACATTTTCTAACAGAACTTTTTGCTTAGACTGTACAAGCACGGAGCGTGGGATGCGGATGACATAGTACAAACTCCGTCACTCTGACACGCGAGCGTGGCCCAACGCCCGCGTGGCGGGCTCCGCCGCCGTCGTCCACCTAGCACAGCACTGCTCTATGAAATAAGATGAAACAAGCCCGCAAGGTGGACGCGCGTGCCGTGCGCCCGCTTAACGCTGCGACGGCACTAAGAGGATTTTAAGAGGGTGATTTTCAATAGACATGCACATAACAACATAAACGGAGCCAGTCACCACAACCACTTATATAATACAAATAAAAATTATTTTATTCACTCTGTTCCATTCACAGATAGGGTGGATACGAGCGAGAGGCATTAAATTAAACCACATATGAAGTGTATTATTTCCAGGCTACACAACAAATATCAGATCAATCGGAGCAATAGTTTAGCCACAGGAATTTTTTAAAGTTTTTTCTCACTTCGTACACTCTGTACCATCAGCTATTCGAGCGCCCGACCGCCTATAGTCCGCCGGGGTCATTCACCCCGTTCGAGGCTTAGTGACCTTACCGAGCGGCGACGCGTATAGTGTTTACAAGTTTTCCTTATTTTTTCGCTATTTAACTTGTATGAAAAAAGTATTTTCGTATACTTGTCGTAAACTTTTTTTTAATAGTCTCGGATTAACAATAGGCACTTATAGTATATGTGGTTAAATTTAATGCCTCTCGCTCGTATCAACCTTGTATACATGCTCTTCCACACGAATATAACCTTATCCTCATCCATCTTCTAACATTTTGCTCCAATTCCTCTTCCTCATAATCACATCCTCAACTACTAAGGTACTAGATAGTAGTAACCTAATATATACTTACTATTTGTTAAAGCAACTGAATGATACGAGCCACATGCAAGTTGTATAACATTTTTGGTAGCTAATACTTTTATTATTTTAGGTTTATCCTGTGCATGTGGTCCAAGATTGCTACCAAGTTGCCCCATACTATCTGAGCCCCAACTGAAAGGTTGGCCCCATTCATCTACAGCCATGGAATGTTGAACACCACAGGCTATGGTGGATAGTTTACATCCTTTGAATGTTTCAACAGGTGCTGAAAAATACGAATAAGTATTGAATTGAATTGACAATATCCTGACATCTTAGTTAAAATGACTAGAGCTACTGGTGCTAGTGGCTTATGACTGAGACTTATCACACTCCTTGGGGAAGGACTACTGTGGAAATTCTCCACCTGATAATGATGATGGTGATACTATATTAAATAAAATGTTTAATCAACGTTTCTCAGTAACTATCAATCTTCAAAAACAACAAACACAGCAGATATTAGTATTTCAGTATCTTATCAGTATTTATTAATGTAGAATCACTTCTAGAACAAAACTAACACCTTCATGCAAATTTAAAAAACTGATTATTTATTTGTATGTTCACATATCTATAAATTATTACCTAGACTAACTTGATGTATAACGAAGAGGTACCTTTATTAAGGTATGACTTTTAAAGTACACAACTGAATACTATTTTGCAAATATTGCATATTTACCAGGTGCTATTCCATCAGGCTTCTCTGTTTGTCTTCCAAGTTGGCCTACTTCATTACTGCCACATGAATATAAATGTCCCAAATTAGTTAAATATAAAGTGTGGAACTCTCCAGCCGCCACCGACTGTACATGGTGGCTCTCTTTCCAATTTGAGAGTGTAGGCTTTATAACCTATATTATGACAGATAAATATACAATATGCAATTAATAAGGTAAATTATTATAATGTTGAAATATAATGATGCTGAACAATTAATTAGTGTTGTATTTATTGCAAATAGGTTTGCAATTTTTTGTTCCGTATTAAAACGCAGATTTGGACTTACCAAATCTAAATTTTCTGTATCAGAATTGTCAATACATAATTCATGATGAGTTGCATTTCCCCAACAAAACATTTTTGCATTCATTTAGTTTCAATTAAATATATAACCTGTACAAACTTATGATACGCTGAGTTGTAGTAACATATAGAACTTTGGCTACAAAAAATGACAAAGATCCATTGTATGATAGAACTAAGATTTTGATTAACAACTATTTTAAAATTATATCCATTTGTGATAATTCAAGTATTATCGAGAACAATCCGCTAAACGGGCATACTGGGTTTTTTTTACTAAAATATGTCAGTCATGTTGGGCAACATGTCACTGTCATTGTCAAACAAGTACAATAATTTCATTCAAAATATTTTATTATCTGCAGATTTTTCTATTTTCTATAAAGTTTAAAAAAAATGAATAATAGTAACCTTTGTATCGACTAAATCGATTAGACTAGTCTGTTTAAAGTTATCATTCCACTCTTTTTAGTTTATTATTCTAGTGGTGTCCCTGATAATATTATTTAACCCACTTATCACACTGCCACTGATCCTGGATGAGAAAGGCATTCCTACACGTAGAATCTATTTATTATAGTAGTCCATATTATATACTAAAATATAATAGAAGATGTACCTAGCTATATATAGTGAGCTATAATTTTCTAAAATTCTAAGTTTTATACAAGGCTTAATATGTACGAATTCTGTACATATTCTTCATCTTATTTTAACTTCATTTAGTCCATGAGGCTACTGATCTTTTTTATAAACCACATGAAACGAGACAACATAGTAAACACAATTATATCTTGCAAGTGGTGTCTCAAAATTTTCTAAAAATGATGCTATTAAAAATATGCTATACTAAAAACTTCATCGATTCAAAAACATGTGCTCCTGTTTTTCTAATATTAGGTTTATTATGTTATACATTTTAAGTTTATATTTATTTAATTATTTTTTTCAATTACAAGCAAGAAAAAAAGAGTTAAATATATTACTCTAAACTAGAGAACTAAATATTATTTTATATTTAAACCAAAATAACTAAAAATTAATATAATTTATAAGTAAATTAAAAACTGCCATCTAGGATTAAGTCACTAAACTAGCAAGGGAAAGTTATAAAATTGAAATTCTCTGATTGCTACAAATAGCCAATAGGTGATAGGTCTCGACTCTCGAATCTGTCGGATTTTCGGAACGGGACGTCGCCGAACGGATGAACGGCCATATTTGTTATTGTGCTCGAAGAAAATTTATTTAGATCACATAATTTCTGACTATGAAGTGTTATTTTTAACAAAGCTTGTGATGTATTTAACTTCATTATGTATTTTTTCCCAAAGTTTTAAACAGTTACATAAAACCTTTTGTGTATAAAAGAGTATGATTAATTAATAATTGTGGATACCCCCCAGGTAACAATTCGCTGATCTCGCCCAGCGAATTTATTACGGAAGTTTTTAACTAAAATCGCTAAAGTGGCGGGGACATCAAATAACAATGGGAAAGGGGGACGACCAGCTGCCCCAGTTGACGTGGGTTCTCCCTTACTCGACTGGGAAGAAGGGGATCACTTTAGTTTCGAAGATTCAGAAAGGTTTGAAGAAGATTCCTTGTGTAGTTGGAGTTCAGAACCTGAAAGCCTTTGTAACAATTGGCGAGGGTGGCGAAGACCAAATCTTCAAAACGTATTTGTGTCTCGATCATCGAAAAAATCTATTCAAGGTAACTCACTGCAGCAGTCTTTGTTTGATTGTTCGTAATAATCATTGGAGTTAGGGCTTTAAAATATTCAATTTATTTAATAATAAATTATTTGGTGTGTGTTTTTATATGAATGTTATTATGTTATTGCCCAGTAGAAAGTCAACAGGAGATGTACAATTTCTTTGTACCTATATTTATAGTGCATAACAGGTGTTGTGAAGTCATTTACCTTTTAGTGGTCTGTTGTTAATAATACCTTGCATTTCAAATCCCAGCCATACACTGTATCATGTTCTTTGTTCCCATAATAGTGTAATGTGTTTCTTGATTTTTCAAACTTTCACAACTTTCACTGATCTGTTGACTTTATGGTTTTGTGTAATAAATATGTAAATGATTTAACATTTATTTTGATGATACAATTTTATTATTTATGTTCAATATATTATTCTATATTATGAAATAAATAATAAGTAAGATATATGTTTTTAACTAAGTATTTATTAAAAAAATAATTGTTAATTTATTATTTTCTATTGTTACTATATTTCATATTAAGTACATAATACAATGCAAAATCTGAAATGAATTTCTAACTTATAATGTCACAGTATAATTTGGCTGCTGTGCTTTATTTATATTATATTTTTTTTAACTTAACCTAAAAAAAAGACCTCCATGAGTAACTAATTACAGATCATTCAGAACAAAGTTTTATTTATTATAATATTATTTTACTATGCTATTTTATGTCATATCTATTTATTTAAGGTTAATAAGAGATATATCTTATTAAGGTGCAAAGAATAGTCAGGAATAATTAATAATAAGTGGATTGTAGTTTATAAATCTATTCAAAAAACTTATTTACTTACAAAAACTTTAACAAAGAATCTAAAACTTTAAGTCAGTATTAGAGGCATAAATGTACCCTATAGTAGATTGTAATGACAATGAGAATTCTATTTACATAAAATATTGATCTTATTATTAAATAAGCATATAATATTCAAGCATTTCTAACATTTTCTCACTTTTATTTTTTTAGACAAAACAGTATGTACATTAAGTGAACTAGCAGCAAAATGTGTGGCCTCTCATATACCGTTTGAACTTGTTGAACATGTGTATCCTCCTGTACCTGAACAACTACAATTACAAATTGCCTTCTGGAGTTTTCCCGACAGTGAAGATGACATACGATTATATTCATGCCTTGCAAATGGTTCAGCTGACGAATTTCAGAGAGGGGAACATTTATTTAGAGACAGAGCTGTTAAAGATGTTTTACAAATTGGTAAGTATGTCTTTGTTAATGTTGCATTTTTCATTACTGAAAAGATTAAAAAAATTTAATTAACATATATGTTTGTATTGAACTGAATGAACATTATAATATATCTATATAAATTACTCATGCTTGTGTTTAGAATATTTTGTCAGACTTGTTTCAATAAAACAGTTCAGGACACTACACTACACCTTTAAAACAAATTGTTTTCTTAAACTTTAAATGATTACAGTTACTTCTGCATTTCTCTAGGTTATAAAATAACCAGGTAACCTTGCTCTTGCATAACACATCTGTGTATCATATCAAGTAATAACTATAGAATTTTGTGTGTATTGTTCCAAGAGCTTGCTGCATAAAATATTGTACTTAAATCTTTATCAGTCTCCTAGTAAAGCATTAGGTCATTATTAGGCATTTTTATTTACCTTTTATTTAGCTAGTTTTATCATAAAATTAATACTTAATAAATTATTTTAGGATTCCACTTGTCGGCTACAGTTACTCTACTCATGACCAGAGCTCAATTTAATGTGGCCGTGACGTTTGACAGACAAAAAATTTCATCATGCAATTGCACTTGTTCCTCGTTGGCTCATTGGTGTTCGCATATTGTTGCTGTTTGTCTATACAGAATACATTTGGTAAGTTTTTTTTTGGGGTTTAATGAAAGTGTACACAAAGATCAATGAAATACTTTGATTTTGGGAATGGTTAAACTTGGATTGTATGTTTTTGTTATTATATGTGTATGGCTTAGCATCAGTCCTGTGGTGTGTGCACTCAATGGTAACACATGAAGTCGAAGATGTTTAGCCCATGTCAAGTAGTGAGGGTCTTCGGGTGGATGATAATGATTTCGTTTATTCTTTAACATGTTCTCAACGAAGGGACTAAAACATAAATATATACACAAATTTATATTAATTGTCAGATATAGAGAAAACTTGAACAAAGCATATAATTAAGCTACTATGTGTTACATAGTTTACACATATTACATAGTAGTCTGAAATGGGTGCAATTCAAAAATCAGACTATAATTAATTACTATTTTAGTGTTGCAATTGCAAATTCATATTTTTTTACAGTAGACACTGACCTAAAGAGTGTTTAGCTTTAGATTAAGATTTCTTTGCATACTGATAATGAATGAATGAATAAATCATGGCAAATTCATTCCTATATTTCATTTGTGGTCGATCGCGATCGACCAGTCGATGGGACTGATGGTCGAGTCGATCGCGGCTGGTCAAAAACGCAAGAAAAAATATTGTTATTTTACGCTCAGTGCTGGATTGGCCGCCCTAGGCCCGGTTTGATATGGCGCCCTTTTTACCCGACTACAGCGAAGCAAAACGGAGGGTTTATGACTTAAATTTTATCTTCCTGAAAATTTTGGCGCCCCCCCCCCCAATCGTGGCGCCCTAGGCCCGGGCCTCACGGGCCTATGCGTAAATCCGGCACTGTTTACGCTGTTATTATGTGAGCGCGAAATAACCTCCCGGTCACGCCTGCCCAATGGAGCTGCTGTGTTGCGATGGTAATTCTATGATTATTGCCACGTATGCTGCCATATACTTAGTACCACGTATTAGGGCCTTCGCCTTCGGGCGACTTTTTGTAGCGATGCTGTCGCGTGTAGCATCGATACAGACGCGAAGCAGTCGTTATCTGTGTGCCCTCGCCCACGGTGCCAGATTCAGTCGCGATTCCAACGCGATTCAGTCGCGATGCAAACGCGATTCAGTCGCGATGCAAACGCGATTCGGTCGCGATGCAAACGCGATTCGGTCACGATGCAAACGCGACTCAGTTACGACACAAAAATTCCTTGGTTCAGTTGTAAGATGAGTTGAGCTGAGCCTCCGTTGAGGCAACATTAATCACGTTGCCTTCTACCCCCTTCGTTCTCTCACCGATGTCGTCCGACGCGGTCGCGCGTTGTATCGATACAGTCGCGATGCAGTAGCGCGTTAGTAGCGTGTTGGCATCGCTATTGTAACGAGTTGCAAATTCGGCTAACACGCGTTAGAAGAGATGCAATCGCACGTTTGCTAAACTCGCGACAGCATCGCTACAAAAAGTCGCCGTGGGCGACGGGCCTGAAGTGCCAGCTGTGCTGTCGCGTTTCGCGCGATGCGTAAGTAGCCGCTGTACTATGGCGAGTTGAAGGAGGTAACACATCTGTATAACCTCTGTGCGGATGTCTATGGACGTCGATAGTCATGAAAGTGGCTCTGGCTGCTTGTTTGTCCCCGTATACTAGCAAAAAAAAAATAGACTAACATTTAGTGGCTTTTTAGAAACATTTTCATTTAAGTAGGTATATTTTTTTGGAAAGTTTTGGAAAAAGGTACCTTGTATCACCATTAAACTAGGTCAGGAAAATTAACTGTTAAAAATATGTTATTATAGCATAATAATATGTGAATAATGCAACATGAGTTGTAAATAATATACCTATAAATAATTAAATGAAACTGAAATTACTCATTTGTTAAGAGGTGAATCACTTGGGTTTGTTTTAAACATTCCTGTTAATCGTTACAATTTAAATTATGCAGTAAGAAACATTCATGTATACCTTGATAATAAAGCAAAGGAGACGTTTCATTTCTAGCCCGCATGATGTACCTACGTATCTGTAGATCGGCAAAAAAATCTGTAGATGTAAATCTGTAGATCGGCAAAAAAATCAGCTATCACATTAAAAATACAAACACATTGTATTTCGTTTGGTTTGTTGGTTCAATAATAAAAACAATCTCATTATTTACGATCAAATGTTAGACGATAAACTGTCAAGTTGATGTTTATCTAGTACTCTAATCATAGATTTAGAATGTACAAGATACACAATGTCAGAACAGAGGCGAGACAAAAAAATATTTGACAAATGTCAGAATTACTACAGAAACACTTACATGACTTTGTCATTACTATGTAATCGGGCCCCTATCGCACCTTACACGCGTAAAATAATTGTCTCATATGTACTTCATCTACTGTCTCTTTTCTTTTCCGATGATTCTAAGTTAATTTGAATGTCTCGCTCCCACGCTTTGTACATCTTTCACGTAGTGAAAACAATTCTAAATCTATGACTCTAATGTAGAATCCGCGCCACGACTGAAGTCTTCCGCCAAAATTGGAACTAAATCTGATGGGTCTGCCAAATTGTTGGTTGTCAACACTATTTTCATTATGAGTGTCATGCGCACGCATGAAAGGCAAATTTTAGTTGCAAATGTATTCACATTATTCTAAATTAGGTAAGGGGTGAATTTAAAATGAAAAAAATAAAAATTGAAATTAATTAAATTCAAAATTATTGTTATTAAATATAAGGATAATATAATCATAATTAATATAAATTTTCTTTTATCAACGATTGCGAAATTCAGTCATGTTTTAGTTAGTATTTTTTGCAGACACGGCAAACATGTTAATTCTAAAATGGCAAAGAATAAAATACGTAGGCGACTGCCACATAGAGCCTAAGTAAATAATACATAAGTTTTAATGTATGTTGGTAAGCTTTGTGCAATAAAAATATTAATGGGGTATTTCGATATCCAACTTCTAGCACCATTGTTTCGAGACCGTAGCCCCGCGGCTAACGGACTTAGTGGTGGCGCGGACTATATTGGTAATAAACACTTCGCGAACCAAAAAACGAATTGGTTCTATTCAAAATTAAAATTTGATTGTTGATAAGTACCTATATTTTTTGAAACCCCCTAACAAGTGTACATCATGGCGGCCAAAGGTCCATACAAAAATGAAACATCTCCTTTTAGATAATTTCTTTTTATGGCAAAAATAATACAAAATAAATTGGACTTAAAACATAATGAAGGAAGTTCGGAACAAAGAAATGTAACTGCCACTGCATTACGAGTAGTGTTTTTTAATAGTATAAAGAGGCAAACAAACAGTCAGGGCTATTTTCATGACTGCCGACGCACATAGACATCAGGATAGAGTCTAAGTATACAGATGCGCTGCCCTCCTTCTCCACCCCCTTTATGGACCACCGGCACGGAGCACAACAGCACAGCTGTCACTTTACGTCGGTATCGTGTAAGCGAGAGGTACCTCTCGGTAGTGCCTGCTCAATTCTGCTACATGCATGTATGCAGCTTATCTCTTACTACATGTATTTATGGTGACGTATTTATTCCTAACCGTATGATGAATCGTGGTGCTTGATATGATGAATAGAAAAGGCTTGACGATATTTTTAAAGTATTATCTTGTATTCTTGTCTATTAATATTATTATTATTTAGTATTCATTATTTTATACATAATACATATACTAGATTGATCATTCGCTACTAAGTCATGTGAATACGGAGTTTTTTCTTTAACTTATATTCACCATTCCTTTATTTATAGCCAACACAAGTATGTCTAAGGGCACCCGTATCGGAATCTCTGCAAAGACTAAGAAGAGACCAACTCCAGAAATTCGCGCAGTATCTAATATCGGAACTACCACGACAAGTGCTACCGACGGCTCAGAGAATATTGGACGAGTTATTATCAGCGCAGCCGAACCAGATTAATGCGACATGCGGTGCGCCTGACCCGACCGCTGGCGCGTCTGCCTACGAATACACGTCATGGTTCCTGGACGAGAAAACCCTCCATAACAACATTAATAAGATTTTGGTGAAGTTTTGTGTGCCAGCTCCTATAGTGTTTAGGTAAGTTTGATAAGCTTTGATAGTTTTCTTTGTAGTCGGTTTTGTGCTTTGTCACTATACAAAGCTAAAACTTTTCCACCCTTATTTAAAAGATAGAATAACTTTATCCAAGTAATAATCTAGTAATAAACTGACGTCTGTCAAACTCCACATAAAAAAACACAAAAGTATGGAATTTGACAGATCTCAGTTTATTACTAGGTTATTACTTGGATAAAGTTATTCTATTTTCATTAATAAGGGGGTTAAGGTTTATGTAAGAAAGCAATGAATTACAAATATACGTAATGACATTCTGTTATTGTGTGTCAGAAGATTAGTGATGTTAAATGGCCTTGGTGTTAGAACATGTGGACATGAGCGAGAGCGTTACTTCATTGCTTCATGCTCCCGCTGTATGTTGGGGGTGTATGAGTTCTAGCCATAAACAGCAAACCGGGTCGTTTGTTATCAAAACTATTCCGACTGCTAGTTTAGCAATAGGTCGACTACGACGCATGTAAAATGCTGACAATGGGTAACATGCAGGTATCGAAAAAAATGCATTATTTTTCAATCGGTCGATTTCAACCTAGGATTGTGAATACCCACTCTAAATTCGGCACTGGATAGTCGATAAAAGTACTCGAGTGTACGGTACGGGCTTATCGTAACAGGAAGTACCACGCATGTAGTTGAATTAGTCCGGCTCGACCAGGGGAGGTACCTCTAGCTTACATAATACCGTCATAGGATGACAGCTATGTTCCCTTGCGTGAGGTAAGTGTGGTAAGTAGCAGGACGAAGAGGACGAAAGCCAACGTATCTGTATAACATATATGCTGATGTCCATGGGCGTCTGTAGTCATGAAAATGACAACTGCTCGTTTGCCCTCTTATACTTATAAAAAAACGACTGGTAGTGTGTTATAAAAAATGCTATTGCAGCGATGTGAACTATCTGAGCACGAGCGCGCCTCCGGCGGCGGCGGAGTGGTCGTCGCTGCTGCGACCGCTGAGAGGCCGGGAGCCCGAGGGCATGTGGAACCTGCTCTCGATCGTGCGGGAGATGTTCAAGAGGAGCGACAGGAACGCGATACCGCTGCTAGAGATCATAACGGAGGAAGTGATGGCCTGTGAACAGGTAAAATATATCTTTTATCTTTTGCCCTCTTCTTTCGCGAGGAAATAAACAAGATACAGCTAGGGTAATACCAAACGCAGTTACGAAGGGACGACGAATTTTCAATTGTCGTACAGCGGTCACAAAGGGAATTGGCATTATTAGGCTCAATTCACACCAAAAGCGCGGCGAAGCGCAGCGAAACTGAGCGCACTTTCAGTGTCATATAAATTTAAACTTTATTTTCATTACTGTAGTACTTAGTATCGCTTTCTCGCGACCTCCGCGCGGATTCCAGCGAATCCTCGCGCAGTCGCGGGAATCCGTGCGACTCGATCGAGTTTCTCATGCGATAATAAGTATTATAGTAGTCATAATAAAGTTGAAATTCATATGACACATAAACTGCGCTTCACTTCGCTGCGCTTCGCCGCGCTTTTGGTGTGAATTGACCCTTAGCGTATCTTGATAGAGGTATACATATAAGTATTCGATACAAAAAAAGCGTGTGACATACGACTGGAGTTTCCTCAACATTTCTTACACTTGGCTTCAAAGATACATCTTTTAAAGCAAGTTAAATGGATGGGCAATGTAATAGTTTTTCAATGGGTTACAATGATGTGTTTATGATAGTACATCATTATAGATTTAACCCAAGATTGCTTAAGAGGTCAAATAATAATGCATGTAGTGTGCTATATACGAGTACTTTGTGTAGAGTTTGACGTAGGTATATATACATTTTACGATTGATAGTTAGAATTTGCATTGAAAGTTTGTAAATGAGAGGCGCGAGTTAGTGATGCGACTCGAGTAGGAATTTGCAGCTCGATTAAGATTGTTCCCTCACTCGAGTTATAAATAAATAATAAATAAATAAATCTTTATTTCTTTGCTAAAATACATGTTTTGTAAACTGTGGCCTGGACCCCCTTTTAAGCATATTTGATGCTTGTATTAGGGGATTCAGCTCTTCCATAGCAAATGTTACAATTCAAACTTTTGAAAGCAAACAAAGCGAAAGATATATTTTATTTAACCTATTCTGTAATATACTATTTGCGAGAATGTGTATCTGTGTGTGTGTGTGTGTGTGTGTGCGTGTGCGTGTGTGTGTGTGTGTGTGTTTGTGTAAGTGTGTTGAGAGCGCGAGTTTCTGTGTGATTATGTATGTATGGCACCCTAGCCCTACGACAAGGTCTTGGGTTCGGTACATGTTGACCACTAGGGTGCAAAGAATGTGCAAGGTATGTTGTACAATTAGATAAGTATGTATGTCCGTAGATAATACTACTGTCAAATGTATTTATAATTTGTGTATGTATTCATATTGTCTGTGTGATTTGATTGAGGCCTATTTAAATTAGAAGTGTTTCCGTTTCATCATATGTGAGTGTTTGCAACCATAATTTTACTTCTTTTTTACATTCGTGGTACGATTTTTCATATATATTTAATTTTTTGTCTATATTGATATACAACTTAGACGCTCTTGAGTAAAACTGTCTGCATGAGAATGTAGTATTAGAATGCGGAATTTGTATAGGTAACTTTCTTCGTCTTTTTATTTCCGTATTATTATGATATGGTATTGTTTTATGTTTTTTAAGTAATGAATTTATGATGTACAGCTTCCTCACAGAGAGTAGTTTACTTTCACTATATAGATTATCTGTAGAGAATTTTTTGTCTTTAAAATACATGATCTTTAGTAAAGCACGTTGTGCTCTTTCAACGTTTATAAATTTTGTTTTTGAGGCACCTCCCCATGTAATATACTCGAGTAAAAACGTCATTCGAGTGAAAATGTTATACTCGAGTAAAAACGTCATTCGAGTGAAAATGTCACTCGCGTGACGAGTTCACTCGGCAACTCGAGTGTACTCGGTCAACTCGGTGACTCGAGTCCACGCGGCGACTCGAGTTCACTTGGTGACTCGAGTTCACTCGGTGACTCGAGTTTCACAAACTGACTCGAGTAAAAACATGACTCGAGTCGCATCACTAGCGCGAGTCAAATGTACATGTAGGTAACTGTACTGTAGGTACAAAATCGAACTATAAACTGATACGATCACACTTCAAGTAAATGTTGCTATACATCTTTAGATAACACAATGTAACTTGCTAAATACTTGTTCCAGAACAATAGACTTAAAAAGGTTATTAGAATTTGAATGTATTGTTATTGACACAATTATAATATGATGAACAGTTATGTATTGACGATCTTGACGTAATTTAGTGAATTTTTAATACAGTAGAATATATGTATAATTTTCTAGCAGTCAAGAGGTCGTCATAGTTATAAAGGTCTTTAGTGGGAAATCTTCGAGGCAAAAAGTACATAACCTTTACAGTAGTGACCTTTGTGCTCTTTCCAATTCAAGCATTTTGGTTTTGCTGACACCTTCCCATATTGGAATGCAATAACCTATTACACTCTTTTACCATCAGCGCTTTATTAGAATTTATTTCAAAGTTCTTTGTCAGCCACAGGTAGAAGAGTCTTAAAAATCCCAAATTAACTTTCCAGTTTTTGTATCTAAGCTTCATTTAGCTATTTACAAAAATGGACAGAAAAGCAACTAAACCGTAAAGGCAAAGAAATACACAAAACCGTTTATAGTAGAAATTAATTATTTATGATTTGAAGCTTAAATTAGCATTTTAATTGCGATGTCTTCCTTTAGCGACTAATATATTCTCTGGCTTATCCTAAATAGGGTCTGTAGGGACTTAAACAGTCAGACGGGGGTGTCTGGTGGGAAAACTTGGGGTTTCAAATCAAGTCGTGATTGTTTGGTTTTTTTATGTCATATTTTCACTGTCGTTCGTAATGCTTTCATTTGCATATCAAATAAGGACCTTCACACGACAGAATGTTGATTCTAAAAATGTTCTAGTATCCAAAATATATCAAGAAGTACTGCTGTACCCGGCGCGCGTTGCTACGCCAACATTTTCTTACCCATTAAAAATACATCATCATACTGATTTTTCATGACGATCGGTTGAACGGAAAAATACATTCATTCATAATAATCGGTCCAGTAGTTTTTGAGTTCATCGATGACATACAGACATATCATTTTTGTATATAAAAATTCGAATAATAATTATGAAGTTATGACAATCTTACCTGCATATACATATAAAATTCTCGTGTCACAATGTGGTATACAATACTCCTCCTACACGTCTAGATCGAGTTTCATGAAATTGTGTGTGAATATCTCGTAGTTCTGAGAATCGGCCAACATCTATTTTTCATCTCGATATTTCCATGGGACGGAATCTTACGCGGGTGACATTACATAACATTCAACTCAAAAACCTTTAAGACCGGCTAGGTACTAAAGATAGTCATAAACTTACGAGACTAAATGTTTAAAAACTTCCAGAAAAAATCCAGTGTATAAAAATTTAACAATCCATTTGTATTCAAATGACATGTATTGATTTGCTTACCACATGACTTGCATGTTGTTATGCATACATACATTTGTATGATGACTTGCCAGAGTATCAAATTGTTCTTTATTGATTTGATAAGCTTGCCAGAATTTTAAGTTTGATTAATTATTGTTCATCGTGATTTACTTGGAGTTGGACATATACAACTTACTTTTATGTACAATATTTTGATCACGGAGATATATGTATGTATTTACGACCCGTATTTAAGGACTATATTAAATGGTTATAATTAGTAGTAACTCGCCGCACGCAAACAAAAACTTTTTTCACTTAAAAATAAAGGTTTTAGCGAATATTTTAGCGAAAGTTTCAACGTAAAGATAATCCCTTAAATAAGTGCGTCCTGCGAGTCTGATTGGCTTTTTGTATTTTATTTTATAGTTTACTTCATATGATTTGATCTCGTAACGCCCCGGGTATACGGTGAATTTAAGGGTATAATAAAATAGTAACGTTTCCTTTAGAACTTCCAAAAAAACGCTAAATACGTGTTGTATCTACACGCCATTTTATTAATAAAATAGAGATGGCCCATGGAGGTGGGAGGAGAAAGGAGGGCAGCGTATCTGTATAGCCTCAATGCGGATGTTTGTGGGCGTCGGTAGTTATAAAAATGGCTCCGGCTGCTCGTTTGCCCTCCTATATCATTAATAAAAATTATAAAAAAAGTGATCTGAATAGAAGGTCTGGCCGTCTTATCGTTCAATTGAACGGCCTATGTCTGTCATACGCGACGGGTCACATATTTATTTACTGGCCGATCCGTGCCGACTTTCTTGGACTTCATAAATAAAATCTGTTTAATTATAATAATATTATATGTATAGATATAGCCTGAATATAATAACCTATGTTAGTGAAAGAATTTTCATGCTTGGATCAGTATTTACTGAGATTACCTCTTTTAAACAAAGAATGCTAAACTACCTGTTTATGATCCTTATCTATACTAATAATATGAAGCTGAAGAGTTTGTTTGTTTGAACGCGCTAATCTCTGGAACTACTGGTCCTATTTGAAAAATTCTTTCAGTATTATAGATAGTCCATTTAGCGAGGAAGGCTATAGACTACTTTTAAACCGACTGCGGTAGAAAAATGGATTCACGTAAACGAAACGAAAGTTGCGGGCGTCCGCAAGTATTTGATATTATACTTGCGACAAAATAAGAAGTCCGTTTTGACAGCTGCCAAAATATGTTGTGTAGGAAGGGGAAAAAATTATCGTCTACTTTTACGACCAATTATTAAGACATATCGATTTAAAATAATTACACGCATGTGTTTTTAATATTTTATAATATATCCTATCCTATAAGTATGGTACGTGCTACCTATAACCATAGACCTAAGCTCCATAGAGCTATACCAATGTGGTGTGATTATCTCATTTATATATAAATCTACAAATGTGTTATTATTGTCGTTCGTATATTTGGAATATATCAGTATAACACCGATTAAACCATGAAATTAGGGACTCTTAAATCTAAGTAAATCATAACGGATTTATTGCAATGCAATGCATTATATTATTATTATATTTTGAGTCCTGGCTTTTAGCTAAATCATTTTTTATAGTATCAAAATATTCTTATTGAATATCTAAATAAAGCTAAAACATATAAATATTTAGTGATATCTAGAGTTTAATAATATATTTATATAAATTTACTTATTTTTGTGTATTAATATAATGTTGTTTGTAAAAAAGTTCGATTATCCTAATAATCGATTTCATTCGGTATAAAAATGGTTTTCCAACGGTAACAACACTATATCTGACGATGCACAAATATGACATTGTAATGCCGTTTTGCATAATATTTATTCAACGATTCATTAATTTTTCAGACATTTTCTTAAATATAAATTTAAACTTGATGCTTCCGAATGATACTTGTTGTTATAGTATTGAGTGAAATATTAATTAATTAGGATTTCGAATTGAATTTTTCGTAACGTTCATAAGAAGTTATCGCACTAAATAAAGTGTGAAACGTCAAAACGGGCTTCTTATTTTGTCCCGAGTATAGTTGCATATATTTTTGAAGTTAAATCTTTGCTATACGTAATTTTCACTTTCCTGTGCTACATATAGAATTATAAGATAGTTTTAATTTCTCTCTCCTCCTCCTTTCGTCAGTCCCTGTGACTGCCTATTGTCTTTAATGTGTACTATATGTATGTAAATATACGTAACTTTGTATTTTAAAATGTGTAATAGTGTAATTGTACTACTTATATAATTCTATTGTATTATATTCTATTCTAAATATATTTATGTCGGTCGTCAGATCATCGTGTGGTGGTACAGCACGAAGGCTGCGCTGGTGGCGTGGGGCGGCGGCACGGGGGGGAAGCACGGCGCCGCCGGCAGCTCCGCCGCGCAGCACGCCTGCTCCTCGCTGTGCGACGAGGTATGTCCACGTTCTGATAATATACATATTGCTTAAAAAGCGTGGAGGTATGTCCACGTTGTGTTGTACATGCGTTAAAAAGCGCTAATGACAGTCTTCAAGGTCATTGAGCAATGTAAATAACAATTGTTTTCATTGTGGCAAGTGGGATTCAATTTGGACGCGTATACATTTTTAACATATTCAATCAAAACAAATAATCTTCAATCTGTACTAATTTTGACCTATAAAGACTGCTAGCAGAAGAAAATAAAGAGCAACGAACTAGTGAATATACGTCCTAGTATCTGTTTTACTACAGGTGGTGATCCTGTGGAGGCTAGCCGCCCTAAACCCAGGCTTGGCGCCGCACGAGCGAGACACACTACACGAGCAGTTCGCTCAGTGGCACATGAAAGTCTTGGACAAGGTGAGTTATTACATCTTTACAACATAGCTAGATTTTACCCTCGGCTTAGCTTGCGTTCGTAACATATTTTTAAATAAAAATTATATAATGTCCTAGGATAATTTTTATTTAAAAATATGATACGAACGCAAGGGATGTGTGCAAAGCTTCATGATTTTTGAATGATTAGTTTCAGTGTGAAAGCGTAACAAACAAATTTACATTCACATTTCTAATATTTGTAGGGATTATGACATTTGTTACAAGTAAATTCATCTGGAATCAAGTATATATTGAGAATAAAATAAACAATCCGTTCTTGGTAGCTTGGCAGTAGGGAACCTAGACTTTTCCTACCCCTATATCAATACTACATAGAAACATTGCGTTTCTTAAAAAAAAATGTGATTTTATTATCGCTAGTATCGGTATTGCCATGCTAACGCAAACATCTTTGTGAATTATATGCTTATAACCGTTTTTGTTAACAAAAACTAAATCATTTATTTTGCAACATCCATACAAATAGTAGCACCTATTATACAAACAATGTTAAATATTAAACTGTTAAAACACCTTACAAAACAGGTCTCAAGCTCGGCATTTGGTGGCATAGGCGTCTTGTGTATATTTATTTTTCACTGTAAAAAAGAGATATATTTTTTTTTAGTTTAAGGGGGCAAGCGAGCAATCGGAGCCATTTTAATGACTATCGACGCTTATAGTAATCCGCATAGGGGTTATACAGATGCGTTGCCCCCCTTCCTCCTCCTACCTCTATAGGCCGTCGGCTACTTACACACCGCATGAAACGCGACAGCGCAGCTGTCACTTTACACCGGTTTCGTGTAAGCGAGAGGTACGTCCTCGGTCGTACCGGCCCAATCGGCTACATGCATTCATACATTGTGGTACCATAAGAGGTACCACAATGTATCATAAGAGGTATCTTAAGATCATAAGAGGTATCTTACAACTCTACTCTTGTATTGCACTACAGGTCGCAAAGAACCGAAACAACCACTTGAACACTCCGTCCCACTCGCACGGCTCGCATGGGCACGCACGCCACGCGCGCGC
>LUGF01015874.1:327831-350619 GCA_001625245.1 Calycopis cecrops | reverse complement strand
CTCATTACATCACATTTGTTTGTGTGAACGCCACATAGTTGTCTGACTGTTGCTCGGATTTGCTTTTCGTTTTTGAAACGAAATGACTCTGAGAACAATACCAGTAGCGCAATCTACTGTAGACTTAGTGAATTAATAAGATAGGTTAATTTTGTTTTTTTTCTGACGTTCTTATTTTTACTGTAGTTATAAATTATACAACGTGGTCAGGCTAAAAATACCTCTGTTAGTCATAATTAAACGCTAAAGGGCGATCGATCTCAAGTAGGAAGGGCATAGTGGAGAATGTTGCTAACCTCAAAATGCTAATTTTCCCCGATAATACCAGTTATAAAAATGCCACCATTTTTTTTTGTGACTAACGAGCTCATTTCAATGGTTGTGTCGAAATTAATTTGGAATAAGAATGTAGCAACATTGCTCACTGTGTGCTATTCTGAATTATACTGAAATTGTGTATTTACTTGTAAATCTTGTGTTATTTTTTACCTGTACACATTTGTTGCAGCCGATAAAAATTTCGTTAATACATCACATATGTTACATTATTCAATAAAACTGAGAAAAGTGGTTTATCTTTTCCCATTAAAGCTTTACAAGTAAATAGACAACCTTAATATTCGTAACGTTAAGGCTTGAAAGTATATTTATGACAAAACATTACATGAGCATCACAGAGATTGCACAAACGTATCGAGCGTTTATTTTTGTGTTGCTTGCTTTCTTAAGTTTTGAACAGTTCATAGCTAGTCAGGTTTTGAGGTCAATTTTATTCATAGCTTCAATAGAGAAAGAAACAATTATTTTAGTTTTTTTGTTAGTTTAGTTAATAATACTTTTCGATCTCGTGGCGTCAAACAAAATAAAAAATGTTAATCATTTCACAAAACTTTTGAGCCTTTTGTTTGGTAGAAATAAAATATTTTTAAGTTGGTATTTATTAGTAACTACCGACTTAAAATATTTCAATTTACATAACTTGTGTCGCGAGCGATATTAATGCTTTTATATTACTGACAGTTCTCTGTGTAAGTATTGATTTTTGAGTTGCACAGAAGAACTTAAATATCTCCAGTGCGATTGTTACTCAACCTAATTCGGATATTGAGAGTGGAGACCTGTTTTACCGACTGATCTTATAACTTACTTATGAAAGAATACACTAATACCTAGTCTATACCAGAAATTGTTTTACGGGTACTTATTTAAATACTTAAATACAGGCCAGGGACCGTCATATTTTAATTATAAACATCACACAAGGTTATTGGAATTTATGAAGAAATATAGCCTTCTGAATGGATTTATTAGTTTCCACTAAAAGTCCGAGAAAAACATCTTTACCCGTTATGTTGAAAAATGAAGAGGACATTGTACTGGGGCTATGGAAAGTTATGCAAGTACTTCTTGATTAACATTTTTTATTCCTTTTTTCTGTTTATGTTCAACTGCGATATTTTACTGCTTGTTGTTCCCATTTGGAGTAAAATATTGATAATGCGGTTTGTCGTACAGCCGATAATGTTCTCTAGCGAACTCCTAAAGATCTCTTTCTTGTGACTGTAGCGATCACTTTTTTCGTTTTGTTTATAGAACTATTTTAATTTGGCCCTATTGGCGTTATAAAGTATATTATTATTTAGTAGAAATGTACCCAGGAAGTTGTTGGATGCAAGTGCATTAAATTCTGTTAATTTATAAATTGAGTGGCGACTCAACGCTGTTGGCATGGATTTTTCAAGTCAGGCCGCATCGAGAGGCGAATTATATATAAAACTTGATTAGATTAAAGATACACGTAGAAACTAAGCGTTCTCTTTCAAAGTACACATTCTTGTATTGTAAATAAGGTTTTTGCTTAATTCTCGCCTCTCGGTTTGAACTGAACTAAAAACCTTCGGACTGTTACTCAAATACAAGAGAGAAGGAATCGGTCTAGGGTTGGCCATGTGTCGCCAGCCAAGATCGATTATATCGATTAGTAAGAAGAAATTCAAAATTGTTAACAATAGTCCATTTTGTACTAAATTGGCTAAGATGTTTCCGATGACCTAATGTCATTAGACTACAGATTTATTAGGCAGATTGTAGACGAACGATACACTATTTTTGATATTCTCTTGTCGAAATTTGCAGTTTCACGGGTGTTTAATTATAAGGCGTTGAGAAATAGTGCGTTTGATTATCTATAGGAGTTTTATTTACAAGTTTATATTGTAATGCAACGTAGTATCGTGCGCCTTTGGAGTATATTAAATAATGTTATACGGATAGCACGGGGCCGGCGACACAGTCATTCCAATGTCGGGGGCACAATTAGAGAATCGGTGTTGCCAGGTAGTCGGCTAGTTAAAAAAAAAAAGGAAATAGTTTTAGTAAATTTAAGATCTTCCACCATCAAAAGCAATATTTAAATATATCATATTATAAAAGTAGTAAGTATATTGATAAAAATGTATTTACGGATTTTATAGAATTTTGTATTTTAATATTAAATGTATCGGCAATGTGTTGAAAGGACAATTTTAAGGTGAAATTTGTGTTCGTGAAGCCTATGACAAAATGGACTAATCTAACTGAGTCTCAGAGAAAAATGAATATTAAAATCGATCTTATACTAGCTGATGTTGTTTAAAGATAAAATAAAACACTAATTTCAAACAGGAACTCTCTATTGACTTCCTTATGATTGATGACATTCTAAAGACGCTAAAGTAGCAACACTATCCAGAAATATCAACTGAAAGAGTGTGTACTTGTGTCGGAGAGTTTACAGAAATACTCATACTATATAGTCTAGTATATAATTCAAGACCTACTAAACCCAACCACCGTATTAAGAAAAATGTTTTTGAGGTCTCGATGAAAATGACATGTTGTATGTTTGAAGTGTTGCCAGTGCATTAAATAGTTTCTTTATTATATTTATGGTATTATTATACCTCAGATAGAGTAAAAGGGAAGGGTTTCCTGTATAATTAAAGTTTTTGAAGAGTTTTAATACATTCAATATAGAATAAGTGTCGGTCATCCTACACAGGTGCCGCATATATCGTAACACATTGACATTGGAATGATGCGTTTGTTAGTGTCAAAAAAGTGGCGTTATAAAAATTTACATCGATGTAATTTTGCGTGTTACTTGGTTCGAATCTGTTTAGACGTTATGATACATCATTCGAACAAGTCATACACTCCATCTTTTGGGCTACTTTCGATGCTTCTTTAAAATGGGCTCGTTATTGATTGTCGCTGAAAGAAGCGGTGCAACAACGCCCAAAAAAACTTGCATTCGAATTATCTTTGGATTCGTTCCTGATTTAAAATTCACTTTTTATTTTTTTATCACGCCACGTTTTTTGCCGTCGTTTGTTGCCAGCCTCTTCGTAGCTTTAGTTAAAGTATCCTTTATAAAGTAGATGTTTACGTGCATACATTTAAAGTGTGAATGACTTCGCATTCAGTAGTTAGTAAATTTTTAGAATGCTAGTTAGTATAAATTGACATTCGTAACAGTTGAAGTGCTGTGGAGATTCATTACTTGTTTTGAATTACCAAGTCTAGTAAAACTTAATTCAGTTACCGGTCAGTTGATAATGCACTTTGAGTTTTGTTATATTACCTTTTGGTATGACAAATAAAAAAAAAATGTTCGCTGTAAGTTTGAAAACGCAATCTGTTGTCCCGCGTAGTGTGTTGGGATTTGTTGTAATGTTCGTAACAACTTGCCGTCCATGTTTATTTTGCGAATGTACAGTTTTATTTCCCCGCCAGTCCGTTTAGTCCGAATATTATAAATATATTTACATTCGAGTTTAACGAAGCACGTTGTTTTCCTCGATGGGCATTATTGACATGGTATCTATATGGTTATAGGAGATGTTTTGTCTCCATAGCACAAAAAGTGCTTTGAAAAATTTGTCTCAAAGAAATATTTTTACACATAAAAACATATTAATTGAAATATTAAAAAAAAAATATAAAATATACCGTTAGTTTCGTAAATATAAGGCGTTAGTATGGAGCATATTTTAATTAGTCGTTTAATGCATGTCTTAGTAGTAATTTGCCCAGTGCGGCGATGTTGGGGAGAGTTCGTATTTCGTAGGTGTTGTGGTACGTTCATTTGCAGATTTATTATATTACACTTCATACATCGAACGGTTTAGCGACGGACGAGATTCAATCAGATATAGGATCGAAGATCTGTGCCGGGCGCAGCGTGGATCGGACATACAGCCCGAGGTCAGTGAAATAGGAACGCGTATCGGTGTCGAGCATAGATCGTTTGAAGGCGTAAAAGCCATGAGTGCCTATAACTTATAGACAAATAGTGTACCCGTCCCTCTGTGTGACGTATATGTATGTCTCTTCCACAATGTCCTCCATGAGTTCCGTGACAGGTGACGACTAGATTGACACCCCGAGTTCTGACAGCGTTCGTTTTGTATCAAACGGTATTCGATCTGCGTCACATCACATTTCCTCTACAAGTTAGTTGTCTTAAATTCCAACGATGCATAATTATTTTATACATCTGGATTGTAGTTTAATTACACTTTATAAGTGTGGTATCTCCGCCTATTTAAATATGTAACCATTGCAGTCGGATGGCTACTTATTAGTACGTAATATAATATAGTTTTATCTTCCATATCGCATCGGCTTTGCACGAGGAAGTACAGTGAACTTGAACTGTTTGATATTTGTAAACGAGCCTTTGGTTTTTTCGATTTCATTTACATTCTGTCGATATTCACTGCACAAACAGTTTTTGCTTTACCACATGATGTCTTCGGTGAGTTGACAGTCACTTTTGCAGGACGAAAGACTGACAGGAACATTGAAATAGTCAAGTGTAAAGTCTAAACGACCAGGATGTCCATAAACAACGTTGCACGTCTCGATATTATGGCACGCGAGTTTATGACAAAAGTTTAAAACGTTTTTTATGACATCCTGTATAAAGCTAGAAGTGCCCATACATTTTATATATTATATTTATTAAATAGCACTAGTAAATTCTGCTCCGTTTTCGCAAATGGTTGTAATAATATAAAGTAAAGTTATTATTAGTCAAATGATAGACTGTTATGCACGATTTCTGGTTTGAACGAGTCGGGCACGTGTTGTTGCTTCCCGCACGAACAACGTTACTCGAACTGAACACTTTGTGATGACAAGTTTCCAGAATAAGCTTGCTGTTGTGTGTCTACCTACAACGCGCGTCCGACGATCTGTACATTTCCTACTTGCAATATCTTACCACTATGGCGGGTGAGACGAAGAGGGTGTTTGTGTATTTGATCGCACGTGTCGGAGAAACATGAGGGGTATCTGGTCCTGTTGATGTGCTCCCCCAAATATGGGTAATAATTAAATCGAATTGTGGCAATCATCAGGTAAAAATCATTGATATGAAGTGTGAATTTCGAGCTAATAAGGGTAAATATACCAAAATCTGTCAATTTGATCAGATGCAAGGGAAAACGAGGCTCCAAAAATTGCAAAGGTTTCGTATTCTTGAGCTCAGTTATTGTTTTTTAATTTTGAAAGGAAAAATGTATGTGTCAATCATTATTTTATATTAAAAAAATCACGATTTTTATAGTACGGATTAGTGAAAAAAAAAGACATGAAGGATTGCCCTACTTATACCCCTCCCTCATATTAAAAGCTTATAAATATTTGGAGGATGACGTTAACGGGATACAATGTATCCCCTCGTATGTTTTCTAACACTCGATCAGACCCACAAATCCCCTGTCCGGCTCCCCTACCACTATGTATGTTTTCACTCGAACTCAAAATGTTTTTAAACTAGATAATTTTTATTATTACTTTTACGGTTACACCTAAGTCTTTTTTGGCAAAATATTTGAAGTAACATTATTTAATTATTCAATATACTTATTCTATATTTAAGAATGATTTGTTTTATTTAAACCCGTCTGTTGTTTTGTTATTTACATCATTATCTAGTGCGTAACAAGTAGATCGAAGATATGCCAGTTTATGAAGGGCATCTGTATGGATGACATGGTGACCTTTCGAGTTGAGACGTCAATCCCTTGGCAGGCTATTAAGTCGCATATAGCTGTGTCCCGTAACATCACCGACAAATCTGTCCCAAGGAATCACCACCATCATCATCATCACCCGGAGTACGTCCACTGCTGGATATAAACCTCACCCATGGAGCGCTATTCATATTTTCGAAAAAAAAAATAATTTCAGAAATTTGTGAAAGAATAAAACACATACCAATGTCGTTTGTCCTCTTAAAAATAAACTTATCTTTGATGGTTTTTAAAATCCACGGATAGTTAAACCCAATTACATTTATTCTTATTTACCTTTAATTTATTTACTATTTTATTGCCTAAGTAAAGTCTGTATAAAAAAAGTAAACGTACTTATAATAAAATATAAATTGATAGCGATACTAACAACAAACAAATCTATTTTGAAATGTTTATATCATTGGTAAAAGTATAAAAATACTCTGCTATTTCGAAGATACTGTTTACTTACATTCTTATCAGTATTATATCGCTCTGAAGCAATCTTATTGAGGTCGAAGGGTACCTAATGATAAGGTATTTAATGTATATAAATATCAATATCGGTACGTATCTTTGTGTACATTTTCTTTTATATCTGTCATTAATTACGGAACATGTTAAACTGTAGCAGACACGCTCGTAAGGGTCACTGCACACTACACGCTGTTCTGTTATTTAAAGAATAATAATTAATATTGATGATCTGCAAGGATATAAAGAGATAGTATAGCCCTTTCTCTTGTAAGTGGTGCTACCTTTGGCATGACCGTGAAAGAAACTAGCTCATATGATACTGACTACTATACGGATATTATTTGGCTTATGAGTTTCCAGTGGCCCAATGGAAAGAAGGTCAGAAGCAGCAGCATGAGAATGTAGACCTATACCTACTACTAACTACTATCTATCTACTAGTGTAGGCAGGGCGTAGCCACCGACTACCTGTCAATTTATCAAGTGATATGGCGCCCCCTCCCCTCCCCCCCTCCAGCCTCTCAGGGGACCTGAGTGGTGTAAGTTAGGAAATCCTGGACTTGCAAATTGTAGACAAGCTCGGCAAGTTCTTTATATTTTAATCTATAAGTAAGTTCATTTCGAGTACCTACCGCTGTGGTTCTCGCTATTGCATGGGTTTCGCGAGGCTTTTTCTTTTTTATATAGAAAAAAAAAAAATGGACATATATTAAAATTGTAAAGTTAATAGCCAAATGTAAAGATGATAGTTTTCCCGAAAAGTGTACTACAACCATATTGTGTAAGGACGCTCCCCAAGTAAACATTGTATTAAATACAATATTTACTTAGTGTATTGTCTATAGTGTACGTTCCTCATTACTCAGCTTGATCCCACGACTGGCGGGCGTGTCAGATACATGGATTGCTTACTACTTATCTTGCCAAGTAGTTTATCTGAACCTCAATATATATCTTATCTAAGTACAAGTACAGGCTGGTATTTATATGACTTCTTGTAAAGGGTGTTACAAAGCTTTTATAGGCATATTTTTGAACCAACTTTTAAAAAGGAGGTGTTTTGTTTCCTTCTCCCCCTCCGCTTAGCTTTGGGAATGTTTCTTTGTATATAGATGCTAACAGAATAAAGCCAAATGCCAAAGAATACTTTAGATGACTAGATAGGTAGTATCTATCAGTATCTAATTTAAGAGTGATATTTGAGTAGCAGCGATCACCTGAGCAGTTGTAAAAAATTACCGTGAATAGTAGCAGTGATTTAATCACTCTTTAAATCACTCTTTACTTTAGGGCGCTGCATTGTTTCCAGCGATCACAGCGAACGCGTAATAACAGTGACCGGTCGCTGTGAGCATGTAGTGATTGAAATCACTCCTTGCTCAAAGAGCATTCACTACAGCGATCGCTGTTTATGAATATCACAGTGATTTTTCATGGCGATCGCAATCACTGTCTCACCACTATCTAATTTAGTCTAATGACCATGTCATTCGCTCAAGAGGCACCGGCATTAAGTGATGGCTCGTGTATAAGTTGCTACAATGCTGGATCGTTGATTCTTGCGCTTCTATAAAACCAGCGAACTTTGTGCTTCCCTGTTCTATCTCTCAGGTCGATGACACCAAGCCACACAATCAAAACAAATATTCAGCATCACTTGCTCTGTCGAATGCGACATTCCTTCCAAATTCTAGGGCAGAATTAGAATGTTAAATTAGATGTTTCTGCATTCTTCCTGCGAGAGCTGAATGGGCAATGCAGAGTAAAATAAGGGGCCTACCCACACACACACACACACAAATAGCGTCGAGTGGGGAAATGACCAGAGCACCAAGTGACCAAGCCTCAGCACTCGCACGGATAATTCCGTTTATTATAGCCGGGGCGGAGTTCTTTTCAGTCTCCTAACGTACAGTGCGTTGGGAAGCTCTGAAAAAATCACTACATGGTGGGCACCAGGACGCAAACAGCGACACTAGCTTTATCGTAGCAAGGAACAACTGCATGTTTTAAATCTACTTCAAGACACAAGTGACCTGGTCTTAAAAGTAGGTATTTTTTTGCGAGTAGTTCAATAGTAAGGATGAGTAAAGGAGGGCAACGTATCTACAGATGTAATAGGTGTCGGTAGCTACAAAATGGCTCCATTGGTAGTTTGTCTTCGTATTGTATAAAAGAAACCGCATAAGTTGGATCCAACACGACGGGAGTTGACACCTGAACCAGTGCATATGCAAAAAAGATATAGGTATAAAATAATACCGAATCCTCAGGGTCTATAGACAGATAGATAATATTTAAAAAAAATGTGTCACGCACGCATGTTATCGCAAGGTTGCAAGTTATCGTCCGGGAGGATTTTAGCGAATCGACCAATTACTACCTTTGTTCACGTGATAACCCAAATTTCAACTCTAAACATTTCGATATCGCAAGCACCGATCTAATTAAATTAAATGTGGCGACTGTATCGATCTAAATAATTATGATAATTATTATAGGTGTGTTATTAGATGTTCAGCTTCAGTCAGGTGCAGAAGAAGCCAACGTGATGAATATGGGTAAGGTTATGTTGTTTGTTCGGGTCCGTACGCTACTTTATAGGATTTATTTACACTTTACCTAAGCTCAATTGCGCCAGGCGTTCCTCTGTCCATTATTCCTTAAAATGATGATGCTGAAGTTATAATTGTGCTTATTTGCAAATACCACGCGGAATTTTACGTATTTCATTTTATGTTCCTATGTTACATATAGCAAAGATTTTTAGGTGGTACCTACATATAAACTTGAAATAGGTACGTATGTTATTTATTACTATACTTAATGGAGCCATCTATTTGACGGTGTTTCACGTTAATAATGAAAATGTAATGTCGTCCTAGCCGATATCGGTGACGGCGTTAGTTTTTGGTCACCAGCCAAATTTTCAGGTTTGGTTCGGAATCAATAATACTTTCGATTTATGAAATAAAAAAAATAAAAAATAATAAACGATTTTAATTTAACAAAATTACAATAGACAAATGACAAATGTTTACTTCTTTACTTTAAAATTTAGCCGGTGACCAAAAACTAACCCTGCATAGACAAGCCATCTGCGCAGGACATATTATAGTGCACAAGTATGCGCGCAGACATAAGTGCACTTTCTTCTCCCTCATTCTCATATATCGATGGGACGGCAGTCTCACACGGCCGAGGAGAAATCAGGCCCAGGACCGAAGGCTTAACCTGCTTTGCGAGACACGGGGGTGAAACACCGCTAACTTTCCGACTCCGGACTGTTATTAGAAATTGAAAAATATAACCCAATAATAATTTCCGACCCGGGATTCGAACCTGGGATCTTATGTCTGTAGTTGAACACGCTTGCCACTAGACCACGAGGCACTCAAGTCACGTTAGGTAGTTAGCTAAATATTGCCCAGCTCTAGCTAAAATTTATCTTCCTAATTGCTATCTACCCATAACCCAAAGCACTACTCAACTATTCGTCTGAGTTAGTGGTTCTTCTCAAGTGGTACGTACGTAGGCACCATTTTAATCTTGGTAATAAATGGTGCCCTTTAATAATAATTTACTTATTTATAATAAGAAAAAAATAATAAATCAATAAAACATATGTTAATGTATTTACAAGATTCATCTATTATTGGTAGGTATATCTATATATATAATAAAACAGCACAATTCATGTGTTTGTACTCTGTACATTGAATCTATTTACGAAAAACTAATTGGGGCGATGTAAAATAGTATTAGGTGCTTACCTATGAAATTAGCGTTTTATAAGGGAAAAAGTAAAACCAAAAAAAAATTGAAATTTTATATTTAATCAATTAAAGTATGTACCATTATGATCTATGCATTTTTGCCATTTTATAGGCAGTTCAATGATTCCTTTACTAAAAAAAATTCGTGGGCGTTAATCAACAAATTCTTTGAAAGCGGTTTGGACTGCTTCGTCGGAGTTGAATTTTTTTCCTCGCAAGAAATTGTCCAAATTCTGAAAAAAGTGGTAATCTGTTGGGGCAAGGTCCGGGGAGTATGATGGGTGTCGTAGACATTCCAACTGCAGCTCCTTTAACTTAGCAACCGTCTGTGTTGAAGTATGGGGTCTGGCGTTGTCCTGAAGCAGCAGTGGGCTGGAACAATTGACCAATCTCAGTTGTTTAACGGCCAGCTTTTCCATCATAACTTCTAATTGTTGACAATACAGCTCTGCAGTAATCGTCTAACCAGATCTTAGGAAGCTGTAGTGTATGACACCAGCACTAGACCACCAAACGCTCACCGGTACCTTTTTTTGAGTCAACTTTCGCTTCGGACAGTCAGCCATTGTGATGAGCGTTTCCGATTATCGTACAAGATCCATTTTTCATCACAAGTAACAATACGATTCAATATGCCTTCATTATTGTGACGGTGGAGTAGTGCAACGCAACAATCAACGCGCGTTTGTTTGTGTACTTCACTCAATTCGTGCGGTACCCATTTCTCGAGCTTTTTAACTTTTCCAAGTTGTTTTAAGTGAACGAAAACTGTCTTATCACTTACACCGAAGCCTGCTGCTAGCTCTGAAGTGGTTTGTGACGGATCCGCTTCCACGATCACCTTCAACTCTTCATTGTCAACAAGGGTCTCCGGCCGGCCACAGGGTTGGTTCTGTAGGTTAAAATTTCCAGAACGAAAACGTTGGAACCAAAAACGTACAGTGCTTTCTCTTACAGTAGCTTGGCCATACACATCATTAATCCTTCGAGCTGTTTCTGCAGCGTTAGTGCCGCGTTTAATTTCGTTTTCGTAAATATAGCGATATTTCAAGTTTTCCATTTTGTCAATAAAACGAAAGCAAAGACAAATTTAATGGCGAAAAAACAAATGAATTACGAAATTCAAAACAAGAATAGACGAACATACATTCAAAATAAATTTGAATTTGGAATTCCAAACCAAATCCTAAAAATTTGAAGTCAAAGTGGCCAGTTCATCAAAACGCTAATTTCATAGGTTCTAATAATAATAGGTCCTTTATTATTATTAGAACACTTCATGATCATGTTTTTTAATTTTTTTGTTTGTCTGTTTGTCCTTTTGTCTGTTTGTCCTTTTGTCTGTTTGTCCTTTTGTCTGTTTGTCCTTTTGTCTGTTTGTCCTTTTGTCTGTTTGTCCTTTTGTCTGTTTGTCCGGGCTAATCTCCGAAACTACTGGACGGATTCGAACGAAACTTATTTTAAATTTGTGGTACTTATATAGATATCTGCTAAGTCTGGTCAACATCAAAATACTTTTTATTGTGGCAAAATCGCTCATTCCTACGGGAAATCGGAATTTCGGCACACTGCAAGCAAACAATAACAAATCACTTTGATTATAATATTACTACGCTACGCGAACGAAGTCGCAGGCATCAGCTAGTTTACAATAAACTATGTGAGTAACAGCATAATATGTTTAATTGATATGACAAAATGTGGTCGTTTTCCTTTGCAAAGAATAAAATCTGGTTTTGGTCAGTGCTCAGATGTAGGTAATTATAAGTCATGACTTTGGGATGCGTTTATCTTCTGCCCCTGAGGTTGATCGTCGATAGCGTCACGAAGGCACGCGACACGTGTCTTTGGACAAACGCGGAGGTACCAATATAATTAGGAATCACTGGTCAACGACTTCCTAAAATTGAAAAAGTTCTAGAAAATAGGACGATAAAATTAGAAATAAAACAATAGGATTAGATGGTAGAACGTATTTATCCTTAATAAGTACTTGATAAATATATGACGCCATCACGAACAACCTTTTATATTTATTTGACAAACAACATTGTTATTGCCGCTAACAAACACTGCGTATGGAAATTGCCGCCAATAAGCAAATGGAATTATCAAGTTGGTGTGCGAAAACATGTCGCTTATTATTAGATTTCATGCAAACAAATTTCAAAGTCATCCTATAAAACATTCATTCACCTTTTCACCTCAAAACAATCTTCGTAATGGGTTTTTTTCATAATCTACTCGTGTATGTTTTATACGCACTAAGCTTTATCTATATTTAGAAGAAGATATTGTGCGATGTATTGTAGCAGAGCTGTAGACTTATACCTACTTAACGTCCGATATGTACTTTTAACGAACTGAAATTCTTATCACTCCACTGATACAGTCAAAGACACGAATGACAAAGCATCGAGCACAACGTCACTCGAAATTCGTGCCGTGGACAAATTAGTCTTTTTTATGGTATAGGTTGGCAAACGGGCGGTCAGGTCCATTTTCATGACTACCGACGCCCACAGACATTCGCATAGAGGCTATACAGATACGCTGCTCTTCTTTCTCTTCTTTCTCCATGCGCCACCGGCTTCTTACACACCGCACGAATCGCGACGGTCTCGTGTAAGCGAGAGGTACCTAACCCGTCGTGCCGGCCCAATTCGGTTGCAAGCAAGTCTCTGAGAAGGTGTTCGATTCAGCCTCGCATTGAGAGTTAATGTGTTTTCAAATGAAACCAGGAGAAAAGGTTAAAGAATGTCCTGAACAGTGCTATCAACACAGGTAGTGATCTGAGATTTGCAAGCAACAACATTTTGTAATAGCCATTAAGCTCACAGCTTCCGAAAAAGCCTCAAACCTTTCGAAGAACCACAAAATTCTTATTTTACGGGACTCCGCACTTACTTAAATTTCAATAGCAAACATATAGGTTATGCAACACGCATTAAAAAAATCATAACAATCAAAAGTAATACGCCATAAATACGCCATCATAGCAGAATTGCTGCGTCATTGCTCGGTAACCTATTGCTCTGTTTTAAAACTAACAGTAATATTGGCGGGTCGCCAGCAAAATATGTCAATATAGGTACACTTAGGTATATGATACAATTTCAGATGACCTATATACAACCACAGTTTGGAGCATAGTGGTATTTTTTAATATATGTCTGCACAGTGGTTTCATCGATTCGCAATTTTGACATCGAAAGCAAAATGTTTCGTGGTGAAATTGTTTTAGTGTAAGTAGCCGGTGGCCAATGGAGATGGGAGGAAAAAGAAGGGGAGCGTATCTGTTTAGCCTCTATGCGGATGTCTATGGGCGTCGATAGACTTGAAAATTGCTCACACTGCTCGTTTGCCCTACCCCCTCTATACCATAAATAAAGAAGACTTTTGAGAAGAACTTCTGTGAATGAAAATGGCTACGACTTCTTGTTCGCCCCCCATACATCATACAAATACCACGCCCTCATTGTAATATGAGCTGGCTGATTTTGATAATTAATTATTAATTAGCACACAAATATACGCACACAAATATATTTTCGCTTGTAGGTAACTGGCCTTCGTAGACTCGTGCCAACAACCGTATTAAGTTATCTAAATGTACCAATTACGATATTATTTTTTTATCGAGTAGAGTAGTTTTGAAGGATTTATTTTATTATGTATAATTAGACTCTTAAATAATTCATAGCACCGACTAAGTTACGCAATTTACTTTATTTACCAACTAAGCTGAGCAATAAACAAAGTGTCTCGTAGCAAGGTCCTGTGGCGACGTCGGTGTACAAAATAAAATAACAATATTACGATTTTGGTTGGACGCCTTTGGACAATATTACGTTAACATGTAATTTAATTAACCTATAAACAGTTTTTTTACTTCAACTTATTTAGATAGCATTTTCTTTATAGTACAAGGACGCAAACGAGCAATCGGAGCCTTTAGATGACTACGACGTACATAGACATCTACGCAATTGCCACGCAGATGCGTTGACGTCCTTTCCTCCTCTCGTATGAGCCAGGCTATACGCAAACCATGGCCCATGGAGGTGGGAGGAGAAAGGAGGGCAGCGCATCTGTATAGTCTCTATGCGGATGTCTATGGGCGTCGGTAGACATGAAAATGTCTCCGACTGCTCGTTTGCCCCTATACCATAAAAAAAAACACATCAAATGCGACTTCCAAGTATTATAGATATAATAATTATCTTCACGGCGGTATCATGTGAGCGAGAGGTACCTCCCGGTCGTGCCTGCTCAAATCGGTTGCAAATCAGCATGGCGAGACCTGGGACCACGTAAGATCAGGGTTATGATATTCTTTGGAGACCAAAACCTTTACACTGAGTGGTTACCATTTTGGAAGCTACTATAGTTACTGTTGTGTATTTTCCTATGTAGTAGGTATCCTATTAATATTATAAATGCGAAAGTTTGTATGTTTGCTTGTTTGTTTCTTGTTTGTTTATTACTACTTCGCTCAAAAACTGCTAAACCGATTTTCATGAAATTTGGCACACACATAGGGAGGAACATGGTTACTTTAAAAATGTTCCTATCGGCTGGATGATTTCTTAGTTCTCACTTACATCATGAAAGGAACCCCTGTACCTACACAATTTCAAGTTTCAAGGTAGGTACAATTGTTGTTTCGGCTATGAATTGATATAAGTATAAGTCAATTAGGTTTGCCTTTGGTTATATATTTAAACACTGGCCGCGCCAAAATTTCCCGGGAATACGTCATCGAATATCGGAACAAGCTTGTGTCTGAAGTCGAATCATTGTTAGACAAAGTCTCGGAATGAGACCGACAAAATTTTGTCCAGTTCAACCCCAAGAAGACACAAGTTTTCGCGTTTACCGCTAAAAAAACCCCATTTCTCGTATACCCTCGTTTGAGAATACTCCTCTAATAGCCGCAGCTGACATCGGAATACTTGGTGTCGACATATCGAGTAACGCTCAGTTCCGCGGTCACTTGGAAGCGAAGGCTAAATTAGCCTCCGAAAAGCTGGGTGTTCTCTGCACAGCGAAGCAGTACTTCATGCCAGTGCAACTATACAAAGCGCAGGTCTGACCACACATGGAGTACTGCTCTCACCTCAATATCAACTCGCTCCATTTGACTGCATTCAACGTAGAGCGACTCGAATCGTTGACGACCAGCGGCTTGATTCTCTGGTGTTGCGGAGAGATGTTGGCTCGCTCTGCATCTTCTACCGTATCTACAATGGGGAGTGTTCCGAAGAGTTGTTCGAGTTAAAACTTGCTGCGGATTTCCACTTAAGGACATCACGGCAGAACTCTAAGTTCCACCGCCACCACCTCGATATCCCAAAGTCTACAACTGGCCCAATTTTTTACCGCGCACCAAATCATTGTGATATCTGCTGCCACAGTCGGTATTTCCGTACCGATACGACATGGGGCTCTTCAAGAAAAGAGCTTACTTTTATTTAAAAGGTCGGCAACGTGCCAGCAAAGCCTCCAGTTTTGCGGATATCTATGGGCGGCGGTAGTATTCTATCACCTGCTCGTTTGACCCTTGTCCTAAAAAAATATTATTTATATTAATTTGTAAAAGTAAATATAAAGTCATACTTTAAGCTATCGGCTAGGTCGGTTAGACAACAAGATGATAAACATTGGACATGCTTGTATCACGTTGCGGAGATAATGATTGATAAGTACAAAATAAGCGTGTGCCAAATAATTACAGCCTGCCCTGATAGGATATCTAAGTGGAGTACGGTCAGCAGAAAAATGTTTGTAAGTTATTGTCGTATGAAGAGTACAGCGTGCCTTGATAGTAAATTCACAGTTCGACTGCTATGTATTTCGTTTGTTTTTTGGCAAGTAATATTTGGAGTTTAGTCCTTATGAAACACACTTAATGTATGTCTCATATGGCCATGACCCATGGAGGGAGTAAGAGGAAGGAGTGCAACGCATCTGTATAGCCTCTATGCGAATGTGGGCGTCGCTAGCCATAAAAATTACTATGACTCCTTGTTTGCCTCCTTATACTTAAAAAAATTAAAATGCAGAGCGTCTGCGTCGCTCTTATGCATTTTTATTCTTGAAGGGTTCAATTTCTTTTCCTTCTGGTGACTCACTTCCTTCAGGTTCAACGTCCACTTGTTAGAAAGGCTGATTAGTGGAGGTTGGCAATCATCTCATCAGCTAGTATTTCTCCTTATCTCTGGCGAGGCAAAATAGCTCCGCATCACTCGTATGCCTGTCACTCACTGATTTTCCTTCTTGCGATCAACTTTTTTTTTCCATATTGAATGTCATAGTATTACAGATAAAAATAGAAAGACAAAACAATTATTAGACTCAGTGACAATATTAAGGCGAAATAGCTAAATAAATCATATACGTATAGAGCTCATATTTTATGAATCCTTTAGTGGCCTTTACAGCTAGTTAAGGCAGTAAAGGTAATTAAGGCTGACTAAGTTGCTAACTATCTAAGTTTCTTACTAACAAAGTTACTAACTGTCAAACTTTTTCTCCTTAGACCCCACTTAGATAATCGATATAATTAAATCTAATACGTTTTGGGGAAACGTAGGCGTCAGTAGACGTTAACGTCCTTACTAATTACAATGCGGCATTTGCAACGTGCTGCCTAACTGCGCTAACTCGCTAATAGCTTACGTCGATTGATTCGTCCCCTAAACCATATCATTAAAGGAAAATGGACTTATCTACAACATTATTTTAAATAGACAGATCTACAAATTGCAATTCAGCTTTATTGTATTTACGAAATGTAGACCAGACGTACAGGGTTATTTGTAAAACATCAGCAAGATCTCAGATATACTTATACTATACTATAATATATAAGACCTAGATAGCTAGTTATTTTTACAACAACATTTGTTTTACGACTTTTGTCGTAACTCAATAAATTTATTTTGAATTATTTTTTATATTAATAGTGTGACCTATCAAGTCCTGTGCGGCCAGCCGCCGCGACAGCTGTGTACGGGTACCTCCTCTTGCGTGGGTACGCGATGCACTTAGAACGCTCGGACGAAAAATTTAATTCATATTTTTTTGTATGAAAAACGAAAATAGAAAAATATGAAAAGTCGTAGATCAATGATGTTGTAAACATGCTAGCTATCTGTGTCGGAGAGCTTGCTTGTGTTTTAAAAATTATATAGAGTGACTATAGAGTGAGTCGATTACTTATAATATAACAGAACTTCGAAGCTATTGTAACATCAACTTTTCTAAATTATTTTGCAGACCATACCACTAATGATAAATAAATAGTCGTGAGTTGTTCTTACGCGATTGACGTCAGTACCGAGATAGTAATTAAAGATGATATAACCCAGTAGTGGTGCACCGCTATCATAGCAGTGGCCTCGCCCGCTTCTATAAATGTTGCAAAATAAAATGATAAGTTGTTATTTATCTCTGAAACGAGCAGCAAATTCACTTCAAATCACAGTAAGATAACTCTAATTGAGTGATAATATTGTATTTTTCTTTGCAAGTTAATATGAAGGAAAATATTTTAGTAAAGTTATTACTTAGTAGGTTAAATTTGCTGCCGCTACGGGAGTTTCCGTTGGCTCCTAGAGTAGAGAGCTAGACATCCGAATGCCCACGGGCGTTTGAAGTCATAAAAAGGTTTTTGTCTGCTCTATACCATTCAATACAGTAGTTCCTGAGACAAAAGCATATAAATGACGTTTTACTTTGATATTTGTGGGTGATTTCGTCTCCTTGCCTGGAGACGAAATGACGACGCGTCACCACGGAAGGTGACGTCACGACTCTGCACTCGCCACTCATGCGGGATTGTGGATATTATCTTCCACTTGGCGATTACAATCGGTGTGTAGCTCGGTAGCAATCACTAGATAGGATTTTTTTTAACTGCATATTGGTCACTTTTTTTACTGCGTATTTATAAATAGATAATTTTTTATGTATATTATAGTTTTGTGCAATAATATTTTTAAAATATTAAAACCATTCATTTTAAATAATTAAATTACGAATAGGAAAACAGTAAAGAGTACAAAAAAAAACTTTAATTTTTTTTTAGAATAATTCTGAATAATTTTCTAATTATTTTTTCTCGTATTTTAGGTATACTACCTATATTATGATATCCTATCCCATTTGTGTAGAATATTAAGAACTTATAATAACATTAACGTAAATCAATTTTACTTACTTAACAAAATGCTTCCTTAACTTCCAGTTCTTTTAATACCTCTATTCAAAATACACATGTCCACAGTTTTTAAACACTTGTTTCACTCAGTTTCTTTATTCGCATAACGATTTTCATATTTTCCAGTACTAAAGTCTAGTATATAGAAATTGTATTTCCCATGCAATTCAGCGCAGAGTCTAATCTTATCCGAGGTCCATCTCCAGGCGTCCTCGTCAACTTACAGACGCGTGTTCTCGTTAAGATTTACAGACCTCTTAGTAACAGATGTATCGCTACAAAATATAGCCCTCAAGACTTGTATTAAATACGATAAACTATGTGTAAAATAAAAACGCTGCAAAGTTGATTTGGATATGTCCCCTTGTATTTCTAAATGATTAATATTCTTAATTAAATGAAAAGTAAATATTAAACCTAATCATTATTAATCATCATTGGCAGCTCTAGCCCATGTAGCAGCATTTAACAAGAGGTAGTGCCACACTGCATGCTTGTATGCAGTCGAATTGGGCCGGCACGACCGGGGCGGTACTTCTCGCTTACAAGAGACCGGCGTAAAGGCACAGCTGTGCCTTTCGCGTTTCGTGCGGTGTGTAGGTAAGTAGCCAGTGGCTCATAAAGGGTAGCGCATATGTATAGCCTCTATGCGGATGTATATGGGTGTTGGTAGTCATGAAACTAACTTCTTGTTTGCCCCCCTATAAAATAAAAAAAATCGGTATAGGTAATGCCCTCTAAACTGACCTAGAGCATGTATCTACATTCTACACTTACTTCAAGTATTTACTTAATGTAATTTTATTAAGAGTCCTCACTACAAGATCAACTTCACAGTCGTTTTAGTTCCTCCTTACAGTCGCGAGGCCAGGACGCACGTGATTAGTATCTAGTAGTTAATAGTGACAATCTACTGAACAGATTTGTTAAAACAAAGCACAGATATAGATTTGATAAACCCCCCCAAAGACCCCCCTGCCACCTGCCGGGTTGGGGGCTTGCGTGCCTCTGTGATCGCCAAGGCTATTCAGGACAAGGCCCATACCGAACAGGCTCTCCACCCGTTCCTCTGCAGAAGCAGCCGGACAGTCACCGAGAAGAAGTCTAGCCTTTGCGCCAGGGCAACCTGTCGCTGGAGGTATCCTGTTGCCTACAGATCCAGGACGCTCCAATCATAGCGGCTGAAGTCACTCGCAGGGGTTTAGTCGGTATTACACTAAGTGTCGAGTCTGACATATGTCTAGGGTCCACCCTGGCCTCCTAGATATCATTCGTAAATGTATTCCCCAGCGTCAACAAAAAAGGTATAATTTGGATATAGGTATACAAATAAATAGGTACGATTACCTACATTTGATAAGTTTAACACTCTAGACGTACCTAATGGAAAAAGGTCTCTTAAAAGTATCGATAAGATACTAATATACTCGATAATTACATTAAAAACAACGTAAATCATTAAGTTATCACAAGTGAGTTCGTTATTATTTTTTCCGTTACGAGGTTATTTAATATTATTTTTAGAGATGCGTCGCCAAGAGGCGAAATCATGACAATTGTTTTTTATTAATAAGATACATACTTACATATTATTTTTTACTCGTAAATTAAGTTAGTAAGGACCGGTTTCATAAGTTCTTACAGGGTCCGCGTCTGTGTTTTTTATATTTTATTGGTATATATGGTGACGTCCACAAACATCCGTATAGAGGCTATATAAATGCGCTGCTCTCCTTTCTCCTCTCACCTTCATGGGTCACCGGCTACTTACATACCGCATAAAACACGACAGCACATATGTCACTTTACGCCGGTCTTGTGTAAGCGAGAGGTACCTCCCAGTGCGGGTCCAATTCGGCTGCATGCACGCATGTAATTTGGCACACCTCTTACTAATACTTTTTATACAGGAGCCATAATAGGACCTTAAACATACCAACCGGAACCATAACAAAAACTCAAACATTTACTACTTTTTATTGAAATCTTGAGTGGTCCATGAGAAAGGACTTAAAGGAGTTTTTGTATTTCTCACTCCTGTAGTCAGATAGGTGTGATTATTATTCATTATGAATACATAATATGATACAAGAATATTGCGAAATATCAATTAAAACACCATGATGGCGATGATGATGATGATAACAAAGACAAACTATTACGACACAATTGTTTATTTGTAATGGCATACTCAACATAGGTAAGCAGTAATAGGGAAGAACTAAATCAAGATAATATTGTGTGCCTGAGATATATATATATCGAGATATGCGAGTGCCTTCAGCCGCTATAAGATACTACATAGGAATAGTAAAGAACTGGTCTCTATTATTACTAGTGGGTCACCAGGATACAATAATCTTTCGCGTGTAATGAATTATTAGGACACCTATAAGTAACCTTTTATATTTACTAAGTACGCTTCCGGACAGTACAATCAAGCCACTTAGTATCTTGAGGTTTAATATACAAAGAATATAAACGTTGTCGAAAGAGTTTTTATGCAGTTTTGTAGCTGGCACAAGCAATTATGGTTTTGGTGTAACTATATTATTCGAAGTTTAAATGTACATTATAAATGACAAATCATTATATTAAACAAAAGCTCAGACAGATAATTCATATACCCTTTTGTCGGGTTTGATTAATAAATAAGTTACAGAATAAAATATACATAATATATACAAAAAAATATATACATTGACAAATGCCTGTAGAACCATGAGGAATCGTATTCTAGATTTGCAGGCCGATCGTACCAAAATTTAGCTGCATTGCAGTATGGCACTTGCAAGTTCAACAAGTGATATAATTGAATATTTTTATTCTTTCTATTTAAATACGACAGAATATGTACATCAAGCGGAATGAAAACTCTCTAGTTTTACTACTACTAGTACTACTACTACGGTTTCTCTGTTACCCTAATCTATCAATAACATGAGCAATATTAACGATAGATGACCCTCATCTTAAAGCCACCTTGGCGAAAACCCATCCAAGTCCTTGTAATAGGCAGGATATCAAACCTATTACGGTTCACCATCAGCCATCGACATTTTTGTCAGCTTCCTTTTCCTAAAATGTCTTCTTTAGCTAAGTAAGTGAGAGTAAGAGTAACCCACTCTAATAAGAGTAACCCCCGTTATTAGAAGAGGGACAGATGGAGAAAATCTTATTCAATTCCCTCCCTCCTCCTGAGCTATTCCAAGGCTACTACATCACGTTTTCCTCTGCAGGTTACATAATTTATCACTTTATCAATATAGACAAAGGACGTACGCAGTCGCTCCGTGATTGAGGAAAGGAATTGATAGGAGGATGTACGTATTATTCAATAAATGCGGTAGGTCGTGAGCCGCCGTGAGCCGAGAGCACTTAGCGACACACATACACGAGCTTACATACTATCTAATCATAATTGACTAAATCAACAGTTTAACAACACACATCTAAGTGCTATTAAAAAGAATTTCGTAAGTTATTAAGAGGTAAGTAGCGTGACTATACCACTTAGTGCCTAAGGAAAATTACTCGAATCGGGTCGAAGAAGCTAAACCAAGGATGTAGTAGTCCGAGCCCGACCTCTCATAGTTAAGCCGAAGGTACTTGCCACAATCTTTGTAGATTATTACAATATCTGTGACCAAACCCCGTACACTGCAGTTTGAAACCTAAATGCCGTTAATTACCGATTTGAAATGGTGAAGCCGGTTCTTTTCTTCCTTATTGAAACGCAGATATTTCTTCTACTTATCTACTACTTCGTATTTTTCTTACTCCTCACAAATTGCAATACTCCTTCGCGCTGCGGGCTAGAGTGTGCGGTTACGTCAAGGAGAATACCTGCGCAATCTTGAAGAGAAGTGCTTCTTCTGGCTGGATGTAGATAGAGACGTGGGTATGTACGTAATGTGCCTATACTGATCCAAAAGCAGTAATGCCCCGCAGAGCAAATGTGTATATTATGTGTAACTATGTATTTTCTCGGTGTGCCACACCCACAGGCTTTCGCAACATAATTGGCAACTGATTCCGTACAGAAACATATCCCACCTGTAGAGATCGTGATCCTTAATACTGGCTTGCCGTACGTAGCGCGGCGCTACGATAGTATGATAATATAATATGAGAAGATCCATTCACGACTTTGCGTTAGCATTTGCTCCGAGACAGCTGGTGTCTTCGCTCACGCTAACCCAACATGTAGATGGTACGCCTTTCCTGTTGGACCTTCCGCGGACCATTC
>LUGF01015874.1:306558-326392 GCA_001625245.1 Calycopis cecrops | reverse complement strand
AACGCCCAATATGCTGAATGGCTTGCCGCACGTAAAGCCGCGCCGATAATACGGGAAGATGCTTTCACTACTTTGCGTTAGCATTTGCCCTGAGACAGCTGGTCTCTTCGCTCATGCTAATCCAACATGTTGATGGTACGCCTTTCCTGTTGGACGTTCCGCGGACCATTCGGACTAGTAGTAGCCATCGGAAGGTTCAGACCACTATTTAATTCGGAATTCAGTGTCGCAAGTCCTAGTAGTAGTAGGGCTACGCTAGATTGTGTCTGCATTTCTCACGCACGCACGTGTGAAGAATACTGACACAATCCAGGTCCTTGATATAGGTAAGTACTTATGTTACGATGCATTATATTATGATAGATTAATGGCGTCGCGCGAAATCTCTGAGCTACGCTAACGCCATACGGCGTGGTACTGATGACTTGCTGATCATATTAGGCATCTAGATGAAACCATATGTCACTGTCAGGTCATGCATTCATATCCATTGTTAGATTTTACTACATTGAAATTTAACGAGACTGCAGACTTCACCCTAGAGCCAGGTTCCGAAGTTGGTGGGGTAGTCTTTTACGAAATATTCCCTACTGGCTACAAGCCTAGCTAAACTTGCCGTCAATGCTCTAATGAAGTAACAGTTCAGGGCCGCTATCACCCAAGACGACTCTCTCATGTTTGTTATGTTAGTTTTATAAGTATGGTTGTAACTTATGTCATGACTGTCAGTTTTTGTCGGTAAATAAATAAATAAAATATATTATTATTAATTCCTGAATTAGCAAAACGAAAAAGTTCATATTTGCACAAATCGTATTACCTTTTTTATTGCATTTTTAGATTTTTTTTTATTATCTGCGAAACATAGGGACACAGCATGAACGATTGTCTTTGGCGTCATTTATCAGATCGGACAAACATTTTCTTATCTCTTCTTGAAAATTGCATACACTTTGATGTCCTTCGGAATTTCAATCTGTGACAGCTGTAAAGTGAAATCATTGCGTCAATCGATCGTCCAGATAAATCTGTAACGTGCATAGATGTCATTATATAACATTTTTTGCAAAACAAGTTAATGGAAATATACCTTAAAAGCCGATAAACCGTGATTCATATAGTTATCTATATTATATATTCCTGTATTACCTAAGTATAGGATCGGTACGACCAAGGTTCACCTTCCTCTATCTCTCTTATAAAGCCTGTAACTTGCTAAACTTTCGTGAGCGGGTAGAGTTGAAGATTTTTATAGCAAGTTTCAGAGTAAAAACGACCAATCGGAGCATTTTGATGAGGATGCGTTCCTCTGCTTCCCTCTACCACTCACAAAAAGCAACAGCTATGCTCTCAGCTTTTCGCAATCCGGTCTGCCAGGTACGAACCGATAATTACCGATGCACAAGAACGTCGGTTTTATTCATTTTAATTATTCTATTATTTACATAAAAAAAAATAGAGCAATAAAATGCTTTTCCTGCGCAAGGTAGTGTTAGTGGATTGAATCCTGCTATTTCATTTTATTTCTCCTGAAAGTGCTTGACACCGTAAAGACGAGATTAGCCAACGAAGCAGGAACGTTTTCTTATCTCAATGCGCATTTGTGTCGTCCAAAACCTATTGACACGTCTTTACGATTGTCTCTTTATCTCGCATACATTCTTTATACAATGTAATGCATTCTTTAGTAAGTTCATTATGGTTATCACTCATCAGTTATCACTATTAGAAGTAAGAGGTAGTGCCATCTTGCATCCCAGCGGAATTGTGTCGGCGCGCCTGATCGCGCGTCGAAGTGTCTTTCGCTCTCGTGGTACCTCTGGGAAGTGGGAGCCAGCTGTAGCTTTTCGATCATTTTGGGGCTGGTTGTCCCCTTGGAGAGATGGAGGCCTTAAAATCTACCTCATAATCATGCATCCATGGACATCTGTAGCATCTGACAATATACTCCCCATTTTCGCTTGCCATAGGGGCACCATTAAAAAGCAATGTGTTAAGAGTTGAAAATCAATCGATTTTGAAGAATGCCGTCTCATTTTTAAATGATATTATGCAACCAACATTTTTTTTGTTTCAAAACGTAGTTTCCACTCACATCTGATATGAAAAATGGTCTTATAACTTATGTAGCAATAAAACATAGCCAAATATTATATTATACCTGTGGGCACTATTCTTTGACCGGAGATCCCTCGGACTGTGGCATTTTCTTTGTGCAGACATTCATGGACGAAGACGATCAGCCAAAGGCTTTCTGATTTTTTGCCACATTTGCTAAGAAGCAGATGTTTATGGGTGATGATAATCAAAGGCTTCCTTAAACTTTTGCCACGTATTCTAAAAAAAGAAAATAAAATATCGTTCAGCAGATCTTCCCCTTAACGAGCATGCGTTGGGTCCATGACGCCGCGGCTTCACCCGCGTGGTCGCTGACTTTTGTATCATGGGCCTTATCAGCGCTGCACTGATAACGCGCCGCTCATCATTGGCGGTATCGAGGGCGTGCGCGGACCACCTTCTATAAAATCACTTGGCGATCATCGCTCCTCAGCATTACTTGCTCAGGCGCCGCACGTGACGCTTTAGATTGCCCGATCAGTACACGCCCCCTAGTCTTGTAACAGTATTCTATTTTTAGGTAAGATAATTGTATTTTTAGTACATTTTCTATAAGCGTTTTTATTTTGAAATTTGCAGCGACTTATCTTTCTAATCACGTCTTAACTAAGCATCATAATTATAATAGACCTCTAATTGTATTTTTAGTATATTTTTCACCTGACGTTTTTATTTTTGATGTTTAAATGCGACTTATTAATCATCTCTTAACTAAGCATCATATAACAGATTTCTAATTGTATTTTTAGTACATTTGTCGTTAAACGTTTTTATTTTTTAAAAGTTTTAAAGTTAAATTTTTTAAAGCGACTTTATTTATTAATCACCTCTCAACTAAGCGTCATATACCTCCTCTTTAAGATAGTTGCACACTTTTATTATTTTCAACTGCTGTGTGCTAGACATTATTTATTAGACATAATAATTTACTTTTTAATCAAAGAAGGGTGTGTGAGCGCTTACATAAATACACCCAAAGGGAGGATAAAAAATATTTATAGACCCATTGCCTAAACTTTTATTTGGTAAATCGCGTTTTCATTTCATTTTAGGGAAATAAAATTGTGATATGTATTTTATTTTAGGCCATTAAAAAAGTAAATGTTAATTTTAATAGAATTTTTAATTACTTTAAAAACTCCGGAGTTGATTATATTTGTTGCGTTAATCAAATTGCAATCTTTTTTAGTTTTCCCTGAAAGTAATAAATGAACTGTGCACTTTATATAATTTAATTCTTGGGGAATAATTGAGCTGCTTGAAGACATTAATTCCGTCAATATTAAAAAAGTGTTTTTTTATATATAAATATTTGAAATTCATTGAAAAGAATTGTAAAAATATAACAAATGTGTATTCATACACAGTTTGAATGTTTGACTTTTACGTTTTATTTTGCTCGCACTCGACAGAGTATGTGGGACGTGCTGGAGCAGTTCCATTAACTTCTACGTGTGCGCCTCGGGGAAGGCGGACTTCGTGATATTTCTGTTTTTATAACAAACAGATTCTATTTATGTTCACAATTCTTACAGCTAGACGCTTTACACAAACATACTTTTTATGTCCACTTTTGACCACAACTACAATTTACTATAGCGTATCTTAAAAAGTAACGCTAGCTAATATCTACCTACTTAATTATGATAAAATTTGAAAGCCTTCTAAAAAGTATTTTTAAAATAATACAAATTTTATTGTAAAATCATATTAAACAGTCGCTTGAGATAGTAGAAGACATTTTTCGTTTACACGTGCTAAGGGAAAGTAAGGTTTATCAGCAATTAAGGTTTATATTTGTACGTGAAGGCAGATAAGGCATTAGATAACTTAATTGTGATGAGTAAAAATGAATTTTATCTTTTTAGTACTATATTATGTAAAACTCATGAAGACTGGTGTTGCATATAAAAGCTAGGAACAGAAGAATGAATGAATGACTTGAAATTCACTTAATCAATTAAAAATTGTACTTTTGTTCACAGTTCTCAAAATGGCTTACCTACAGTCCATGCCTAAGACTGAAACAATCAAAAAGCGCGAGAAATATGTCGGGTAAGAATCATTGTAATATCTCCTAGTTGTAATCTATCTGTGCGGCGCACCAATACATCCTGGATATTGCTTTACCACAGACATCACACTTGAATTGAACTCAATCAGGGATACCACAAACATAGATGTGTGTGTGTGTGTTTGTTTGAAGTTATACAACATCATCAAGGGACTTTCATTAAACATTGTCTTTTAGGTCATTTATTAAGTAAGAGTTAGTATCATGCAGTATTGCAGCTTAATGGGAACGGCACGACCGGGGAGGTATATCTCGCTAGGATACCGCCGCTTAGTGGCAGCTATGCTGTCGCGTTTCGCGATAAGACGTAGTACAACAACGTGAAAGAAAGTTACCGCGTAAGCCTATCGCTAAGTGCGATGCTAAGATTTCCATAAATCTTATCTCGTGTAATAGATATACGAAGAGTCTTATAAACATGCGCGGTATCCTGTTCGGTAACTACAGTTTAAGAAAATTCTAAGCGAATACGGGGATGCTTTAAGAGTTCATTATCATCTTTATCACCCCTTATGGGTCCACTGCTGACCGTAGGCTATCAACGAAGTCGCCACCAAGACGTCCTTTGTCCCGGAGTTCAGATGTTTGTAAATCACGATGAGCTCATTTCGCGAGTTTCCGTGAGTTATCGCTTCATTAGCAACCTCCCAAAACAATTTTCCGACGGTGTTATATTCGCAGCGTTTATTAGCGTCCATCTATCAGTATTAATAGCTTGTTTCGCCGAGCTACAGAACCCGGGTGGGGTTTTCAAACGGTTAATTTTGTTCCAGTGCCGCCTGTCAGTTGTTTTTCCGCTCCAGCCCCCTGAAAATAGTGAGAGGGGTCGCCCAGTTCATGTACGACGAAATGGGCGAGCGGTACCTGGATTGTATCAATAATGTAGCGCATGGTGAGTGTTATCATTTGTTTAAATGTTTAAAAACGTAGCACTTTTGTTGGATGAATATGAGAGTGATTTATTTCCTCTCAATACTAAGTGAGAGGTCATGTACAGCATGACGTTAAATTAGCGTGTTATATGGTAAGAGGTAGTGCCATGCTCCATTGCAGTTGAACGCACGAGCGGGGAGAAGGGTCTCGTTCCCATGATACTACGCCATTCTGTCGGCTGTTCATCTGCTTGTGAGTTCATCCATTGGAGGTGAGGAGGCAAGGAGGGCGACACGTCTGCTTAACAATTAAGCAAAACTAATAAGAATGACTACGGGCGTCGATTGTAATTAAAAGAAGCTCGTTTGACGCCTTATATTATAAAAATATGCGTGTTTGTCTGTCAAAGGATTGTGTGCTTTTAAAAGAAATTTTTAGGTCAAATATTTTTTTTATTTATTTCGACATAAAAAGTAGCCAAAATACAAATATAAAGTTATAGCTAAATACAAATAATACTTACAACAAAAGCTTAGCGTCTAGTACAAAAAGCATGTTAACATAATACTACTAATAAGATAAATTCTAGGTACTTATGGGCAACATACAACAATATAACCATATTTAAAATTATAAATTATAGGTAAATTACGAAAGTTTATCATTAACTTAAATAAATATATTGAAGTGATCAGAGTCGGGGCGTGCAGCTAGTGTAAAATAATTCTCATTATCAGAACTTGTCAGTTTCACGAGACACTAAAACTTCTTTTATGGGCCACGTTGCGCTATATTTGATATTTAATTCCGAAGAACCATACTTTACAGCTTTACAGTCCTTAGTTCTTATCATAAAAACTTGTATTGTGAAATGGAGCATAAAGTGCGAATGAATTATTCGTAATAGCACCTTCTTTTAATGTAAACTTATATATAAAATTAACCATTCATTAACATATAAAACTAAACAATATTTGAAGTATGAAGCAGGTAATTTATTACCTAACAAGGATATACTTTTACTTGTAACATAACTAGCTTTACCTCACGGCTTCACTCGCGTTGCAAACCTTCAATAAATAGCAATGTTATATTCAAATAGAACTGCAATAGAATTTCAATATCTACCACCACTTTTTGACCCTTCTAATATTTTTTGCTAAAAGTATCCTATGTTTTTTCTAATACCTCTCGGAATATATGTACAAAGTTTTATGATGAGCGGTCAAGTAAGTTTGGCATGAAAGCGTAACAAACAAACTCACAAACAAAAAATATATTGTTAATAAATATATTATATTGGATTGCCTCTTCAGTGTCTTGTTACGCCACTCGTCTCTTATCTCGATGATAGTCTTCGACCTCTGATATCTTTTGATTGGAAAACTAGATCGCTCTATAAATAGATTTTTTTACTTATTTATCATTTCAATAACTGTTACTGATAACTGGTATTTTTCACGGAAAATATATCTGATGTCAATTTTATGCCTTATCTAATCTTAGGAAAGTTTTAAAAAGTGTTTGTACCCATATGAAAATACTAATTTAGAATAAATAAATGATTCCAAATCTATAGTTTCAATGTTGTTTATTAGGTTTAATTAAAAAAAAACCAGGCCAAGTGCGAGTCGCACTCGCACACCGAGGGTTCCGTAGGAACGGGAGGTATGAGCAAAAGTAATAGACGTTGAGAAAATTACACTTCCCTGCGACAAGTTGACAAACTTATATATGCGGGTGCTTGCATACATTTAGTATGAAACGAACTACATGCATAAGTTGGTAATGATTTTTCCAGTGATATAAATTTTATTTACCAATTTTTAGATTTATTCCTATATGTATACTGTAAGGTCTTACTTCTTGCCAAATTTCAGAATTCTAGCTCATCGGGAAGTACCCTATAAATTTTCGAAAAAGTGCGTTTTCATACAAAATTTGTGCATAAATGGCTATAACTTTTTATTGCGTTCACTTAGAAGTGTGATTTTTTCAAGGCATCAAGACGTAACTGACCTCCGTATTTGACAAAAATTTCATCTTAATCCCTTCACGCGTTTTAGAGAAAAAGGTCTTGACAGACGTACAGACAGACGGACAACAAAGCGATCCTATAAGGGTTCCGTTTTTTCTCTTTGAGATACGGAACCCTAAAAAAAAGATTTAGTATATACCTATTAGGGTTTAATCAAAACGAGTTATCGAAATATACATTATCCTTATTAATTTTCAGTTGGCCACTGCCACCCGCACGTGGTGGAAGCTGGAAGAAACCAAATGTCATTAATATCCACAAACAACCGCTATCTCCATGACGAGCTGGTTATCTTGGCAGAGAGGCTCGTTCAGACAATGCCTGAGCCATTGTCCGTCTGTTTCTTTGTGAATTCCGGGTCAGAAGCTAATGATCTGGCGCTCCGACTCGCCCGGATACACACTAAGAACAAGGATGTCATCACGCTCGACCAGTAAGCATCTTTATGTTTTCCTTTATCTATCTTTGAAATGAAATGTAGCGTCTTTATTTATTGTATCTTTTAGTTGAATATCTTTTTTCATTCCAATGTTAAATTAAATTCCTTTTTTGTGAGAAATTGTAAAATTAGAGTCAGTAGGTTGGTAGGCCTTTCCGGGTAGCTCGGAGGTTTTTTAGGGTGCTACTAGCGCCTGTTTGTTGCAGCGCTTATCATGGCCACCTTACATCCATGATTGATGTCTCTCCCTACAAACTGAACCTACCAGGAGGGCCAGAGAAGCCAGAGTGGGTTCATGTGGTGAGTGCCATAATACTCCATCTCGTGCTACGTCACGGGCATCTAATTTTATAACAACCACGGCATTTATACAATTAACACTGCTCATACGGCGGTAATGTATGATGAATAATCTATAAAACATATAGTTTAAAGTCGCGTTGTCGTCACTCACACGTTTATGGGAAACTGCACCGTAGCAACAGTATTTACTCGTAGGTCAAGTGCCGTGTTTAAGTATTGTTCTGACGATTCAGTTTCCTGAAGCAAAGTCTTTTCGTATAAAAAATTTATTAAATAAAAATAATTATGCCGCTTACGAGCACTCATTAAATTACATTGTTAGGGTTTCAATTTTTTATCATTTTGTCAAACAACCTTTTGCTGTTCTTATTAATGTTTTCTAATATCTGTAATATTTGCAATCAAATTTAAATTTCTATAAAAAATCAATCAAATATTCATCAATAAAGAATTTGGACACAGTACCAACTCGATTAAACATCTTAGTCTCATTCTTTTGAATTTATACACAAATAATAGTTTAACGTTTAACAAGTTCCAAATAATTATTTTTCGAACATGTTAAACGCTAAAAAACTAGTCATCAGTCATAACATTTTACAAATCATAAAAGCTTCGCCTGGACAAAATCGTGATATTTTTTTCTGAAATCCAGGCACCAGTTCCCGATGTGTACCGCGGAAAGTACACATGCCCCGACGACTCGTCGTCTGAAGAAGAGCTGGGCAAATTGTACGCGGACGAAGTGGGAAAAATTTGTGACGAAGTTAGCGGGAGGAGCGGCGGCGTTTGCGCCTTCATCGCCGAGAGTTTGCAGAGCTGTGGGGGGCAGATCATCCCCCCACACAACTACTTGAAGCGCGTCTACGAGTAAGTCTATTACTGTTTGTGTTGAAATCAAATACTTGGTAACTTCGTCGTAATTAACATAAGTGCCGAACTTGGTGTAATGGTGTTATCAGGACGGTAGAGTTTTGATGCTTTGTCTTTACACTTTTTGTATGACGTAGTTAGAATTTAGAGGAAGTATCTCTTGCTCTCATGAAAGAGGCTTGAAGTGAAAGACAAGCTGTCGCGTTTCGTGTAACGTTAGATACAATAGGAAAATTGTTGAAAAGACGAAAAATACAGAGAAGTATACGAGTATAAGTAAGTGGCACTTACTGCAGCCGAATTGGGCCGGCACGACCGGGGAGGTGGCTCTCGCTTACACGACAGGGGCGTACAGTATGTGTGTCTGTCACGTTTCACTAGCCGGTGGTCTATGGGAAGGAGGAGGAAGGAGAGCAACACATCTGTATAACCTCTATGCTCTGACCGCTCCTTTGCGAAAGAAAAGACGTTGGTCTCATTTCTTTGATGATGATCTCGGAATATGACACTAAAATAAGATACTTTTTAAAACATTCCAACATTAATGTTTCAAGCCATTAGTAAATAATTATTTAACAATTTGTGTTAAATTACTGAATGAATATTATGAAATGACATTTAAACGTTAAATGTGTTTTGTTAATTGCATCATTAGCAAATTTAGACATTTATAATAATATGATTATTTGTTCATCATAACGCTACATAATAATCGACATCTGTGAAACGTTTTAAATAGAATGCGTTTGAAGTATATTTTCAAAAGCTTAAATAAATAACTGTTAGTAACAAAAATAACGGAATGCTACATTTTCATTAACACATTCATAATTATAATTCCAATAACTTAATATAGACATTAATAAAGTTAATATTTTAATAAATTTTAACATAACATAGAAAACAAATTGAAACAGACAAGCTTTTTCTATGGGCGACAACCAAGCAGTTATTAGTAGGATATAACCGACTGATTTATTCAAAGGCTTTGCCTGCATCCATTTGTCAAATCCTGTAATCTTATCTAATATGTCAGCTTTACGCCGGTTTTATGTTCGAGAGAGGGCACTCCCTGTTGCGCTAACTCGATTTAACTGTAATGCAGTAATGGTGCTGAAAATTTTATAAATCTTTTTATTGACTTATCTTTCTCGTAAATAAAATGAAATAAATCTTTAGTCGTATTGTGTACAGTTTCGAGCAATATACTAATACACTTTAGTACCTTCTTATAATTTGCATTTTTGAAATTCAATATTGCTTATGACTGTACCTGGCATTATACGATTATTGGAACTCTAGCGAGGACATTATATGTGAATATTGTTCTAGGTTACGTCTCTCATTAAATTTGCTTATGTGTATCTGTTATCTAGGAACACAGGTCCTTACGAGCTTACCACGGGATTACCTTGTTTGATTAGGTGTGTTTAACTTAGTATAATTGTTGACAAATATTTGTTTACTCCTTTGATACTACTGAATACACTAAGTAGTATCACTTGCGCTATAAATGGTACTATCGTTAAACAAACAGTTCGAAGTGAACACGAGGCGTATCGCGCAATGTTATAATTTGAAAATAGAATAAGGTTGATATTTAAAAATAGAAAAATGATGTCCTCAAATGACGGTACGTGTTGGCACTTATTATGATATCGCAAAATAAATGGATCGAAGTGAACGCGAGGCATATCAATGCGCAATGTTATAATTTGAAAATAGAATAAGGTTGATATTTAAAAATAGAAAAATGATGTCCTCAAATGACGGTACGTGTTGGCACTTAGTATGATATCGCAAAATAAATAGATCGAAGTGAACGCGAGGCGTATCAATGCGCAATGTTATAATTTAAAAATAGAATAAAACAATTTAATGTAAAAAAATGACACTACCGGTCTAGATTGTAGTATTGGTTTAACTTTACTTTGTAATTTGTATAACTATGTTTGTGCTAGTTTCTATGAAGTGAGGTCTGTCGTAGCGCCGCGTAGCGTTAATTAATTATGGGATTAGTCGCAACAGCGAAGCCTTTTACTCTTGCGCTTGGGCTAGTCTATGAAGGTATTCGAGTCCGGAGCCATTTTATTCATTCATTCACTTGCGAGGTTCCTTGATAGAGACCTCTATGTCAATACCAAACTATGTCATTACTGCTTCGTAGCGTCGGTATTATTATGAGTTGGTATGCTAGTAGGTCCCTTATTAGTTTCTTATAAGGGTTAATTTTTGGTCACCGGCCAAATTTTCAGGTTTGGTTCAGAATCAATAATATATTCGATTTATGAAATAAAAAATAAAAAATAAAATAATTAGATACAACTACTTTGTCCCATGTTGTAAAACATAGGTATTTCTTGGTCACCACGTGCATCACACTCGCGACTCACTTTAGACCGACGTCACTGACCTTGAAGTCGATACATTTCGTGTAATAACTACAATCGATGTATTTTTAAGGACCATTTCAAATCGATTTTTATTAAACAAAATATACCAATTACATGATAAAATTTAAAACACGCCCTTGGAATGATTTATACTTTCCTATTTTAAAATTTGGCCGGTGACCAAAACATCACCCTGTAGGTACCTATATAAAAAAAACACGGAAAATAATAAACTTTCGCAAAACGACGCTATCGTGCGAGCGAGAGGTGCGGATCCGATTCAGCTGTACTGCAGCAACGGCATGCAAGAAGTAATCATCATCAGCCGAAGGACGTCCACTACTTGACCTATGCATCCCTCCAGCGCCATAGATAGTCACGAGCAACTTGCATACAGCGGCTCCCCGCCACCTCACCCAAGTCGTCAGTCGCCAACCCGGTGGTGGCGGCCGTCCAACACTCCGTCTTGCGATGCGATGCCGCTACTCGGGAACTTTTCTTCAGCGGGAAAGAGGGGGGTCAGCCCCCCTATCGACCACAAATTACAGAGGCACGTCTCCAATGATGAGCCTCTCATATAGATGAAGCTGCATCGGCCTTCGCCTTCAGCATAGTTTCCTAATAAAAAAAAAAGAGAACTTTTCTTCCCCAGCGGTAGAAGTAATATCCAAATACAATTTTATTACAGACACGTGAGAGGAGCTAAAGGTGTGTGCATAGCTGATGAAGTGCAAGTCGGTTTCGGTCGGGTCGGGACGCACATGTGGGCGTTCGAGACCCAGGACGTCGTACCGGACATAGTGACCATGGGCAAGCCCATGGGCAACGGACACCCCATCGCCGCAGTCATCACCACACCAGAAATCGCCAAGAGCTTCACAGATACCGGCGTGGAATATTTTAATACGGTAAGTTTTATAGAACAGTAGTAGTAAGTAGTAGTACTTAGTAGTCTAGTATTTTTATCTTTGTAAAGGTTAGCCAAAGATCGAGGTCAGTGGCGTGCTGTGGGAGAGGCCGCCGTCTAACAGTGGACTGCAATAGATGATGATGATGATGGTGAAAGGCAATATGATATTTGTAAAACAGAAAGCTATGTGTAAGAAAAAGACTGCCATACTTCCCCTAAACTTTATTATATATATTTGATGAAAGTAGGTAGTATTCCGTGTATATTTAAAGATATGGTAGCTGATACACCAAAAGCGTACCAAAAGTTTGAAAACATGAAAAACATTTTGAAAATAGTAACATTTAGATTCAGAAAATGAACCTACTAATCATATCATCTAATGAAGTATTTAAGGGTCTAAAGTCACACAGGCTAAATGATTATGAATAGTACAAAGGAATTCCACGCCGAAATCCTCAATGCTGAGGGTCGTGAGTCGTGACCTCTGTTTACTACTTTGTCTTATAACGTAAATAATACATACAAAAACAAGCTATTAACAACTTTTACCGTGAAAGTTATACCATCTAGGTAAGTACATGAAATGTGTAAACGTTTCACTTTTATGACGAATGCCAACATACAATTTTAATGTAAAAATGCTATTTTCGTTGTATAAAGGCATTTATAATGTATAAACGCTTTTCTAGAATCTCCGTATACAATTTCCCACTCGACATATTCTCGTGTCGTTAAAAATGCATTTCCACTTGCAGTACGGCGGCAACCCTGTATCGTGCGCGATAGCGAACGCCGTCCTCGATGTGATCGAGGAGGAGAAACTACTGGAGCGTGCCACGCGCGTCGGCAATCACCTGCTGGCCCGCTGCGAGGGGCTGAGGAGCAAACACAATATTGTAGGGGACGTGCGGGGGAGGGGACTGTTCGTTGGCGTCGAGCTTGTGACCGACAGGACCAGCAGGTTGCCGGCCACCGATGAGGCGAAACATGTAGTTAATAGGTATTTATCACTTAAAGTTAGATACTGGTTGACATTATTAAATGATCTTGGAAAGAAAAGTCCTAAAGAAATTGGTAAGAGGTAGTGCCACGCTGTATGCTTGCATGCAGCCGATTTGGGCCGGCACGACCGGGGAGGTACCTCTCGCTTACACGAGACCGGCGTGAAGTGACAGCTGTGCTGTCGCGTTTCGTACGGTGTGTAAGTAGCCGGTGGCCCATGGAGGTGGGAGGAGAAAGGGGGGCCGCGCATCTGTATAGTCTTTATGCAGATGTCTATGGGCGTCGGTAGTCATCAAAATGGCTACAACTGCTCGTTTGCCCCCTATACCATAAAAAAAAAAAAAACGTCCAGGGAAAGAATTTTATGATAGGATATGGACTAACACAGTTCTCGGTGACTCTTATATTTGCATTAATATCATTAATCATAAGTACGATCATAATCAATGGCTTAGTTCGCCAGTACGAGACAGTAAGGTACACTTACGGTACCGTATGAGATCATGAGGTTCAATTTAGCTATATTTAAAGACAGAACTACAGTCTACGTTACTCGAATGACTATCTTGATCGAAGGGGTAACTTTTATTACTGCACTCTATGGGTAACATAGACTTCAACCATAGTAGGTACATTATACTATGTTTCTACGATACTTCTTCGACAGTTTCAATTATCTTCCAGAGAACCTCATAATATTAACATAATAGTTAGTAGTAGATACAAGTGCCAGTGAAATAAAATTTAAGTTATACTATAAGTCTTATTGACTACACTTATTACAATTCCAATTTTATGCAATAAGTTCTTGAGATTAAACGTCATGTCTATAGAATATTGTACCTAAGTTATTATAGAATAGAATAGAAAAAACTTCATTTAGATATTATAGTACACAGCTATACACCATTTACCTACTTAACCTACACAACAAAATACTTATCTGAGTTTTCGTTTGTTTTTCTAGAATGCGGGAAGAAAAAATACTCATCAGTCGCGACGGACCCGACAGTAACGTGCTGAAGTTCAAACCTCCCATGGTGTTCACCACGCAGGACGCGGACAGACTCGTGGACACACTGGACAGGATACTCGCGGAGCTGCACTCCAGTGTACCAACCATGAAACTGAAGGTGAGGAAACAGTTGAATTATGTGGATACAGTTGTAGTAAGATAAAATATCCTTTGACGTTCAACGTTCTTTGGTTGGTATTATTCTTTTTAAAGTTTTTGATTGTCCATTTCCTAATCTGTATGAACTATTTATTTATCTACTTCCCCTAATAAGCTTGCTACTTTAGATTAAAATGCTGGCAAAGCCTAAGAGCACAGTTGGTTTATAATAAAATAATATTAAACTAACGTTCCTTATTATATAAAAAACACTCGATAAAGCTAATTAATGACTAAGTCCCTGAATAGACTGAATAGACGCTACTGTAAAATTATTTAGTAGGTATTAAGTAGGTTGATTAGTTTTAATAACCGTACTAATTTTATAATAAAATTATTTTTCAGATGCTCGTCACACCGATCAGCGACGGAGTAAAGAGCAGTGACATCAAACTAAAAGAAAAATTAAACAAACAGTATAAAGCTATGTAAGAGATTACTTATGTTAGCCATTTATCTAAAAAGGTTGTGTTTGTGGAACACGAAGCGTCAAAGTAGGCTTTAAATTATAGATTTACACGTGTCACGTAAACGTGGCTGTTGCCTATTTATTGACATGTCTGCGCAAATATACATTTGATTGCTACTACGCTTCAGTAACCTTAACACAACCTTAACTCAGTAAGATGATTAATGCAATTAGACTTTATCATTTTAGGCATTATAAAAAAATCTCAAAGTATCTTCGAATAATTGCTAAGTTTTGTAAATAAAATATTGTAAATAAAATTATTGTAAGCTAACTATAAGTTTGTAATTTAAGCTAAATAAGTAAGAAGTTACAGAAATAAACAAATATTTTGTACTGTCATTCCTATGTTTCATTAAAATACCCCAACATGAACCCCGACAGCTTAGCGAAGTCTAGATTACTACAAAGTGTAGACGTAAATAAAATACTACCACTGGGGTGCCCACCAGGCAGTATCCACATTAACCAGTAAAGTATATATTGTTCTTGATTTGTTAATTATAATATTTAACATTTTTGTATAATGCGCCAAGCGCGTTTCGTGTAAGATTGTGCTTTTGTTAATTTTTTAAATTCTCGTGTAAGTTTATGAATAATAGAATCAGGGCAACACTGACAATTTCTCCTTGTGACTTGTCCTTTGTGACCGCAATGTGCACATTTAAAATGATCTTTATGATCTCAGTAATACTTTTTAGATAATTGATTATTATGATTAATGTACATTTATTAATATACATAATATACATTTGATTATGGCAGTATCTCTGCGAATGACCCCATATTTGGCAACGGTAACATTGCTTGGTATTAGATATAATGGGTTTCATTTTGACGTCTACTCAGAAAATTTGTTTGATCAAGAGCAGTTTTCTTCCTTTATCGTCATTTCGTACGACCGCCATGCTCAGATTGTATCGTCTTTGGAGCTTTTGCGACTATGCACTTTATGGACCTTACTATAGGTATAGATCGCCTTTTTTTGACTTAAAGTTCAACTCATTTATATTAACATACTTTGTTAGATCTCTCATTATTCATTTTCATTTTTCTTATAGACGAATGGTCGAATCTATCATAGATTCGGCCTTTCGTTCACAGCTAATTATTTTTGTCCAAATATTGTGATCGTCGAAAGATCGAAAGCTTATTTTATTTTTTATTTTATTTTATTGTGTAAAATAATAATAAATAACAGCAGGTAAATACCTGCTGTAGCGACATAGAAGTGGGTGGCAGAAATTGATTACTTAACCAAAGGCTTCCGTACATGCTTCGAAAAGTCAATAGGCTTATTTAGAAATATATCTGGTGGTCTCACCCATTTCGCACAAAAGTTGCGTTCGAATTTGTCCGCTAAACCTCAACTGTAAGTTTTGTTTTGTAACTCGACAGTTTTGAAGCTGACAAAATGAAAATGTGATATTTCAATATTGCTGCGGCCAATTTTCTTGTTATCTTTTTCTTGTTCGGCATTCTGAAAAAATATAGGTATTATACTACACGATAGATAAGATGAAATAGTTCGATTGATTAAAGAAACTATTTATTTCATTAATATTAATAGATTTAAGTCCTTTTTTTTATTAATGTGGCTATATGAAGCTTGTCTCAATAGAATTTTGTTAGATTTTTAAGCACTACCAATATATTTTTCCAGAAGTCAGTGAAAATAGTGTAATAATCTACAAACAATTATGTGTAGCTTAAAATTCAGTAACGTTGTAAATACAACTATTGTGAAATGCAAAAAAAATAAAATGTAGCCATGATAAAAGCTACATAGCGACATTTTTTACAGATTTTGGTTTAAATATACAGGGTAGTTTTTGATCACTGGCCATATTTAAAAATAAGAAAATAAACATCATTTCAAGGGTGTGTTTTAAATTTTATCGTCTTATCTATACTAATATTATAAAGAGGAAAACTTTGTTTGTTTGGTTGTAATGAATAGGCTCAAAAACTACTGGACCGATTTTAAAAATTCTTTCACCATTCTAAAGCTACATTATCCACGAGTAACATAGACTATATTTTATTTTGGAAAAAAATAGGGTTCCGTAAGATATTTGGATTTTTCGAACACAAAATGAAAAAAAACAACCAAAAAAGTTACTTATTTGGCGTACGCTGCCTACACTACAAAATATAGTTAAAGGTCAAAATATATACCTTTGCCCGACGTTTCGACTGGGTTACACCAGCCGTGGTCCCGAGCCGACACAGTCACACAGCACAGCAGTCGGCTCGGGACCACGGCTGGTGTAACCCAGTCGAAACGTCGGGCAAAGGTATATATTATGACCTTTAATTTTTACCGTATTAAAACCCGTAAAGTAATTACAATATGCGTAATAAACACGAAAGTCTCAAACAAGTATTACAAAATATAGAACCATAAAATGGTATAATTAATTGTAGATCTTATAAATATCTACAAAAGAGTCCGCGACACACTATACCTATCTATGTCGAGTGACCACATTTTTATTTAAAAATCTTGAATTTTTTTTGGACTACATTTAAACGCGTTTATTTTACTCATGTTATTAATCCTTATCAAAATAAATTATTTCATCAATAGGTACAGTTCAAGTCACAGTTACAGTCAAGTTTATGTAGATAATATTTGGTCTTTGAATGATTAAAATTGGACGTTTGGTTTTGAAGTTGTGGTGATATTAAATATTTGATATAATATATATTTCAGTATAATATTAGATTATGTATAATAATAACAACACCATTTTTGAAGTCCGAAATCCACGCGGGCGAAGGCTAGTTTGTAATATTTTGTTACATAAATATCGATTTGAAACGGTCCGTAAATATACCTACGCTCATTAGCACCCGAAGAGAATGTTGACCTCAACAGCTGATTGACAATCAGTGTTTGTGTGTCGTATCTAACCGCGCACAGCGCGCGGCGGCAACGATCGATTATGTTACCCACACGGTATTTATTTTTGTACGGGACAAAAATATTTTTAATATTATTTTTCTTATTTGTTTTATTTCATAAATCAAATGTATTATCGATTCTGAATCAAATTTGAAAATTTGGCAGGTGACCAAAAACTAACACTGTCTAAATATACAAAGAAAAAAAAACTCATACAACACAATTTTATTTGTTTTATTGTTATGTATTATTTTATTCAGTGTTTTTTTTCTATCAGAAATGCAACAATCTTTTCGTTCATAAGCAAAGGATAAATAGGTACAATATAATCATAGATTTAAATATAATTGAATATTGAAACATTAATTGGCAAAAACTATTTGTCACTTGTCTATTATATTTTTTGTAATATAACAATATCATATCATAAACTTCATGTAACTTACAAGTCAAAGATATCAAGCAGATAGGTGTGAACCGGAGCCAAATGTAAAAAAATTACATTTTCATGTTACTTCTCTTGAAGTTAATTTTAACTGACATACTCATAGTAAGTGTCCATATTAAATTAAAATTATTCAAGGAAGTCATGGACTTAATGAATATTTATTAAGTCCGTGACTGCCTAGAATAATTTAAGCAGAAAAAATCAGAGTAGCAACAAAAAATAAAACGGTAAGAAAAATAATCATGGTGCGTATTTTTTTATCATGGCCCTATAAAATATTTACGACGCCAAACTGTTCCCATTTAACATAATGACAAGCTATAAATAAATAAATATTTACGAACGCACCACGCGAACCCGGTGCTGTGGCGAGCTCGTAAAACAGTGCGTTACGGCTACTAGATAAGGGGAGCCAAATAACTGTTCGATTTTTTTTTGTATACTCATAGACATTCGCATAGGAGTTATACAGATGTGTTGTCTTCCTTTCTCCTTCTCCCTCCATGGGCCACCGGCTACTTACACATCGCACGAGACGCGACAGCACAACTGTCTCTTTACGCCGGTTTCGTGTAAGCGAGAGGTACCTCCCCGATTGTGCCGGCCCGATTCGGCTACATGCATGCATGCAGTGTGGCACTACCTCTTACTAAAATATTTCTTTATATATTGGTCTACATAATGATAAGCAATGATGGACTGAAAAAGATTCTTGCGAGTGGAGTGGTCCACGTTCGATCGCGACGTCTTGCATTTCTGATAAGAAAAATTTCCATTTCCACGTATTTTCCATTTTATTTGCATTTGATTTAGTCCACGCTACTGGCTTTACGGTGGTTTGAGGTTTGAAGATATCCGGATGATCGTCGGTGAAAATGGGATCAACCTGCAAACCAACGTATCGATGACCTAGGGGCTTGGCCCTAACAACTGCCTCGCCTAATGGAAGTGTCTATGCGTGTCTAAGTGTTTAAAATAAATAAGTTTTTTCATGTGCTAAGTGTTACATTTTGGATTCTAATACCTAAATAGTTTATATCAATTTTTTTCTGTCTGCCATTCTGTTTGTACGACATCGATTTTAAGAGAACTTTCAACGTAAAAGAGATCTTTGAAAATTTTCCCGAAATAGGAGTTTAAATTTTGTATCAAAATATCGGAGTTTATGTGGATGAATCCGCGGGGTGCTGCTAGTTATTCTAAATTTTACAAACTTGACTTACCAAAAGATTTAGATACGCCACCATCGTGTAAAGTAGCGGCGCCGGCAACCGGTACATAGTCGCGTTTGGTTCGGTTTGTGAGTGTTTCGAATAGCATAACGAAAAAGCGTAGTAACCATCGTCATGTAAAGGCAGGCAGCCCATATATTGAAGTAATGAGAGTGTCTACAGTTGTTGGAGGTTCCTGATGGAACCTCCAGCTCCTGGTTTTTCTAATAAAAAACTTATCTCAAAGTTCAATTATTATTTTATACACGATAAAATCTTTATGCACGTAGTTCCTCTATTTTAAAAAGCGCAGCTAAACTTTCTAAGTTGAGCTTAAAAATTTAAGTTAGCTTTATGTTCCAAGTTCGCCTATAAGGATGTGATGTTGTACTGCGTGTTCGTTTGTAATATTCATAAATTTATTTTATACTAAACCCAACTTTCCAACAGCTTGGCTGTTGGCCATTTTGATTAAAAAATATATCAAAGGGTTAATAACTTATGAGTATGTACAAGAGTTGTGGTTGTTATAATTTGATTATTTAAACATCGAATTGTGCTCATTTCATCAATACTCTTAGAGGAACATATTTAAATA
>LUGF01015874.1:294074-306474 GCA_001625245.1 Calycopis cecrops | reverse complement strand
TACATGTACGGATTCATCAAGAAACTTCTTTGAACCTAGGGCTTTTTTCGCGTTTTAGCGATGTAATGCCCTTAATGCAAGTGGAAAAGGGCTTAAAAATAAAATTTTAATTAAACGAATTGTAATAAAATTTGTATAGATACAATATAGTATTCGCAAAATAATACGTAGTCTATGTAGGCTACGTTTTATTCTACGAATACGGTTTTTTTATAAATTTCCTGGGATATAGATATGTAGTAATTGGTAGTGCCATGCTGCGTGCATGCATGTAGCTCTCTTGTACGATACCTGCGTGAAAATGACAACAAATTGCGAGCAAAATTTAACCTAGGTATTTAGTAACAATACATCAATTTATGTCTCAGACATTAGTCTAATTTATATGTTTGTAAAATATTAAAATGAGTAAAAAGGAAGAATATTTTACGACGGCCAGGTAGTGACCATTTTTTTGTATGCGCGGACCGTGGCACGTGCGAAACTAGCATCTGCGGCGCTAGATCGATATGCATTATTCAATACAACTCGCATTAAAGGCTCAAAAAATGGCCAATCGTGGTTCGGACTTATATGCTGAGGTTTCGTATAAGTACGAAACCTGAAATAAGAATAAGAATAAGAATTATTTATTTGCGATACACATACTTTTACAAAACATGGAAAAAGAGATTAAACAATGCATAAAAAAATGTACATATTCTTATGTGTGCCTAGGGTTGCCAACCGTACTATAATATATAGTATTGTACTATATTTAGGGCCTCCGTACTATATACTGTTGAAGAAATATATAGTACGCTATAAATACTATATTTCGTATACAATAGCTCAATGTTTATATTTTGCAACACTAAAATTAGTAAAATAAAAAAAACATTTGGACAGACGTAATGTGCGTGTGCATAATGCATGTATCCGAACCTGTCCCTGTCATTCAGAAAAATGGCAGCATATTTTCAATTTTTTGCTCTCTTTTCTGCTCTCCATTCCCGCTACTTCAGCATTCACAGAAAGGATATTTTCAATTATGAATTCGAAGTGGCGGGAAGATAGAAATAGAGCAACTATATCTTTAATAAAAAATGACATCTTGATTTATATTAATTTAAAACTTGATTGTGATACATCGTATGGCAGTCTTCAGGACAAAAAAATTATTAAAAATTGCAAGAAGTGCAAAGAAATATAGTTTTTATAAGAAGTAAATAAGTACAAATATCAGGTCTATTTTTAATTCTTCCCTACTAATGTAAGAAATTAGGAAGAGGTAGTGCCACGCTGCATGCATGTAGCCTAATTGGGCCGACACGACTGGAGTGATACCTCTCGGTTACACGAGACTGGTGTAAAGTGACAGCTGTGCTGTAGCGTTTCGTGCGGTTTCTAAGTAGCCGGTGGCCCATGGAGGTGGGCGGAGGAAGGATGGTAACGCACTTGTTTATCTCTATGCGGATGTCTATGGGCAACGGTAGTCATGAAAAATGGCTCCGACTGCTGGTTTGCCCCCGTATACCATAAAAAAAATGTACTATATTTTTTTGGAGCGTACTATATTTTTTTTGGCTAAATACTATATTTCGACCAAAAAATGTTGGCAACCCTATGTGTGCCACAAATTGGTTCCAACTCAGTATGTTGCTGTCATGAAACAGCACTGGTCTTCCGTTGGAGCCATAGACTACTATTTCATACCAGAGAGCCATGGTTGGAGCCACTTAGTGAGATCACGAAACGGATACACGCTACAGAGTACAATATATGACCTCTTATTTTATCTTTATGTGATATTTATGGGATTTATTTTCGTGGTTAATTTTTAAATTATAAGCAACAGATGAATGAAAATTACTAACTACTAATACTATCCCGCGGAAGACCTCAGCCGCCATTGGAGGATGAAGGGCCTGGATCTTTTGGCAACAGGGTCACCTCGGCGACCGCGACAGGCCGGGCCCACATTACGGGACTCCGACTAACCTTCGGCCACAAGGGAGTGGACCGACTCGATCCTCTGACGACGTAGGGACTGCTAGTAACGGGCGCAAACGGGGTTATCCGTACCCGGTCTGAATTAGGTTTTTTTTTCTGTGTAGTGTGTAGGAATCGGTAGTCATCAAAATACTTTGACTGCCTGTTCTCTTATTTATACTATAAAAATATTGCTATGTATGCAGAATTTCACGGAGTTGTGAAGAAGCATAAAATTCTGATCTCTCTGACTCCAACGAAATAAAGTAACAGACAAGCACAGAAATATGATTTTATTCCAACATTCAAAACAGTAAACACCGACAACAAAGCGAAGGCAGCTGTGAAAACGCCGTTGCGTCTTCAAAAAGGAATTATCAAAGAATATTGCTTCTTTAAAGTCCATAACACTATGAAGTTACCTGGCATTGTAATTTTTTCACGCTCGAACAAGACTGCAAAGAACCCGCAGCCGGTCGTAGCACGTGCGCCAACTTGCAGGCGGCCGTTACATCGATCTCCAACCAGCTCTGGAAACTTCTCAACGAGCATACTTCGCTTCACTACAATTCCAACCGTAACAGCTAGAGCATAGAGCTGAATTTACAATGTGTGAAAATGTATGTGTGACGTTTTGGTCTTGTCTCCAGCCTTCTGGAGACAATGAAGGCATTCTATGTCTGGACAATACGAGGATCCCAGTTCCGATTAGCGGGATTTATTTAACGGCCCGCTCAGGGAAGACAGACTATAAAAAAAGCGTAACTGGCGAAGTGATAGGGTGATTCCGAACCGTCTTGAGATTTTTATATCAATTCATCTTTCGTCTTTTAAGGGTGAATTCAATGGTCGTTGAACGTTTCGGGAGATAGATGACGTTGGAATGATTAAAGCGTTTAATGTATTGTAATAAATAACGTATTTTTGTAATAATAAATGTATACATTGTAAAGAAAGAATTTTATTATACTATAGAATTTGAGTTTAGGATAATATTGATAATGCGAACAATACGTTAATAATACTTTTACTTTTTAAATGAAAATCCTTTTTACTGATTGACTGGTTTAATTTCTTAAGAAAATATCGTATAGTAGTCAGTAATTTAGTGATAAATATTGCGATTGCAGCCTAGTTAGACGTACCGAGAAAGTACATATTTCTCAGACAGAGAAAAAGTACTTTTTATTTGGTATGAGACATATTTTTTATAATATTCGGCGAGAACAGTGAATAGCAATGTTGCTTTTATCTGGACATTCCGATCAGCTGCAGTAGGCGTGAGTAGTATCTACCGTCAGGCGATAAGTTGCAATTGCAACATATGCAATAAAATAAGATCATGTTTTCGCTAACTAAAAAAATAAAAAAATTTAACGAACGTACGGGCTTGAATTTATATTAATATTGTAAAGCTGAAGAGTTTGTGCGGTTGAACGTACTAATCTCACTAATCCGATTTGAAAAAAGATTTTTCTCTTTCTTTTTCTGTGTTAGATAGCTCCTTTACTCACGGAAAGGTACGCGGCTAAAACCCTTAGGGGTCATCCCAGTAACGCACTGCTAGTAAAGAATGAAACGAGTACATTGCGAGAAATCTTTTAGTTTTTATTCTTTATCGAAATTAATCATCAAAGGAAGAATTAAAAGAAGAAAATGTGAATATGAATTTAACACGTGCCAGTATTTCTAGGAATAATGAACAGTGCACGCTTAAACCGGGCGTTAATAAATTCCAATAGCATGCAGGCATCTGAAATATTTCAGTGTAGCAAATACTATTCCATATTCAAATTCGAACGCAGATCGTGCATTGTTTCGAATGACTTTTTTCGTGCGCGCAAATGCACGGGCTTTGTGCGGAAGTCGCGAGGTTTGTGTATAAATATTGGAACGAAACTTTCACTTCGATTGTCACGAAACTGGATACTGTCAAACTTGGAGCCGATATTTTATATCTTTTGTACGAGATGTGATAAATATTTTGTGCAGATAAAATATTGAGAATACTGCTTTATGCTCCAGTACATATTTAAGAGATCAGTCGTTTTATTTTTAAAAAGACACACGAGTGTTTGTGTCATTTTTCAAAAATTAAATTTCAACACTGTAACAACGTTATCCTTAATTTGATCCAAAGTGATGATTAATAAATCAAAACAATAGAGACCAAAATCTTAATTTCAACATGGAGTTTAATCACGGCGTTATGGCTAATTTATTAGATAAGTTTTTGATAGTCGGGAAGTTGTAATGGGGGTATTGATCGGTGTAATGTTATAGACGGGCTCGTGCCGCCCGCATCTGGGACCCGCCGCTGTTTGATGTCACGCCCGTCAATATTGACACAAGTCTAAATAATATTACAATGTTTGCTGTTTGATTATCATCAACACATCATGGTTATAATAAATTTATAGACGAAACTCATTTAGAGGCGATGAATTAAAAAACCTGATATATGATAAAAGATATCTACTTACTGATGTCATATATGACCGACATGCTATGATGTATGACCACTGCTGGTGGTTGGTACGCCCGACAATACTGACACAAGTCAAAATAATTGATTATCATCAACACATTAGTGCTTCGTGATTATAATAAATGTATAGTCAAAAGTCCTTTAGAAGAGATGAATAACAAAAAATATGCTGTAAAAGTTAAAAGATATCTACTTACTGATGTCATATATGGGCGACATGCTATGGTTTGTCGACCCACTGCTCTTTGATGTCACATCCGTCAATGTTGACACAAGTCTAAATAATATTACGCTGCTTGCTGTTTATCATCCACACATTAGTGCTTCGTGATTATAATTTAAGTGTAGACAAAACTTCTTTAGAGGAGATGAATATAAAAGAAATATGCTGTAAAGATATCTAGGTACTTACTGATTTCATATATTAGCGAACAGCGACATGCTGCGGTAACCCGCCGGCCGCCGCTGTTTTACGTCACGCAAATGTCAATATTGACACAAGTCAACATAATTTAACAATGTTTGCCTTTGATTATAAACAATATCATCAATACATTACCACTGAGATTAATAAAGAGGTTGATATAAACTATGTTGTTACTTGTTAAAATTATTGCCTCTAATGTACGTTACATTAGAGGCAATAATTTTAACAAGTTAAAATTTCGTTTTATAATAGTAATGATGTCGTACATCTCAGTGTATCTTACTACCTTGTGAGTGGACACTGTTTGATTTTCCCCGATCATGATAATCTTTCATGAGCCATTAACCAGATATTTCTATTCGCAGATACCATTCTAGCCATAGCGCTCGAGCACTCCACGCTATCAGAATGTGAAACACCCCACAGCTCTCCCAGCCATGATAATTAAATTTTACGTAGCTATTATAAATCTTCTATCCGGATGCACCTTCGGGGAGGTAGAGAGTGGAAGAGTCTCGTAGCTAGTACGGCTACGAGATCAACTTGTATTGAGCTTTTCTTCGTTCCGCGGCATAAGGTCAGGTAAAAAAAACAAACGTTTTATGTCACGCGCAAGTCAACAACAAATTATTGACATATTTATAATGTTTCGTGTTATAACTTCGTCAAAATATTACCAATGCAATGGTCACATAAGCTTCTTCACTGAATACATTCCATAGAAAAGATTATTTTCAAAATGGTGGACAGTTACTTATGTCATATGTAAGCGGCATTCTATGATAAGTTGATGACAGCTTGTTAGCGACCACTGTTTGATCATGTCCGTCAACACTGACACAAGTCTAATTCGATGTCTGTTGTTTGATGATCATCAACGCTGTGACAATGTGCGATATATCACACAGTGTAACAAAGTACTGATGTATGCCAGCGACATGCCGTAGTTACAGCTTTTGGCTCGACACTGATACTAAGATCTTGTAGATATGATTTGATATAATGTGCATATTAATGTTGAAACATTTGCATAACAATCTTAGAACGTTTGATGTTTGATTATATCAATGACATGCTTAGTTGCCGCTGCCTACAAGCATTTAATCTAGAACTCCTAGAGGAGATCACCTAATTACTGCTTCACTCACATGCCCTGTTTATAGATTTCCAATTCCAAAGTACGATAACTAGAAGTGGCACGTATTCAATCAAAATATCTCATAGAACTGATTAGTTTAGATTTTCACTTATGCTGTGGAGCTTCTTTGAGTATTTCTGGTTTGTTGAATTCTAACTACAAGTCTATACCCATCTATATTCTAACTATACAAGTCTATCAATTCATTTGCGACCATTTATATAATCTAGTGCTATCTGCCTAGCCTTGGCCAAGACGTTCTTAATATTAAAGGATGTCACCCGACACACACTATGCAGATGCGGTAAGATATTTGTATCTGAGCGCATATCTCTCAATATATATACTAAACTTAAGGAGCACCACACAGTCCACACATTACGCAGATAACTTACATTTTACCGTCAAGTATCTGTAGGTACATATAATGAAGGATGGTTATATACGCAGATAAAATCCTATCGTATCTGTTTAGTGTGTGACAGCCTTAAGTCTTTATATTTAAGATGCGACCCAAAAGCGTATTCGCATCTTTTTTAATAGCAAACTAGAAATTGAAGATATTCGGCGACTACAGAAGCCCTTTAGAATTTACGCGATTTTATTTTTTATATCATATAAGAGGGCAAACGAGCAGTCGGAGCCAATTCCATGGCTACCAACCATAGACAACCGCATATCCGCAGATGCGTTGCCCTTCCTTCTCCTCCCCTTTCCATGGACCACCAGTTATATCTCTATGATACCACACGAATCGCGACAGCACAGCTGTCACTTTACGCTAGTATCGTATAAGCGAGTGGTACCTTCCCGGTCGTGCCGGCTTAATTGGGAAGCATGCATGTATGCACGTGGCACTACCTTTTACTAGTAGTAAGATGTAGTATCACGCTGCATGCTATTTCTTTTCATAAATAAGCCAGAAATAAGCCAGCCAATAGAAAACGCAACAGCATATCACATAAGTGGACGTAAGCGAGAGGTAATGCTCGTGACAATACAATTCAGCTACAATACATCACTGTATCCCACAGCTATGAAACTCCTCAATTATGGCACATAAAAAGGCGACAATGATAATCAAAATAACACATTAGATATTCTAAAATTCGTATTCACTGCGTGTGCATATAGCAGTTGTTACGCTGAGGGCATGCGGGCGGCACGCGGCATCATTATTTAGTGCATTTGCTTGTATTAGCGGATCAACGAAATGTAGAGTTGTAGAGACGTATTATACCGTTTCCCAATTAACGTCAGAATCAACGTTCGCACGAATTTGATTACTAATTATTAATTAACACAAGTATATAATACGCTTGATGAGTTTTAACAGGAGTATAAATTACTAATGGCTTTCAATGTAATAATTGGTACAATGTATATAATAATATATTAAGATGTATTTCAATATTTTGATACGGGTGTTAAATGTTATGTATTATAATATATATGTCTTTAAACATATATACGTTATACAGCCCCGTGCTAAGTAACATAAGGAAGTGCTATGGATATTAGACAACGTAAATATATTTATGATTTTTATTAGATTGAGTTTTTCTCTTCTGTTCTGTTAGATTCTATTCTATTCTAATCAGGAGAGGACCTTTTTGCATTTATTATTTAACAAACAACGCAGACTTGTAAACAATAACAAGACAACTCACACGAACACTTGAAACACGTGGAAATTTCAAAGATAACGCAAGTCTGACGTGCGATAGTCCCGGAGCGGACGCCGGGTCGCCGGGGTAGGGCCGGGCTGCAGAGCTCGTTTGACATATTGCTCCGAGCGTCCGTCCCAATCCCCCACATTTGTATTCCGCCATCGGAGACCGGATTTGAGATAATTCTTTTACAATAACGTCCCCGAGATGACGACGAATTCCCTTTTAATACAGAACACACCATAAGGATGTGTGTTTATCATTTAAATTACTTTTTAAACAGATAAAAGCTCTATATCTGATCGCAACGATGCGAAGACCATTTTGGAAGTGATATTATCACAAAGAGAATATTTTTGACTTTTGACTTGTGTGGGTGGATATTTTTTAAAGTTTGCTTTTTACTAAGTGATCAGCCATTACTAAGCCACTGTTTGATTATCTTGCTGTCATGGTAGATTTGTACTTGAAATCTTTTGATTTGAATTGATGATTTTGATGTTTGCTGCGATTAATTGTCAAAGAAAGTGCAAAAAATATTATAAAATATGGTGTGTCAGCTTAGTCAATATTTCACCCAAATGATTGTCTAGAATTTAGACTGTAAAGCATATCGTTACATATATCGTTGTATATAAATCGGTTAGTTGCTACTATTAAATAAAATTTTATTTTTTGCTGATCACAGTGTTGTTTCGCTTTTTAAATATGTAAGACCACTTTAGCCGCTCCTCGGGTGCGCTCTATTATTCTTTGTGTATCGTGAGAACTAATAAAAAATAGTTGTCAAAACGTGAAGGGTTTTTGTACGAAATCTCGGTCGCTACTGGTCCAGAAGGGTTTTTTGTAGATCAGAAATAAAATAACAGTCGAAGTATATGATTTATGTTACTAAAATATCCAAAGTTTTTTACCATAGATGTCCATGTTTTAATTTAATGGGCACATTTGATCTGATTTTTATTTAACCTTCGAATTCCCATTTGGTCAAAACTTACCTTAACCCCCATCAATTTTATAGCAGTTAATTTAAGTTAATTAGCCTCGAGTGGCCAGAAGTAGGTCGAGTAAGGGTCAAGTAATTGGCCGGGTTATAATATCCGTGTTTATAATGCAATTAGCCTGGCCTGTTGAGACGGCGATAGAGTGTGACCACATACTGTGAGGACTTGGGTTAGAAAGTATTCGAGTTTTTAGATCAACGCAAGTTACGAGGCGTTGACGTTGTTACTTTGCTATCGAACTTTGAAAAGCCGCTGATTTACACCACAGTTTCTCTTGTAATCATCATAATATGCATCTGTAAATGCAGATGTCAATGGGAGCCAGTAGTCAAGGAACAATTCTGATTGTTCATCTGTTCACTAATGCTAAAAAATATCCAGTGTCCAGGGTGAGCGTGGAAGAAGGTCAGGTCAGTTATACCTAGTTTAGGAGGGAAGCGCAACTGTATACCGGGTAAGGACCCAGGTTGCTTTTCTCACTCTAACTGATCGAGATTGCTGATGTTCTGCTTCTAATGTCGATAATTCCATACAGCTATAGGATTAAAATTACGCGCTTCAACCATGGTGTGTAGTCATAGTTTAATCGAGCAAGAGGTAATGCCAAGCTATATTGAAGCCCATCATCACATCACACATCTCGCTCACACGTTACGGTCTTGAATGTGATAGTGATGGTGTTTAGTGATGCTTGGGAGTAGCCGGTGGCCTATTGGTTGCCATGTGAGAATAGCCGCAACTCCAATGCCAATGCCTATGGGCGTCGACACTTTTCACCAAGGGCTCTGACTTCTTGTTTCCCTCTTGTACCTACCATAAAAAACGTGTAACTGCGCGATAACTAAAAAGAGCAATTTTTGCGCGATGCAAAACGATAATAATAATGATTTGATGAAATATAGGTATAGCCTCGTTTATAATTTCGAAAAATACAAATTATGCTAACAAATTAATCCCTAATGGATTAGCTCTCGTGACCAAAATTCGGCCATGATTCCCAACGCATATAATTTTGCAGCTAATTCTGGCGGTTTAACAGGGTAACCATGATATCCGCTATAATTTAGATTTAGGCCGATAATTGCTCGGAGTTGCATATATTATGTTAATAGAAATATCGAATTAAACGCTCTAAGAGCAATATTTGATTTCATTGCGGTACATGATCAAAGGCTTACTTATTAGATACTATGAATGATTAATTTAAAAATTTATGTATTCTGTAAGAGATGACATCATTTGTGCGCCCCTGTCAGAGACGTCCTATCACCTATGATGACGCCAGACGCAGTGTTGAAAACCAAAGAAGATACGATTTGTAGATGAATCGAAATGACTTGGTACGGTGGCTTTGCTGTTGCCGTTTAAATATGCTTAAGAGTTCGGTCGCCAAAGGCCGTCTACAGCTGGTGTAAAAAAGAAATATAAATTACCATTTATGAGGACAATCTGCTCTGACGATTCTTTTCTATCTGTGTTTTGCATTTTAATAGAGAATCAAAGTAATCAGTGATTCCTGAGAAGAAGTCACTTCTCATTTTTTTATATCTATACCAAAATTTATCCCAATTGTGTTTATTTATGGTCGTTACCAACATTACCATGCAGACACCAGTATGCTACTTCTCACGGGGTCCAACGAGACGGTCTAACTTTACTTTTATGTTGCAAATACTAAAGAGATATTAATGAAAACAAAAATAAAACCATAACTATCGATTGGAACTATCGGTTTGCTTGTGTAAAATATGTTTTTATTAAAATCCTCACTAGAAATAAAAATAAAGCCTTGTATGTATGTATATTAACACAATTATTTTCAAATTTATGCCAATAGAAAAATAAGTATCTTTAAAAAAACAAAATTTTACACACTAAGAAGCCATATTCACTCGTAGGTATTCGTATCATATTCGCAGGCTACGCACACAAATGTATAAGTGAAGCCGTCGTCAGAGAATACAATTTAATTTTAATGATCGATATAAAATATTAATTAAGGAATGTAATTGTAAAAGCCGTAGTAGGCAATGGGTCTGAGCGATACGAATATGCGCAATTAAAATATCCGGAGGGATAACCTTCTGAAGCTTTAGCAGTTAAATGCCATTGATGTATAAACGTTAGATTAACCCTTATTATTATTGCTATGTTATTACTAGTTATTAGTCGCTATATCAAATGCGTGGTATGTTAATAAGATAGAATATTAGATTCAAAGTCGCGAGGGAAAGATTGAAACTAGTTTCAGATAACACCTTTCAGCAATACCTAACAGCGAAAACGGTATAATTATATCGTAGGTTTCACATACACATAATCAAGCAAATATCCAGTGCCTACAATAGCACATACAGATATAACTATTTTGGATTTTATTGACCCTGTAATTATCCCTCATTTTTCTTAAATAGATATTTAAAAAAATGAGCGCAAATAAGTAGATATATCTTGCTAAGTATCCGTATGACCAAAAAATAAATGGAACATTAGCTGTTGCTGTCTTTTATACTATGATTATGTTTTTTTATTTTATCTCTCTATCGATTAGAAGTTCATGTACGAGTATGTTATGTGATTCTTATAATTTTTCGATAAGTATTATAGTTTTTGTGCTTCCCACGTTCCAGCCCATCTGCTTCGCCGAGTTCAGACAGTTTTTACATATCACCTATAACAAGCTTCAAACGACTCCGCATCCAATAGTCACGTAGTGATCGAATTACTGGTACGTATTCCTCGAATAAAGAAAAACAAATATACTTTTTTCTAAATTCAAAAAGCCTAGATTATAAAATAAACTGTCAAAGAAAAAGAACACATTTAAACATAAAACGACTCGCGTTCGTTTTTTAAAAGATTTCAACCCGCGCAAAACGTGTAACAAACCGTCAAACAATAAAACCTATTTTCATTGCAAAGCAATCTTCTCTTTGAAGTTTTTACTTTGGCAAAGTGCGGTGCCAAAATCGTGCAATTGCGATCTCCTTGCAGATGGTGAATGAACGCAAATTGCGGGCTCACCTCGCGTTTTCTACCAGACCTCGTATCAAAGTGTAAGGAACAAACCGCTTTAAGCCCCTGGTAGGTTGCTGCACACTGCTTCTAAAACTTTAAACTTTTATATTCATCTTATGGCAATGCAGTAACCGTATAACATAACGAATATTTGACATTGGAGTAATTACCTATTATAATTAGATATTAATATATTTTTATAATATAATTTTTAGGGTTCCGTGCATAAGGATAATACGTATATATAATATAATACAATATTAACATAAAATTAGGGTCTCTATTACTGAGACTTCGCTGTTCGTCGGTCCTTCCGTGTTAGACAGTTGAAGTTTCCGAAGATGATGTGTTTCTGTAGCCACTACAACAACGAATACTGAAAAATAGGATAAAATAAACATTTAAGAGGGCTCAAACTTAATTTTATTACACGATCTTGATAACGACAACAGGTATACAGGATCTTGTTAAAATAAATATTTAAATTAAAAAAAAACCTAATGAAGCGGGGCTCTCATATAATTAACGTATTTTTGCAACAATTGTATTCTTGGTTTTAAATAATGATAATATGTAGAAACTAGTTATCATAAATATAAAATTCTCGTGTCACAATGTTCGTTCCCGTACTCCTCCGAAACGTCTTGACCGATTCTCATGAAATTTTGTGAGCATATTGAGTAG
>LUGF01015874.1:274117-292030 GCA_001625245.1 Calycopis cecrops | reverse complement strand
CCCCCGCTCCCCTCTGGTCAGCAAAAATCACTGGTAATATTTCTATATTTAATATTCTATATTCTATTAACTTGTAAAGAAATAAGCAAAGCAAATACCCCACCCCCCTTCAGTGCTCACGTAATACTTGAACGACTCCTAAAATACAAATACTTATTACTGGCTTTATTATACTTATACTGCCATGGAAGCTCATATTATAGTTAATATAGCTTTATAAAATGTATAATATTAGAATTTCAATGAGATATAACAATTAAAGACAGCGGATGCGTCGGTAAATTATTTAATTTCGGTCTTTTGGGGTAAACGTTTGCAAATAATAGGCTTTAAGAAAATTAATAACGTTTGAAACAACCCCAATCTCTTTGTGAGTCAATTCCGTATGCATATTGAATTCTTATGATGAAATCTGACAAAATTGGGGTCCGGAATTCTTTAAATCTCTAGGCCGGATTTTATATTAGGGTCGAAGAAATATATCAGAATAGTACGTCTCAATATGCAATAAAATCGGGAAACGTATGCGACCTCAGATGCGAGGGGATTTCTCGGAGCACACCTGAACTAGATTACTGTATCCGAACTATAAGAAATCTACGTTCAATTGGATCTTTAGTATAAAAAGTTTGAGAACCTTTAAGGCGTCGTTACATGTTCGGTATATATTGGAACACATTCTAGATTTATCTTGGATTATTGAAACAGTTTTTGTCTTATAAAAATAGAGAGTATGGATTTTTGTGCAGGTACTATGACGATCTTATTGTAGCTGTTTTAGGTGGGTTAGTGCTTCGGTTACAGTTAGGTAAATAGTAATAGCATGTCTTATTGAAGACGGATGGTATAATGATAATTAGGTACATAGTGGTGAACCTACTATGTACCTAATGATCATTATTATATATTTTAACTTATAAGAAAGTATTAATGATACGTCGATGATATTAGCAGCAAGCGAAAGTGCCTCTAGATTGTTTATTTCACAAAACCGGGAGGTATGAGCATGAAGACTCAACGTCTATTTAATTACATTTTCCGGCTATAAGTTGACAAACTAGCAAGCACCCGCATACATAATGCGGGTGCTTCCATGCATTTAGTATGAAACGAACTACAGGTATAAGTTGGTAATAATTTTTTCAGTGATATAAATTATTATTTGTATGCTGTAAGGTCTTAAAAATTTTCACAAATGTAGGTCAACGGGAAGTACCCTTACAGGTTTTAGAAAAAGTGCGTTATCATACAAAATGCATGTGCAAACATGAATTGAATATAATAATAATAACTTTTTATTGCCGTAATTTGGAAGTAAGAAGTTGTAGACCTCAGTATTTGACGTTTAAATTTCAGCTTAATCTTTTATCGAGTTTCCGAGAAAAAGGTCTTGACAGACGTACAGACGGACAGTAAAGTGATCCTATAAGGGATCGTTTTTTTCTCTAAAAAGTAGACACGGAACTCTAAAATGTAGCCTAACCAGATACCACCAAGTTAAGTTAAACCAGAAAAACTAAAAATTGGGCTTTCCCTTTTTATAGAAGTTTTGTAGAAAAGTGTTCAATACTACAGTTATTCACTTGTTATATTTGTTTCCTGCAATGTTCGTATTACATTTTATTATTATTTTTTATATTTTTTATTACATAGGTAATAAGCTCTGTAGTGTAATGCGCACTTAACACTAGTAACGAATGAGAGTGGTAAGTTCCACAGTGATTTACATAAGAGGGTTCTCTCTGGAGCGTCGAGGTAATGACCACATGATATTTCTTTTTAATTTTCCCATTCATCTGAGAATATTCTAGTACAAAATAAAATGTTTACTTTGTTTTTAAAGCGGTTTAAGATGAATAAAAATAGAATGGCGGGTGCAACGAAATGTTATGCCTTCCACTTACCACTGTGATTTAGTAAAGGTGAGCTAGTCAAATCATCTGTTGGAAATCCGTTTTATAAAAAAAGTTAAAAACCGCGGACTAGATATCCATCTCGCATTAATATGCGGTTGGTATGGTTGTTGTATGAATTGAATGTGTGGATACACGTGACTATGGTTGCTGTAAAGCTTCTCATACGTCACGCTTGTATCGCGGTTTATTTAATTTAAAATTATAAATTATATGTATAAGTTATTTTAATTAAAAGCTCGAAGTTTGAGCAGCTTTACAAATAATTACATAAAACGAGATAACATTCTTGAAAGTTGTTTTATTGTAATGAGTAATATTCCCGTAAAGCTAAGATTGTGTGGGTACTCGTCAGTCGGATGTGAAAACCTATCCGTCAGTTCAAATACTGCATCCGTCGCCTCATATTTTTGGCTAATAAATACTCACCTCTTTCTTCTGATAATTAAAGTATGCATATATAAACACGAAGGAGTGCATGAGTGTGTTTGAACAACAAGAGGCGAATAAGTGACGCTTCTCTGCGCCAATGTCAGTTAAGCCTTAGAGCGCAGAATAAAAAGGTAGGCACTTAGAGCGTTTTCTCAATAAAGAAAAGGAATATCGAATGTTTGATCTCTCAGATAGCCAATATCGGTGTGGATAATGTAAAAGGCATATTAGATATTTTTTTATTTACATTCGACTTGCCTTGTCGATATCGGTATGCCTTGATACTGATATTGGGACGACTAATATGTTAATACTCTTATCCTTTTTGGCTTCCGAACTTGGACTTCTCAGAGCAAGAACCTGTGGAATCCCATTATTGCCGGCATATAATTTTTTTTTAAATTCTGTTTTCAATTTATGAACGAAAACAATTTTATTTCATTTCATGATAAACTACACGAAACTGCAATGTCATGGCTGTAGTTTTCCTGACCAAATTAGGGCAGTAGAAGCACAAACGCTACACACACACATTCACATCACTTACTCTACCAAAATCGCTATCTACTGCAATATAAAAGTAGTTTTACATTTAATAAAAGGAATAAAACCTCTTTTATACAACGTTATATTATTTACCCGCTGCCTGCAGTTATAAATGTAGTAAAACCCTTTTACGTGTAGGACTCCGAGGCGAGCTAGGCGTTCGCTTACAAAATGTCACTTTCCTTCCCCCGAGTAATATCAAAGGCAGCTTAAACTTCCGCCGACTCTTATCTACCCCTCAGAAATGGTCTGTCGGGCGGCTATGTAAATATTTTAGTTAGCTTTAAAAACCTTTAGAAAATACCTCGGTCTCCGCTTCAGATACCACAAGTATGTTTAAGACCCTTCATCTTGAAAATAAATAAAGGAATTAAAATATGTTTGCATTAATTATTTCTTACTTGCCGGCGCGTTGCTGGGTTTTATTTTCTTGCTCAAAGAATTCTTTTAAGATTTAATGCGACTGAGTGAGAGAGAATCACATGATAACGTAATAGTCAGGGCTATGTTATAGCGTTGTGTGCTGTTTATGAACAGTGAATTGGTGAAGAGAGGGCAACGTTTAGGTATGCATAACCGTGCATACGTTTTGGTATTAAACTGTTTAATAATAATTTTGATGTCATTGATCGGTATATTTTTCTTTGTCCTACCAAAAAACTATAGAATAAATTGGTATAGAACTGAGAGCATTCAGAGTGGAATTGATTTAAGAGCCATTTAATTATAAGATTTAAGAGTATTAGAGGTTATACAAATGCGTTGCCCTCTTAACACCTCCACCCTATGGGTCATCTGTTACTTACACACGTGGTCTCGTGTAAGCGAGAGGTACCTCCGCGGTTGTGCCGGCCCAAATGCATGCAGCATGATTGCATGACACTACCTACTTATTATTAAATTTCTTTATAATTTATTGTACTGAGCTAGGCGGACCATAGTTGCAAAGGTTATATGTTGGATGGGAGCTAAGTGTGCATGGATTATATTTTATCAAATTGATTAATAACTCCAATAATCCTCTTAGAATTCCATGGCTTGATAATCATACACTTCCCAGGCAAGACGCAGTAGTGATCTTGAGGCTTCGTTCCGGTCACATTCCATCAAAGACATTCGCGTTTCTCATGCGTAAGGTCACTTCACCCAACTGTGACCAATGTGGTGTACCCGAAGACCTGGTGCACGTCCTGATGGAATGTTCTCGGAATAACGCCTTCCGCACCGATAAATGTAAAATTATTTTAAGGGAAACGTCTGATTGCAATATTGTTTTGTCTCAACCTCTCTCAGAGGAATCCAAATTAATAATTAAACTTTATCAGTTATCTTTACCCTCAGATCAGTCATCAATTGTTTAGTCAGTAAGTAGTTTTAATAATAGTTTTTCTTTATAGTTGTAAACTAATTATTTATGTACCTACCAGAGTGACATAATCTTGTTAGATTAAGCTCTTTAAATAAAGATTAAAAAAAAAAAAAAACTCCAATAAGTCAATCAAGACATATCACTGCAGGTGCAAAATTTATCGTATCTTGCACCTGTGCAATGATATTTCAGAAATTTGATTCTCATCAAATACCTAATGATTTATTAAAGATTACTTATAATAAAAATGTAGAAGACGTCATTCTGTCTGTTTCTTGTGCGACTTTCACGTAAAAACTACTGGACGGATTTTGATGAAACTGTCGGGTTGACTAGTATAAAAATAAAACTTTATTGCACACATCAATATAATTTTTTACACATTGAAAACTATAATTGTTATGACAGTACAAATTGGCGATTTGACAATAATTATTTGAAATACTACTTCAAGTCCTTCCGTGATCGTGGCCGCTGTAAATAAACATCGGAACAAGAAACCCATCGACTGGTTCCACCAGAAACACTGGTATTTAGAAGGGGTCGCCCGGGTACTCGGTTCGACCCTGATGATGCCGAAGAATCGGTCTGGTCACCGGTAACCCATTGGTGATGTTGATGGAGCATTTTGACGACTAACGAGGGCCATACAGTATTGTTATTGATCGTTGTTGTTATTTCTTATAGTATAGGCAAACGAGTCACTAGCAGTCGCTAACATACCTTACAGAACTCTACAGCATAGTACACACACACACACACACTCTAAGCTATAGTTACTCTGTATTCTCCACTATGCATAATCCGTACTTGGATTTACGGTTAATGAACATAATATCACTGTAAATTAAAACTTAAGATCTGTGGATTTTGTGATAAATAAATTAATAAATAAATAAATAGCTGTCACTTTATGCCGGTGTCATAAAAGTCCGAAGTACCTCCAAGTCTAATCCATGCCTAGCTCTTAGAGTGACCTGACCTCACGAGTGTTTCTTTCCTTCACGAAACGCTATAGCATAGCTTTCACTTTACGGCGATATCATGTTGCTATAGCTACCTTCTCGGTCGTGTCAGCGCGATGCAGCTGCACATTTTCCACTCCAAGGCACTTATAAAAGACTTCAAGAAACATCAAGTATGTGCCAAAGCACATGCACTCTTTTGGGCATGATTCTGGCAGAGAAATTATCATTTTTTTCCTAATTTCCTAATGCAAATGCATTAGCACTTCCAACCTGGTTGGATCAGATGATGATGATGAACGTAACGCGAGTTAAACTCTCGTGACATTAAACGGTAATTCCGCGCACGTCGCGTGACGAACAAACAAACAATTCAGGTCAACTGTGTTATGTGTTCACGCATAACCGGACTCCGAACCCATTTACCCGCCCTTAATGTTATATCGTAATGCTGTTTGCAAAATCAGGGAAATGAGGGAACAAATTATCAAATATTTTCCCCATTTCCTTATTATTTTTAGATAAAAAAATGTCTAGTACTAAAAGCTGACTCTTGGAACCATAGATTTAGAATGTTACGTACATTCGTACGTACACGTAATTCTAAATCTATGCTTGGAACCTTTAGTAAGAGGTGATTTTTATATCTGTGCACTTTACACACGTTAGTTTAGCCCCGTGTCAAGGACTTATGTTATGGGTACTAGACAAAGGAAGTATGCATAATACTTTCTATACATTTATAAGATTTTATATATTTAAGATTTTTATTACAGGTGTACAAAAAATATAAAGATTAACATCTATCATCTGGGCGGGATTCGAACCCGAGGGCGGCAGAGACGTATGCCACGCCTTCAACATCTCGCTCTCGAAGGGCCACCGGCAACAAACAGGACGAAACGCTATAGCATACCCATACATTTTGAGGCTATCGCCTCATGTAAGCGAAAAGTCGAACCGGCTTGATTCCGCTGCAATGGAACAACGGTGGTCGGTGCTACCTATTACTATACTACGATAGTCTACCTCTGACTAGATTCTCAAATGTATCATACTAAAATCAGAAATAATAAAATCGATAAAAGTCTGCTGCACGCCCGAAAATAATGATTTATTGTCACGTTCCGAGTGACGAAGCGAGAGCACTGACAAGTGATGAAGAGAGACGATCCGCCTAAGCGTATGGCTTCTTAAATTAATTAGTGAAAAAAAATATAAATTTGTTGAAAGTAAAATTTTCGACTAATTCCTTCTTCGTATTTTACGAAAGAATTATTCCGTGATAGTAATTGAAAACATAAAAGTATCCAATTTTGGATCAATGTTTATGATGTAAAATTATCGTCCGTAAACCGACTTTACGGACCACCAATTTTTTTTTAACGAATAAGGTTCAGCAGAGTAAAGTCTATCCCGTGGGAGTTCCCTCTTTTGATAGCCTTCAATTTAGGCAGTAAAATCCGTTGAGCCATGTTCACGTGATGCGCGGTCAAACAAACATATAAACATACAAAAATATAAAATGTGTTTGCGCGTTAATAGAATATCGATATCAAAGTATCCCCAGTCAGCTTCGAATCATGTCTTGAAGAGACTTCCGACCCTCCTTAGCTTTATCATATAGATCTGGATCTATATCTGTTCAATGACTTATATGCTGACTCTACATAAAACGTAGCAGGAGAAAAACAAAAAAAACAAGACAGCATCAAGATAGGCTTCATTGCATTATGAATCCCGCTGGCGCAGCGAGAAATGCCACTTTTTTAGGTGTTTATCAATCACTATTTTAGGCTTAGGTCGGTGCTAAGACTTCCTTTCTATCATAACTTTTGGTTAGAAAAGAACATTAATTTAAAAAATTAGGATTCCCCTTGTTATAACTGGGAGATATACACACACATACACATACACTGCATGCATGCATGTAGTCGAATGGGCCTGGCACGACCGGGAAGATAAAAGCGTAAAGTGGTAGCTGTGCTGTCACGTTTCGTGCGATGTGTAAGTAGCCGGTGGCCCATCGAGGTGGGAAGAGAAAAGTGGACAACGAACCTGTATAAACTCTATGCGGATATGGGCATAGATATGGGCGTCGCGCGTCGGTAGTCATGAAAATGGCCTCGACTTCCTCTTATAAAAAAATAGTTTTAGCTAATGTTAGTTTTTAACTAATTACTTAAAAATAATTAGGAGAATTCTGGCCTGTGGAACACAAATATAACTTTTATGCTATCGTCGCTTATGAATAAAAAAATCAACTAACTCCATCGCAAATACCCATTGTTTGAACAAATATTCGAATATAAAAATAGTTATAGAAATAACACGTGCAGCGTTTGGGGGAGCTCAATGAATTTCAAGATTTCCAAGAGGGAGAGGGCCGTTTCTCAATTATTCACACATTCGCTCACTAGCCCTGGCTCCTTTCATACGGCACAAAAGGGAATCCAGGTCGCGGCAACAACGGAAAGATTGCAAACGGCGTAACGTGTAGCTAAGGATATAAGAGCGTTTAATATTAAGCCCCATTCGAGTAGGGTTACCAGGCGAGAAAAAAATTCCGGACAAACCGCCTGATTTTCAATGGAAAATATTAAAATTGCAGTTTTAGGTTTTTATCGAACTTACTTTGCTACTTAGCGCTCACGGTGCATATTATGTGTTTTAATGGAAATTATAAAGTTTTCAAAGTCCTGCCGCCATCCTGACATGAGTCTCAAAGGTCCCGAAATCTCCTGAGGTATGGTAACCCTACGTTCGAGGGCCAACTTTATTACGCGTCACATGCATGCTCATACACAAATACCGTTGACAGCAAATCACGTCGATATTACCTCTCGCATATGCACATATTTACGTAAAATATGGAAAGACTTTTACAATTTAAGAGCGAAAGAGGAAAGGAGGGCAACTTGTGTATACAACATTTATGCTAATGTCTTTGGGCGTTGTTAGCCATTCATAGGGTCCGATTACTTATACTCTATAAAAAAATGTACCTATTTCGTTTTTGTATAATATCAGATTAATACATTAATAAAGTGTCATCATCAGATCAAATCAAAATATTTTATTTAACATAAGATTTTACAAAACTCTTTTAGAACGTCAATACTCTATTACCTAACGCTGATCGGAGAAGAACCGGCGAAACAAACTCAGTGGGACTGATTTCTCGGGGAAAAAATAAGTAATGTACACTATAACTACATGTTTAGGAAACCCTGATTCATGTCATGCGATTTCTTTCAATGAACGTTATGACGCTATAATTCATCAGTCAGCACAAATATAATGCGACTTAATCAAGATCTTCATATATACTAAATAGCTCCATGAAATTCTAAAAGGCATATTACGTCATCAAATTATGTAAAAAAAGTGGCGTCACATTAAACACAATTGACTTGTAAATTTATTCATGCTCCGGGCTCCAGACGACAATAGCCCCTGAGATTGTTGGACGAGTTGAAAATATCTCTTGCTTAAATAAAATAATACCTAAAAGTGCAAATTAAAAAATAATAATAAAATAATAAATATCTATGAACTAACGTAGTGTTAGCTCCGTGATCAGTAGCGTAAAGACTTGTGTTACGGGCACTAGACAACAGTAATATATTGAATATGTTTTTTAAAATTTATTAAATGTTATTTATTTAAGATTAATAATATATAAATAGATATATAATACATAGATAAACATTCATGACCAAGGCGGGATTCGATCCCGTGACCCCTGGGGCAACATGCTCCGCCTATCCGAGCCCCGTACCATTGCGCCAGCTTGCTCGTCAAAAATAATATTCGATCTTATTTTGTGTTGTAGGCCTTTTACGCTGCCATTCGTCCGGAGTGGGAATCCATTCGCTGTTTGGCTCTCGACGTACGACGGCCGAATATCCATTAAAACCCGGCGGTTTCCATCAGAGAGCACGCATAGATTACACACTTTACTGGGAGTGCCACGTGCCCTGCACAGATACATATCGCCTCAAACAACCAATATTGTTTTTTATATCATTTATAACATCTTACAATAGGCTATTTGACACTATCAAAAATATGCTACGAATTATAGTCATCATATTAAATAAGATAATAATAAACCGTATACAAGTCTATTTTATATAAAAAATGCATATTTATTGTAAAATTTGCGAAACAAAGTAGCAATTATTTGTAAACGTCAAAAACGTTTTGTGATCGGTTGAAACTCAGATGACGTCACTGGCAAGTAAACTCTAGCCGAACTGCCTATTGTTTACACTTTTGTCACTTGCGTTTGACGTCAATTTAATCATATAGCGCTGCCATGACAGTTTGCACTGTTTTAGGCGAGAGTGTAATAACTCACACTTTAACATTATTTTTTGTTGTTAATACTGCTTATTTTCTGGAAATATTTATGTAACGTGTTTAACAAGTCATAAAGTATTGAAATAAAAAAAATCAAAAAATTGTCAAATCCCCTATTAGACATATATTTACACACGAGAGTACAGTAATCCTGTAGCCGCTAAAAAGCAATCGAAACATTCGGGATTTACAACCACAAGATTATCAACTCCACGCGTAACTTCGGTACGATGAATGGCAAAACATTGATCTACAATAATTATATTTTTATTGCAATGGATATGTGCAAAATAAATGATAACTCACCAATATATTATATCGCCATCAAAGTAAGCTGCATCATCATCAGAACATTAAGATCAGTATACCGGTATTTACTCTACCAATTTGTCATAAGCGTACCATTATGACAAATTAGTTGGTGCTAAACTATTCCGCCTAGAGTTCCACCTAAAAATGTATCCTTATATTTTTTCGAGAAATATATTAAATATTATTTCGGATTTTAATATAATTTATGCCATATTTCAAACTATCCTTCTAAAGTTTATGCGTTTTAACACATAAGTACAAACATTCACACTAGTATGAAGAATGAAGAAGAATGAAATAAAAGTCATCTTACTAACGATAAAGCGTTCCTGCATAAAATATCATAAAATAGAAAATATCAATGTAAAGAAATAATTTTACGGCGCCCGCAAATAGTTTTCGTGGCTCTTTGCCTTCAGTTAAAATGAGATGCTTAATATAGCAGAAATTATGCGACGCCATCGCTCGCTATAATCTTGTTTATAACGATGTATTGGCTTTTTATTGGAATAAGGAATTTTCTCCTCAGCTCCGCTCAACAATGTAGAATATTTATTAAATTCACTTCGGCTTTATAAATATTTTCGCTGTTTCGTTGGCACCGAGGATATGGGCTTTGTTAAATTATTTACGCCATCTTTGATGTAACAATTTCATGGACTGCATAATTATAACTCCTTCTGTTTTGATGACACTTTTTTTTTCTCAGATGACGTTCGTCTAAATAGGAATCGTTAATTTGAGAGACGGATTGTTAATTGGTCTAATCTAAGGGGTTAGGTACTTAAAATAAAATGATAAAAGCTTATCATCCGACGTAGCACAGGAAACCTACAATTTATGAGAAGAACAACAGATCTTCACACCCGTTCTCACGGGGTACGTATGCGGACGGAACATTTCATTTATAAAATGTATGATATTAACAGAACAATGATTGACTGTGGAAGAAGATAGTGCTAAGAATATGTTTTGCCCATGCCAGACATAATTCTTAATCGGAAGGGCAAGTATTTAAGATTTACAATTAATTACATGTATTCAGGCACACTTATTTGACTAGATTTGAAGAACCACCTTCAGTGAAATTCATTCTTTACAGAAATGTCTTCAAACCTTTTTAAGTATATATGATAATCCGAGTTCCAAATGAAGTATTCTCTCTAGATTACCAAATTTTATTACATTAATAGCGTCAGCCGATATTTTCTAGTTCCAGTGAAAATAGGAAATGGCGGCATTTTGAAGAAATCCAGCTGTTATACATGCAGGAATTTAAAAAGAAAAAAAAATAAAACAATAAAATTACAACAAATTGATATCGACCAACATGTCTAACAACTGTCATATTGACATTAAAAATTTAATTAGACAAAGGATTCGAAATTATTGAATTAACCAGAAAGTAGTCCTGGCAACCAACTAGTGTAATATAGCCTCAAAAACTAGTCCCTTCATATGTCCGTCTTGATAATCTATTGGCAAATGATACGACCGTCATATTAAAAAGAATGTAACATGATTAGATTACTTCACATTAAAGCCGAAAATACCACATTCGATTATACGTAACACGTTAAGGTTTACCGAATAATCGTTTGTAATTCAATATGTACATTCCATATGAGACCACTTAAGTTGTCAGCTTGTATTTGCTCAATAACAAACATGTTCTTTCACTTATCTAAGTAAATAGCGAGATGAGTACATTCGGTATAACTCGACACGGCTATGTCAACGCCGGGGGTGACGCGATCGCTTGTCTAGCAAATTCGTATTAAGCCACTTTGTACGAACTGTGTGTGCGAATTCATTATAACAAACTACTTTCCGGGATCCTACTAATGTTATAAATGGGAATGTGAGTTTGTTTGCTACGCTTTCACGCCAAAACTACTCAACCGATCATCATGAAACTTTGTATACATATTCTTAGAGGCATTAGAAATGACATAGAAAACATTTTATTTAAAAATTGTAATTCATTTAACGGACGCGAGCGAAGCCGCGGATAAAAGCAAGTGTTATATATAGCGTAAGACTACTTTTGTCTTAGTGATTATTGTAGCTGCATAAAAAAATCGGTTATGGTCTCATTAAGAAGAGCTCCGGTAGTAGATGTGCAGGACAATAAAGGGGATGCGATATAACAGTTACTTTGGCATTACAATAAACTGCAAAAAATCTCGAAATATGTTTAAACTTAGTTAAATATTGCGAAGAATATCACCCACCCGCGTAATTAGAATCACTAGGAATCGTGATATGAGACAGTCTAAAATACGAAAGGATAAGGTTATACAGATGCATTGCCCTCCTTCCTCTTGCCACCAGGTCACCGACTATTTACACACCGCACGGAACGCGACAGCACAGCTGTCACTGCAATGTTATGCTACATTACTGATTACACTACTATTTCTTACTAGGAAAGAGAATAAGCAGCATACTATGCTTCTTTTTGTATTAAATTAGTCTTTTGTATTGTGATCGAATAAATGTTTATTCCTCTCTTTCTCCCCCAATGCAATCAGAACTGTACTCTATCGTAATTTGCGTCGAATATGTATCCGTGTAATACAAGTCGAACGATACGGAACAAGAAATGCGGTCCGTATTCCACATTTCCCAGGGGCAGGAATTTGAATCGTCTAAGACTATGCGGAGGATGCATGTGCACGGATATTTCGTTTGGGTATTGCATACTGCTCGTGTCATCAAAGGATTCACGTAGATCCGTTTAGAGTTTCACATGTATGAGTTAAACACAAATTGTGCCGGCGGGAATGGAGTGCTTTTTGATAGTGTTTGTTGGGTATATTGTGGTTTAATTGATTAAGGATTCAACACTATCACTACTACACTACAATTACTACTACTGCTGTTTTATCTTAGTATTTTAGATCACGCTAAAGATGTTTTTAAATAGATATGATTGTCAGTATGTTAACCACTGTTTCATGTTTTATATACTGATAAACAAACAAATAATAATCGCCAGACGGTACTCGGAAGTAGCTTATTCCGTTGTTATTACTTACTTTGTAATAAAAAGACTTAAGTCCTACTATAGTTTTTTTTTCTTATAACGTAAGTGGGCAAACGAGGATGTGATGCTACCGACTCCCATAGTCATCATCTGCATAATTCTAATCCTTCGATGGACCAGGATCGCAAACGAAACACAGCATAGATTGATATCTATGCTATCGTGCTTCGCCAGCGAGGCGAGGCAATTTAGCTGTATGATGCCACTATTTCCATAACTTATTATCAGATTATTATCAGACTCTATAATTTTTATTAGTAGTAGGGTGTTCCTTTTGTCTTCACTTCACTACACTATTTCCAAAACTTGTTATCACCTCTATAATTTTTATTAGTGGTAGTGTGTTCCTTTTGTCTTCACTTCACTACACTATTTCCAAAATTTATTATCAGACCTCTATAATTTTTATTAGTGGTAGTGTGTTCCTTTTGTCTTCACTTCACTACACTATTTCCAAAACTTATTATCAGAGATCTATAATTTTTATTAGTAGTAGGGTGTTCCTTTTGTCTTCACTTCAGTACACTATTTCCAAAACTTATTATCAGACCTCTATAATTTTTATTAGTGTAGTGTGTTCCTTTTGTCTTCACTTCACTACACCATTTCCAAAACTTATTATCAGCGCTCTATAATTTTTATTAGTAGTAGGGTGTTCCTTTTGTCTTCACTTCACTACACTATTTCCAAAACTTATTATCAGACCTCTATAATTTTTATTAGTGTAGTGTGTTCCTTTTGTCTTCACTTCACTACACTATTTCCGAAACTTATTATCAGACCTCTATAATAAAAGGAACCCACTTACCTATCATCATGTATGTAGGCATAGTTACAAGTTGTACAATAAAACAAGAAAATAGACGGCAATAGGTAGCGTGTTACTTTGCGATAGCCATCAAACGATTGAAACAAACGAAATGGCTCGAAAATAATTCCCCGAGGAGACGGCAAATGGAACGCAGATTGGTGCAGAGCCGCATTGCAATAGTTTGGGGGATTTGGGTTAGATAACATATCAAAAGTGTCTACCGATGATATATTTATCCTGATAGTAGTAAATTGGGGATAATTTAGGATATTATCTTTGCATCTCTCATATTTATGTTCGGGATATTTCAACTTTGAATTGTGGCTGCTTTTTGTTCGTACTTACCTACATGCTTGTTATTAAAGTTTGGAATACGCTTTTACAGATAATTTTTTATCATCAACGCTTTTGTGATATTTGTATACTTTCATTATTTAAGATATTTTTTATACTATTTCCACTTTCCATTAGTTTAAATTAAACCGGTTTCGATAACTTTATCCGTCATCATTCCATCACCTATGTTATTAGTATCTTTTAACGAACACAATTACTTTGGCTATTTTCTTTAGATATCGCATTAGTTCCAACTGTAATGAATTTTCTTCAAATAGCTATTATATTGGGGCGATCAATGGGCGAGTATTCATTAAATTAGGGTACGTTGTACAATGTGTACATAATGATGCCGGCGGGTATATCAGAGACAGATGTTTGTTCAACAATAATTATTGAGTTATGATAATATCTCAAATGTACCTTACATACGTAAGTCCTTAGATATAATTTGCGATTCCTGTCTGAACCTCTGCGTGCTGTTATTGTATGAATTAAGCCTTATGTAATGGTGCTTTAATATGTATGTGAATTCTATTCTCTATAAACAGACTATTATATATATGTATAATTGACAATTAAAGAAATGTGTATTATCGTATACCAGTGGCGTGCTATGTGAGAGGCTTATATTCAACAGTGGTCTGCAATAGGTTGAGAAATTTATTAGTCAAGACACTACGCATCCATATCTAGTTCGATATTTACATATTGACTGTATGTCTTCTGAATTGCAATCACACGATAGAGCGGGTCACCTGAAATTTACTTTAGAGCATAGGTCGACAACCTTTTGGCAGGCAAGGGCCACAATGCGACAAAATAAATTAAACGTGGGCCACATTCGTGATATTCAATCTAGAAGTCAAATTTACCTTTTTTTAAATTTTACTCTCCCTTTTAATAACCTATTTACCTATAAGACATTCGCGGGCCGCAAGTAGAATGTTGGCGGGCCGCGGGATACCTTCCGCTGCTTTAGAGGATAATAAAATACCTTCAATACTATTCTACCCTGTTTATACATAGCAAATATTACGAACTAGAGAAAAAAATTATCCATTTATTAGTTAACTAGCTGGTGCCCGCGATATCGTTCGCGTAGCGTAGTTCTTTTAAAATCAAAGTGATAAAGACAACTTACCTAACCTAGGTAACCGTAGGAAAAACAATCTGTTTTTAGATCCACTCCAGCAGCTTCCAACGTTTGTCCCTGTGACTTATTTATCGTCATTGCAAACTCAAATGGAAAATTGTAGAAAATGAGTGATATACGCAGTATAAATACAGATTCATAGGATCATATTATCAAAATACTACAGAAATTTTCTTTCAAATTTTCAAATCCGTCGGATCAAGTATAATTACTGAATTTCACGTAGAAAGGAGCGATTTTCCCACAGTAAAAATTATTTTAGATATTGTCCAGGCTTAGATCTAGGTATACACCACAAAAAGTTTCATTCAAATCCGTCCAGTAGTTTCGGAGATTAGTCCGGCCAAACAGACAAACGGACAAACAGACAAACAAAAGAAAATGACAAAATATTAAAATATTAAGTGTTCTAATACTATTTTAAAATCGCCCTAAATTGGGGTTTCGGAAATATATTCAATGTAACAGACACATGGATTTTACTGTTTTACATAATATGTATAGATTTCCTTAATTATGAAACTCATAGTTAATGGCGCGAATGTCATTAAAGCACACTGAAATGTAAAATATTGAAATATCCTGCGTGTTAAAATATTTGTAATGTAACAAAACAAGCTATATTAACAGACAATAAACATAATTACATCATATTTTGGTTAATATATCATTGTTGGTGATAAAATACTAATTATCTCATTAGGTTTAAACGTTTTCCAAAATCTCTTAATATTAGTTATAAGTAGTTATTAATTACCTACTTTGACTAGAGTTCACAATGACAAACAAAATCAATATGATCTTTATAAAAATCAGATTATTTCAACCTTATCGTATGTTCTCTGAGCCGAGTTTCTATATCCGGCTACAGCGAATATCTCTTTAGAGACAAGCCACTGGCGCGGGATCGAATATTATAATGCCAGACAGTGCGCGGAAACCAGTATACTCTCAATTCCATTATTACCGTATTCTGAAGGACACAGCGGAGAAAAATCAGGAACCGCACTATCGGATTAAACAGCTGTCACCTGAGGCACGGCTCACCGTCTTCTTGGCATTAAAATATTATTAGAATTTAAAAATCATAACAGAAGTTTTTGTAAGACCTGACCTTACAATTGTAGCTTAACATGCTAACCCCCCGACCTCAAGGTAGAAGCTGAAATAAATAAATAAATAAAGAGACACATTGTAAATTGTAGTAAGAGAACGGTAAAATTTGGAAGGAAAATGAAAGGTTTATTTAGTTACTATGTGTGTGTGTCTGGCGTAGATTATTATGACTATCTATCAAAGCCCCTTGGTTTTACTCGCGTATATTTGAAATATCAAAATAAAAATACGACCTAATTTCATACCAACAGAATACACCGGATAGTCAGTAAAACTGTTTCATCCACGTGTGTGTCTATGTGTTGTGTGACCACAAAAACCGCGAAATGAGATTTTTTAATGTAAAATATTGCTATATTCTTGTGTAAATACAAACTACAGCAAAATAAATATTGAGATAAAAGAAAATCCTCAAATAAATTGAAATATTCACCAAAAGAGTCCATCAACATTGAGAACGTAGGCCACGGTCTACAATGTTGATGCAATATTAATTACTCCGTATTCCAGCGTACACACAAACAGTTAACCACAAAGGGTTTATGAAATGTAACAAATAACAGGTTTCCATTACGCACACACAAAACTTCCAATTTCCACTGACCACTGTATTAAATTCTCAATTCGTACTCGCGCTCAAAGTTCATTAGAAATAAATATTTGTACCCAATTCGGTGGTACGGTATAATCGAGGGTGAAACAATACATTACTCGCTTTTACCTCAATAAATTATAGATCTCATTATTTTAAGCGGAGCACGTACTCCAGTATCGCTGAAAGGATCTTTTGTTGATCCATAACACTTGGGCCAAGTCAATTGAACCCGGTTAAGCTTTGAATGCTCGCAAATTAATGAGTCCGAGGTATAATGCCGGCCGGTGTTTACAGTTCATATCACGTTACACAAAAGCTGTGAAAATCTAGGTTGTACGGTTTATGCAGTTTACAAGGTTCATTTGTTACAATTAGTAGTAGTATATGGGTAAGTACGTATTTAATATGTGCTATCGCAATGTTTGCATATTTTAGTAGATGTACTATTAAAATTATGAGCAATCATCTGCTTATTAAGCTTTCATAGATATAAATTAGGTGAAGTAGTAGTAGTAATTATAAGTTACTAAACTTATAATTTATACTTACTTAAACTTTTATTTGCTTTGCGTTCGTCGCTTCGGTGGTTCATACACAATTACCGAAGTATTCCGATAATCGTGAAAATATGTAATTATTTTAATCTTTAAAAACAAAAAAAACTAGTCCAATAGCTGCCTCTATGAGGAGGATGGTTTATATTTTAAAAACTTTCCCAAGAATCGGTAATCTAATGTCGAAGAACAATAAAAGATTTGTATCCATGGTAACATTCATCACCTAACTACGGAAATAAAACTAACATGTTCTGAATGAAAACATAAATAACTTTATTTTGTTTCGGTAGTGAAAGTGTCAATGTAATAAAAAATAGGAATAGATTAGCAGCAACTATACTAACATGATGTAATTAGAAGAAAATTGTAGGACCACTGCAATGCTCTAAGA
>LUGF01015874.1:246040-261623 GCA_001625245.1 Calycopis cecrops | reverse complement strand
GATTTTAAGGTGTATTTTTTATGTTAAAAAGTAAAAATAAAAGTAAATCTATTTCTTTCCTATTTGTTTCTAATATAGGATATGTAAATTAAAGCGATTTTTTGGTCTCCAAAATACACATATGTGCCATTTAAAATCTGTGATATATATATTAAATCATATTATTATTATATAATTATATAATTAAATAATAAATATTATTATTTTCCATAATTATCTTTTATTTAGATCCTAAACTTAAAGATAAGAATAACCAGTATAAATATATTAAAAATATCAAAGAATAATAAAACAAAAAATTGTCGTCGAAAAGTCTAATGGTTAGCTTATCAAGGTAGTTTATGAACGTTGGCTATCTAGGGTTAATATAGATATAGATTCCTCTAAGATGCATATAATAAAATCGTAAAAAAGTGTACATTGAATTACTTCTGAATTACATATAATTACATCTGAACAACACGGGTTTGTTTCTAAAAAATCTACGGAAACTAATCTATGTGAATTCGTTCATAGATTGTTTTTGCCATGGATCAAGGCTATCAAGTTGATGTCATTTATACCGACTATTCTAAGGCCTTTGACAAAATATCACACGATATCTTAATAAACAAACTTGATATACTCGGAATCCATGGTGATCTTTTGCGGTGGATCGATTCTTACCTACGTGACAGAAGTCAAGCAGTGGCTGTTAAGGGATATTGTTCCTCGTTTGTGCCCGTAACTTCAGGCGTGCCACAGGGTTCGCATTTAGGTCCTTTATTCTTTAATATATATATTAATGGCATAATAATAAACTTAAAAGAATCAAATGTTCTACTATATGCGGATGATATGAAGATATTTTCAATTATAAAATCTCTGGATGATTGTCCTAGCCTCCAACGCGACCTAAATAATATTTTTGATTACTGCAACTTAAATTGTCTTAAATTAAATCTAAGTAAATGCCATGTCATAACTTTTACTAGGAAACGCCAACCATTATTGTTTGAGTATAAATTTAATATCGAAAAAATCAATAGATTATATATCAGTTGTAAGAGATTTAAGTGTGTATATTGATTCCAAACTATCATTTGGGCCTCACATAGATTATACTATAAACAAGGCTTCGTATGTTAGGGTTCATCTTGAGAATTTCACGTGAGTTTACTTTCTTTTCAACCCATATAGTGTTGTTCACATCACTCGTGCTACCCATTCTCGAATATGGCTCAGTGGTTTGGAACCCACACTATAAAAAATATATAAATAAGATTGAAGATATAAATAAAAAATTTATGAAATACATAAAACGCAAATTTCGCCATGTATTTGAGATAGATACATATATTTTTCGTCCTTTGTATATTCGCCGACTTGAACGAGATCAGCACTTTTTATATATAAAATAATCAACAGTAAAATAGATTCCTCATATCTTTTGAAAAACATCGACATAAATTATCCACGTCTATGCTCACGGAGTAAGAACTCATATAGTGTTCCCAAAATTAAAACCAAGTGTAGCAACAATACCTTTATCCCACGTGCAACTTCTGTATATAATAAATACTTTCAATCAATCGTTCAGTTTTGGTGCTCATTTGATACTTATAAAAGCAAGGTTAGGGAATTGACATGCAACTTAAGTAATATATAATGTATTTTTTCTTTGTTTTGTATTTTTTTGTATTTGATTTTTTTTGTATTTAATCTAATTTAATCTCATAGCTCCACAAATTTATTTTCTTAGATTTTATACTTTCAATTTATTATAATCATACAATTTTTAATTTATATTGATTTAATCATGTTCTTTCCTTTTTTTTTCTTTGTTTTGTAATTAGTAAGTTATTAATTTTAACGTACTTTAGCGGATGCTGTTAATTATGTTTTAATTATTAGTGGACACAGTTTTGGTTTAAGTTATATTTTATACGATTTATTTAAAAATGTCTAAAATAAAATAAAATAAAATAAAATAAAATATTTTTTTAAAAGAAAGAGGCGTGATCTACAATCGATATCGAGGCCAAAAATATGGTTTTTAGAATTTTTGTCTGTTTGTCTGTAGGTATGTCCGGGGTAAGCTCAAAAAGTACTGCATGAATTTCCTTCAAATTACGCATGAATATTACTAATAGGTCAGGTCAACATATAGGCTACATAATATTATCTCGATATTTCCACGGGATCGAAACTTATGCTTGTAAAAAAAGTATACAATATGTGGAATCGACGGGGTGCAATATCGACGGGGTAATTTAAACGTTGTTGGAAAAAAAACGATGATTATTCTATTCATACAAATGCAAAAGCGGGCGCGCATCGCAATTTCGGGCCATCTCCTTTTTACGTTCATAATCCTAACTCCTTTATTAAAAGTTACCACTACATTATTTTTTTATAGTAGCAAACGAGCAGTCGGTGGCAATTTCATTACTACTAACGCCCATAGACATCCGCACAACACATTAGTAGCTATTCTAGTCTTTCTAGTCCTATGTTCAGTAGTGGACGGATAATAATGATGACTGATGATGACTGTAGGATGATTTTTTTCCCCCAAACGCAACACTCGCATTTCTTTTTCAATACGGTCAAGTCAATATTTCAGTCATTGCTATTTAAATTACCGATAGCATAATTTAATCATAGACTTAATAAAAAGTATTTATTTAGTCTATGATAATAATTAAAAATATTAATTCAGCACTAAATTAATGACGCGGAACATAATTTGAGCGCAAAATATTAGGCAACCTCTATATATTATGGCACAAAACATATTGTTGGTGAACGCAAAATCAATTAACTTACTATGTAGCAACACAGACCACGTTTTATAGTAGCTGTGAGGTTACCAACCGCGAACTATCGAATTCCTATATCGAAACTGCATTAAAAGCTGCACCGTGGAGTGCTTTTGTTGACTGAAGTATGCGTCAAGTTAAATGAATCCTGGGACAGCATGAGGTACTGGTTAAAGTTAAGCAATTAGGAAGAGTTTAAACTGCGAGATTGTAACGAACTTCTTGTATTCCGCACTAAAAACTATCTTGCCAGCGAGACAAGCTTGGATGTGGGGAAAACATCTGCTTAAACAATCAACTTGCAAAAGATCTATGCATATGATACGCAGTTTGAAGAGGAATAAATTAAATAATCTCTATATAGTATAAAACAATGTTGCTTTCCACCATCTTTGCTTGTTTGTATGCTTGAGAGATTGACATTAGATCCTTAAAAATTACGCAGAATAACAGATTTTGATGAGTTGCTTTTGAATGCTTAGATAGTGATTCAAGAGAAAGGTTTATATGTATAATAACTCTATTTTTGTAGTCCGAAATCCACACGGGCGAAGCTGCGGGCGGAAGCTAGTAAAGGAATAAAATACAAAAGAGAACGAATTATAAAAATAGGGATGTAAACCATCACAAACCATAATCCCTAATGATTTTAACTATTTTATATACCTATAGTGCGCAGTTTTCCTGGCTTATCTGTTTCCCATTACATTATTTTCACTAAATAGAATAAAACAAAGTCGCTTTTCGCTGTCTGTGTGTCTGTATGCTTAGATCTTTGGTTTTCGCAACCAATTTTAATGGACTTTTTTATTACATAAAGTGATTCAAAAGAAAGGTTTATAATTATGTATAATAACTTCATTTTTGAAGTCCGAAATCTACGCGGGTGAAGCTGCGGGCCGAAGCTGGTAACTCGAATAAGTCCAGAAACGTTCATCCTGATATGACATTAATGAATAACGTATAGAAGTAAATACCTAGGTATGTGAAATATTTAATCAGCTGGTTTTCTTGGTGGAAATTTTATAGTAAAATACATGATAAATTAATACATATTTTATTTTTCCTAAGAGCGAGTGCCTCGTATATGGAGATATAATTATTTAGGAATACAAATTATAGCACAAGTGATAGAGTATTTTTAGTCATTACCACTGAAATTAACACAAAAATAAATGATAGAATTCAACCTATAAACTATAGTAGCAACATTACTTTATATAATTATAAGTACCTGTGAGTACACTTAGGTTTTATGATAAAAAAAATGCTAGGGTTACAGTTTATGCAGCCATTCAAGACAAAGAGGTACAAATAACACTTCATATTTACAGACAAAATATTTTTGATGAAACACTGACAATGTACTTTATGCTACAAGTATTTCAATGTATTACATAAAGCTATTGGCTGTCATGTAGACTATCGGTATCCTTATCAATATCGATGTCAGTTTTGAAAAGGATTGTGTTACGTAGAGCTGCTAAAACTTGACTGCATTCTTTGCTTGTTGCTATCTGTTTCTCGGTTCTCTTCTGTACATTAGTAAGTTTATGTCTGTCTGCTTGAAAACATCCCAATTTTGTTTTCAAAAGTTTCACGTTATATTCTAATATCCTTTGCAAGTTGTCCAAATCCCAATAAAATTTTAGATCCCAGAAAATAGTTAGTAAAAATCCCAAATAAAGTCCTGCCATTGCAATAATAAAATAATATAGGTTAAAATTTTCATTTGAAAATAATGAGCATTCATCATTAAAAGTTAAACAGCTCCATAAATTTGCTGCTGACTCAGACATGTTGTAAATATAACTCATATTAATTTCAATTATTACAACAATAATTTTAAGTAAAATTTTTACAGTTTTCATTCTATAGTACGAATCTGACTTACTATTTATGTCATAAATCAGTAAAAAAAAAGTTAAACAGGACTATAAAGAGTTCTCATTACTTTTGATGTTTTGAATTTATTGGTCTTTAAGAGCTCCGGACTGTCTCTTATGGACGCTACACACGTTCAGATAAATATCTGTACAGATAAATAACCTGTACTCTTAGATCATTTAGTAAAAAATGATCTAAGCCTGTACTGAGTACTGTATAGATAAATTTTAGTTCCATACAGCCTACACACTCTCAGTTTTAACTGTACAAGTTCTATTTGTACAGTTTATCTATTCATATTTTCATTAGATCATAGATATAGATATATATTTGTTCTATACACTTAAATATGAATCTGCATAGTTAGAATGTATAGAAAAATGGCACAGATAAAACTGAAAGTGTGTAGCGGCATTACACATGAGCGGTACGTGTCAACGGGAGAGGTAACTTCAGCATCTCAACTGCAGGCGTCGTCGCGTCGACGTTAGCCGTCCGCGAGTCGCCGGCAGTCGTCAACCTACAGCAGTATAGACCAGACCATTTTAGCTTCAAAGATCAGTGGTCGTGGGACCCTTCAATGCAGCTGAAGACACCCGCAGCTGGTGTTTAGGGTAATAGCCGAGCCCGATACTGTGCCCGGTTGAGCCTCCCGGGCTCCTGGGTAGCGTGCGTAAAGGTATTTCTATATTTTTTTTATAAAAAAAAAGTGTGAAGAAATACTAACCGGATATTTCAAAGTAAATTTCATTGTTCAAAGTAGGACAGTCTCCAAGGAGGAGAAGTCTGGCCTTTTCGCCGAGGCCAGCCTGTCGCTGTAGAGAGGCTTGTAGATCCTGGATCCTCCAATTATAGCGGCTAAATTCACCCACAAGGGTTTAGTCGGACGATATAAATAATGCCGAACCCGACATTGTACCCGGTTGAGCCACCCTACCCTGGCTCCTGGGTAGAGTACGTAAAGGTATTCTGTGTTACCAAAACAAAAAAGTATCAATTTGTCCATCATCTACTTCTTGTAGTTGGTATTGTTCATCTCATCGTGGTTATCGCCGCTTCAAGTGTTTCACTTTAATACAAGTTGAGCCTTATCTACAAAACCTGTCTGTCATCTGTTCGATCCATTAGCCATCTATTTCCTTTGTAACTGGATTCAGAACGCCATAAGTATCGTCACTCTTCCAACAACTTCCATGTATGTGATGAGTGTATATACAGGTTTGTTGCCATCACTTTCATTGTCTTTATTTTTTTTGTAATTAGTTATTACGTTCTTTGAACTTTTTTATTGCAATGATTTTCGTAAGGTCTCGCCGCAGCTTTTAAAATTAATATATTCCCTAAGAGCGTTAATGCGTTGAGTAATTTGGATATAGTAGTACATTTTTTTTCGTTCGTGTTCTTATTTTCACGGAGTAGAAATCCTCTCGCCCGTCTACTCAACATGTTCCATTTCTTTTCTAATTTTCTCGCAAACCGGTAATTTACACTTTTAATAAAAACTCAATTTTATAACTTTCTTCTCTTTTGTTTACTTAACACTAGATATAAATAACTAAAACTTTAAATTATAAAATATAAATTAAGAAGTCAATATCAATAATTAAGAAGGTCGGAGAGAAATGGTCTTATTTTGAATCCCTCCAAAACCAAATACATGATTTTCGGAACTCGGCGACAACTAATGGGCCTCCCCTCCTTACATTCTTTAAATTTACTAGGAAAGTCCATAGAAAAAACCGAAGAAGCCCGAAACTTAGGTCTAATCGTAGATAGTCATCTTAGGTACGAAAAACACATAACTGGGGCTGTACAAAATTGTTTTTATCGCTTAAGAATACTTTATAAAGTTAGACCCTTTCTCTCTGTAGAGCTCCGTGAACAGTTGGTCGAAACCTTTGTTCTATCTAAATTAAATTACGCTGACACGGTTTACGGACCTCGTCTACTAGCCCGCACGGGAAAGCTTATACAGAGAGTCCAAAACGCCTGCGCTAGGTTTTGCTACACCATCCCCCAATAGAAGTCATGTCACACCCTATTAAAATACGTACTTCAAATTAAAAATGAAATCACGGCGCAAATTACACCTCGCGTGTCTTCTTTTTGGGGTAATTAAATTTAAAGAACCCTCTTATTTATACTTTTGTACTTCTGTACTAAGTTGGCTTTCCACCAGCAGGCTATGCTCACAGCGGCTCGCAACGCACCTGCACAAAACTGCTGCGTTTAGAGGTAGTTTCCGCTATGCGGCTGCAAAGGTGTGGAACAACCTGCCGCCATCTTTAAAAACGTGCAATACAGTAAATACTTTTAGGTCACGTTTGAAGCAGTTCCTTATTGACCACCAAAGTAGAGCTGACATGGCGATAGGGAATGCCTCAATAATCTAATAATTATATATTACTCTTATTTTATGTTATTGTATCTGTTGAATATATGTTTGTGTTGAATATATTATTATTGTGTGCTGTAATGTATGTACATGTAATATGTGGTTGTGATAATATATTACGTAATGTAAATGTGTTATGTGTTTCTATCAATTTGTTTTATATTATTTAAATTGCATATTTTCTTTTATTTTAATTTTATTTATTTTTTTTACTGTAAGTTTTGTTGCTGTTTTGTTGCCAATGCAACAATGCTTGTAGGCACGTCACACCGACGCGTCGGTACGCGACGGCGTATACCTATTGGTTAGGTTGAAAACCGGTGCTAGGTTCCATGAAACGCATGTCTACCTAGCTTATGCCGAATTTAACCAATTTGGCACAGCATAAAGGCATTATTTTTTGTAACACTTAGTTTTAAATAATTTTTTTTTGTATATTATTGTCTTTTGTGTTTGTGACCAAATAAATATTTCTTTCTATCTTTCTTTCTTTCTTTCTTTCAATAAATATCTATGTGTTTATTTATTTGTTATAGGTACTTTACAAAAATAAAAAAAGAATAACTCTTCGGGTACAGTTTCCTACGGTCTCAAAATTATTTATCTTAATATAAAAAATAGGTGAAGCAAAAACTTCGGGAACATTTTTACGCAAATTGCGCGGACAGAGAAGTATGAAATTTCGCACATTCTAGTTTATGTGTAAGGAAGTGCAGAATGACATATGTTATGTCTTCGTAAGTATATTTATCGTAGACAGAGAAAAGAACCTCTGTCTACGATATTATAGTTGATTGTTGATGATATTTAGTTTTTAATTACAAAAAAGTTTCTCTTAGATCGTTTCGATCTTCTCGGGATCACTAGTACCGTAGACAGAGAATTCTTTTCTCTGTCTACGACTAGTACAAATAAAACCGTAGACAGAGTGTCTACGAATAAAACCATGAAATAACCAACTCCAAAACAAGCGTCACTATAGCTTTGAATGTCAAAGTCAAAAGATAACGTGTCATAATGACGTCGTCAGTACCGAATTCGACCACCGGTACATACTCCATTGAAATGTGACATTTTTAGGCCTTACCTTGTGTTTTTCTTTTTTTATTTGTAATTTATATTATTAACTAAAATTCATATAAAAATTATGGAAGCATCCTGAGTTAGTTATTACAACAACATTAATTTATCATCTTTTATCGGTCTCTTTCGACTTTCTCAGTCGAGCCATCTTTACTTACTGCCGTTGGTGAACGTTTTTTCGTGTCTTTGGTGGAAATAACGACGATTTTCGGAATATCATGAGATACAAACGATTCACGACAGTGACAAACATGTTCAGCAGCAAAACCAGCACAATAGGGGCACTATTGTGCTGGTTTTGCTAATTTCGAAGCTGCAGCAACAATATTAATTGAAGAATATGAACTGAAAGATGAATTACGACAGCGCTGATTCTCACCACTCAACTTTCTTTCTTTTTTTTTATAACATAAAGTGGTAAACGAGCAATCGGATCCATTTTCATTCATTTACGCCCATTGACATCCACATTGAGATTATACATATACGTTGCCCTCCTTCGTCCTGGTCGTTCCATGGGCCATCGGTTTTACACACCGCATGAAACACGACCGCACAGCTGTCACTTTACGTTGGTATTGGTAAGCGAGCGGTACCTCCTGGGTCGTACTGGACAGATCAGCCTGCTGCGGCAGCTTGGACTACCTCTTAATTACATCCTATTCCTATCCTACTAATATAATAAATGCGTAAGTTTGTGTTGGTTTGTTACTTCTTCACGCAAAAACTGCAGAACCGATTTTCGCGAAATTTGGCACACACAGAGAAAGTAACTTGGATTAACACAGGATAGTTTTTAGTTTGAAAAATGTTTCTATGGATTGCCATGGGATGATTTTCTATTTTCCACTGATCGAAATTTACACGGAGGAAACCGCGGGGCGCAGCTAGTAATTTATAATCGTATGACATCAGAGATAATAATAAGAAATAGCAATTTTAAGATTGAGCTAGAAGCACTTAATAAAAAAAATAATTAAAGAGGTTAGCTTGCTTGTCGGCTAGCAATAATTAGCTAGTTAGCCATGAGACAATAATTGTTCATGGCTAACTTGTAATGGCGACAGATTGGCGCAGTAGTAGGTATATGAGTGGCTGTACCTAGCATGTCTAGATCTATGTGTTGTCGGATGTTTATCTGTGTTACTCATTATTGTATTATGTATAAGTCTTAATATTATAAAGAGGAATATTTTCAGTTTAATTTTTTGTTAATAAGAATGTCCTAGTCAAATTTCGACTGCACTGCACTCATACCCTCAATATCATATTCTGATGGGACGGCAGTGCGGCACAATATAAGAAATAAGGCACCGGCAGGACCGACTGCTTAACATGGTCAGTCAAGCGTTGGGTATCACCGTTAATTTCACGACCCGGACTGAAGAAATTGAAAAATGTCAATAACGCTTTTTTGATTTCTGGCCCGGGATCTGAATTCGTGACCTCACGTGTGAACCATTACAATAAAACTACTTTAAATTCTTATACCGTGGTTTATTTCGTTATTTGATAAGTAGATAGATTGATGGACGATGGACCTACCGGCATCCATCATAATCGCACAACTATTAGGAGAGCACTATGAACATCAACAATAACATCAAAGCTTTATAAATGGTTCACAATATCAACAAAAGATAGAGTAAGAATGTTCATTTACCATGTTAATAATATAAATTCTAAAATAATATGTATATTGTAGTTAGATTTTTTTTCTGAGAGCATCATCTGTGAAAAACAACACAGAGATGCCAAACTCAATATAGACCTAAATTTTGCCTTACCCAGCTGCATCACTGAAACTAAGTACGTAGTACGTATCTTTATTAGTAAGTAAACTAATAAATATGGTCACTAAAAAATTGGGGCCATTCTCAAGTGTGCTTCGATAAAAGCCTTCAAAAACATATTTGCCAGTTTTTACCGCCACTCAAACGCCATATCCCAATATAGAAGGTGTAGAAATATTAAAGTATCAAGTCTTAACTAGATAGAATTGGCCATTGTATAAAAACACAATGTACCTCTGTACAAGTTATATCAGATTGTTAGTGCGAACACACCCTTTTCCGATCTATACCCGCTTCCCGTTATTCCCCATATACCTATCTAGGCACTCATCTACGCCTATTATTCCATTATACACTGATACATGTGATGCAAATGTAAACTATGTATCGCTTCATCCTACTAATATTATAAATTGTATGTTTGTTTGTTCATTTGTTTGTCCGTTACTCCTTCACGCAAAAACGGCTGAACCGATTTTCATGAAATTTGGCACACATGTAAACACTTGAGTAACTTAGATTAACAAAGGATAGTTTTTATCTCGAAAAAATGTTCCTATGGGTTGACATGGGATGATTTTCCACGGGATCGAAATTTGCGCGGGTCAAGCCGCGGGGCGCAGCTAGTGTTTATATATGACAACAAAGTTATATATACAATTGATTTGTTTAGAAAACTGGACCAAAATTGAACACTGTTACATTTTCCCGCGATTTATTCACTAAACACTAATTTTATTCTAAATTTGAATTTTCTATGTCTATTAGGAAGTGCCTTAGAATTTCAATGATCAGTCAGTAAGTCGGTGACAAAATTAAGAATTAAAAACTGTTGGTTCAAATTGAATGTCTTCTTGGTTACTGAAAATTCATGTTCCTAGTTTCGTCCACAACGAATTTAAGTTCAAATTCTATTAGAACTGATTTTTGTTCTTACTCCGCAATTTTAAGTACCTCAATATGTACGTATTTTAATTTTAATGTTACTTGATTGTGATATCATTGCCTTTGATTATGTCTCAAAATTTATATTTGGGGCGACACAAGCATGTAAAACTAAATAACAATATTACAATAGAAATAATTACAGTTGATTGATGGACAAAGTCGAGGGAACTGCTGAATGTGTGACCTTGCTTTGTGGACCACAAAACTGTATGTAGTAGTGGAGGAACGTTGGCTGGAAACTTTAACACGTTAGGTGCGAAACGCAGCTTAAAACACCTCGTCCGTGTCTGGTCTTTACAGCGGCAAGAAAAAACTTTAACTTCTCTGTCGTGCGAGAGGCATAACTTCCGTCTAGTTCAGTGTAGGAGAGAGATAACTTTATGTTTGAGATGTGCTTTTGATTCCTAGTTCTATGGTACACCAACCTAATGTCGGGTTTATTAGACCTCGTGCCGCACTGAACAAACAATATTGCTACCACAGTGCGGACCGAGGTTGCGAACGCCTCGTACCCCCGCGCACCTCGTACCGCACCCCACGCTAGCTTCACGTGGTTAGTGTTGTGTAATGCAGTTGCACATGCGATGAAGCGAGACTGCTCAAAAATTATCATGTCGAAACGTTGCCGAAAAAAGTTAATAAAGGAGGAAGATGAAGAAAAACCGGTTAGAATATCTGAGCCAAAATCAGAATACAGGAAGATATTTCAAAAACAGGTCAGTCACAAATATATTCTGTCTAGGTGAAATAATTATACCAATATATATTATATAATAGTATATTAGAATACCTACGTGTTAAAATAAATAAATATCAGCAAAGTACGTGAATGTTTAAATGTGTATTATATTGTATGTATGTATAGCTCCCTACACCTTTGCCCAGCAGTGAGACTCGGCAGAGAGAGGCTTTTTTATGTGGAACTTTAAACTTAAGAAGAAAATGTTTGCCAAAGAAAGTTGTTAATGCGAAAATAAAAAAGAGCCAGATTATTGGAAAAATGAACAAAAAGGGTGTGAAAGTATTGAAATGGGTTGATAAAAGAAATGTTTTAATGTTGACTACGTGCCAAGACCATGACGATAAACTAATAGATACTGGGAAAAGGAAGAGAGGCACTAACGAAAGCATTAAAAAACCCGGATGTGTTTTAATGTATAATGAAACAAAAAAAGGAATAGACTACAGTGACCAAATGTCTTCATATTATACAACATTAAAGAAAGGAATTAAGTGGTGGAGAAAAGTTATAATGAAGCTAATATTTGGTACAGCTCTTATTAACGCCTGAATTGTGTATAATTTAATAGACAGAAATAAAATGCCAAAGAGAATATTTGTGGAACAACTTATTGAAACTTTTATACAGAAAGACTTGGATATGGATACAGGTAATTTTCAAATATACTAACTACTCGTTATATCGTTACTAAAACGTGAATTTGACATGTTGAGTAACTTTCTTCATATAGGCTGATGATAATGATAACTATTAGTATCTTTGTTTATTGAATGCAAACGGTGTCTTGCTCATCAAAATTGAGCTCTTTTGCCCGGCTCTTCTCTACTTTACCCAACTATAACGAACTCTATCCAATTTTACCCTACTCTTACCCTAATCTACTTGTTCGTACTTTTCAGAATTCACTGCAAAGAAAGCACATCATCTCGAAAAGGGTCCAAAGAAGAAGAGATGTGTAGGACGCTACGAAAAACTCCGCACATCCTTGACATGTCGTGAGGCAGACAAAAAAACTAAAAAAATTCTCACGGAATGCACTGTTTGCAAAAAATCTTATTGTCTGACATGTTTCAATGAAAAACATCCATAACTTTTTTCCCTTTTTTGTATTCATTCTGTCAATAACTTTGATAAATAAAAAAAATAAAATAAAATCGATATTTATCTTCCCATCACTAAATTATATGAAAACCTGCCATTTTTCAGGGCGGTACGAGGTGCATTAGATTCCACATTTTATTTTACCCATAGAATCTAAACTAACTAATTTAACCACGGGCGGCGGCAGATCTAGGTTAATCGACTCATTGTTAATAATAATCAAGACAAAAGCCGTCCATTTTGTCTTATTTGGCGCCAAATAAAGGATTTTAGTTTCCTTCGGGCGGTGGGGTTTATTTGGCGCCAAATAAAGGATTTTAGTTTCCTTCGGGTGGTGGGGCTTAATACGCCTCGTGCCGTCACAATGTCGGGTATAGGACGAGGTTTAAAAGAACTCATTACGCAGTAATGGAAAGTACAGATAAATCTGTGCCGCTGGGAACGTGTTAAATTTTCAACACAGTCAGTAAATTCAATTCAGTCATATTTCACTTAGGAAATTGAATTTCACACATATACTTTATACTAACAAGTTTTTCGGATAGAATCCATAAGTCTTTAGATAAAGTAACGCTTTTTGCTTTCTTACAAATGTCACTAATACTACAATCAACAAAATAACATCCGCTAATATTTTTAATCTCTGGAGAAACAGCTAAATGAATTGCTGTTTGCGCGGCCAATTTTGGAGTTTTTACAAACCATTTCATGAGCACAAAAATATAATTAAAATAGGCGACAATTTTCGTCCGAGAACATCCCGGATGTAAAAAGTTGGCGGTAACGCCAGTGCCCTGAAGACGACGATGTAACTCCAGGGTCATGAGTGCTATACACAGTTTGGAGTCCATATACGTCAGAATTTTACCTAAAGTTCCTTTACATCTTACTTTATTAATATCGTTTAAATCTAAATGTCCATACTTATAGACTATCGATGTAACATTTATTATTTTACTTGGTGCTGTCTTGATCAACAACGGTAGAAGTAAATTCGTTAGTAGAAATGGTGAAAGGTAATTGACCTGCATTGTCAATAAGAATCCATCTTCAGTCTTTATTTGTTCTGACATACACACTCCAGCATTATTGATCAGAATATCCAGACGTGTCTCATTCGATAATATATGTTTAGCGAATGATCTTACAGAAGTAAACCTTGAGAGATCCAGGTATAGAAAAGTAACATCACTATTACCGGACCGATTCACAATTTGTTCTCTAGCACTTTCGCCGTGTCCTTCATTACTTGCTATAATAACTCGTGCTCCTCTTTCCGCTAGATCTAAAGCTGTTTCGAAGCCGATGCCAGACGTACCACCAGTTACAATAACAACTTTTCCAACTAAGTGCCGACTAGTCGCGCATACTCCAGCAGTGGATATACAATATATGTAAAAAATCGTCCCTGATAAAATTATAAATAAAATATAAGCAATTAAATAGCACATGTTGAGGACACGACTGTTGCTCAAGCTATGTAAGATGTCGTTGGCAGATAATAAAAATGTATGTTAGGTGTTAGTAAAAAGATCCGGTCAAGTGAGATTAGGATTTGCGTAAATAGGGTCCCGTGACAACTAGTTACGAGTCTGACAACATACAGTATAAAGCTATGGTTTCCTAGGAAAGCGTAACGTCTACATAACAGCCGTAACATAATATGGTAAAGTTAGAGAAAATAGCCATCTGCGCAGGACATAATATAATACTTGTGTGTCCGCAGACACCAGTACACTCCCTATTCCGTCATTCTTATATTCTAATGTGACGACATTTCGACACGACTAGGGAGATACCATGTGTACGGCTTAAAGTGCTCTCCGAGACAAGCGGGTGTAACACCCCGACCAAGTTTTTCGTTTTTACATGACTGTCATTAGAAATTGAAAAATCACAATAATATTATATGGGATTCGAGCCCAGTTCCTCACGTGTGTTTGCTTACCATTAGGCCACCTAACACCGCCCTCCCCCACCAACCCACCCCCGCTTTCTTCAAAGGCAATATCCGCGTGACGATGCTATGCGCTGGACTCTTTAATTACTCCAGGAAACCAAACATTTAGACCGGCGTCATGGAAATAACAGATTAATTTTTTGAACTTACGGTGTCAATCACTGCTCTCCAGGGATCCGCGCAATTTGGTTTTGGATTCAACTACAACAAATAACAGATCAGTTTTAGTAAGAGGTAGCGCCACACCGCATGCTTGCATGCAGCCTTAATTCAACCAAGCCCTGGTGTCTATTGCTAGAACTAAGTGTAACCTATACAGGTTGGCTGGTAACCTGATTAGAGCTATATATTTCTAGCTTTTAAGAAGGGTGTTTCTGTTTATATCTTGCAGACTTTGTAAACAGAACGAGAATAAAAAAAATGTGGTTGTTTGAAATATAACTAAAATTTGGCACTGACAGGAAAGGCGCACAGGATATTTTATGGTATACAACAAACAAGCTGTCGGAGCCATTTTCACGACTATCTACTCCCAAAGACATCCGCATAGAGGCTATACATTTGTGCTGCCCTCCTTTCTCCTCCCATCTCCATGGGCCACCGGCTACTAACATACAGCTCTTGACGCCGGTCTCGTGTAAGCCAGAGGTACCTCCTCGGTCGTGCCGGTCTAATTCGGCTGCATGCAAGCATGCGGTGTGGCGCTACCTCTTACTAAATCTTCCTGAGGTGTTATTTGTTGTAGTTAAATCTAAACATGACGGATTATACAAATTGGGTGACCATTATGGCATTATAACGTGCTATAACTAAACTCTTCTCAAGGAATCAATTCACGGTGTGCGAAATATTTTAGATATCGAATGGCACTGC
>LUGF01015874.1:197895-226742 GCA_001625245.1 Calycopis cecrops | reverse complement strand
CCCCTCCCCCCCCTGGATCTGGCGCTGAGTCTGGCCTCTCCCCCACAACCTATCTGGTTCGGGCAAAGTCATCACAGAGGCACGCACTCCCTCACCATGGAAATGTGACGGCATTTTCGGAGGGGAAGGAGTACTTTCGTAACCAAGGCTGGAGTAAAATGACCGAAATGTCGGTAAAATTAATAGTTTATGTGGTTTGTCTACGCTTGTATGAATGTAAAAATGGTATTTTAAATGTGCACGCGGTACAGCCGGTACAATAAAAATGAAGACTAAAAACGTTATATTAGTGACGAAAAATGCGACGCTAATAAATATTGACAAGCGCCTGTGGAAAATAAATAGTCAACAAATTTACAAAGTCTACATATTATGTTAAGCCTGAACATAGCTAAATGTACTCCTATTGAAGACGTGCAAAGTTAAATCCCGAAATGCGGACAAAAATCGCTATAAAAACGTTTATATTATTAAAATACTTTCAATTAAAATCACCCAACACAAATGGTGGCAAGGGATTAGGAGTAAGCCGTCAATTGTTCGGCGGCAAAACCGCGGCAACTAAGTTCAACAATTATAAGACTTAACAAGATCGTAAAACGGGCTCTTCAAAGTTTATCGGGCGAACGATTTTATCTTAGGGAAAATTAGCGGGGCCACTTTAATTTCCTATGTATAAAATTGTGCTTAAGTACTTCTTAACTCTGGACAAGATCACGTAACTTACAATTTGAATACAATTTATTATTTTTATGTGTTGTGTTGATCTGAAGAGTACAATCGACCCCTATGTCTAGTGTTCGTGGACTATGAGAAAACCTTTGATTCCATCGAAACCTGATCTGTTCTGGATTCCTTGCAGCGCTGCCAAGTAGACTGACGATACATCAAGGTAATGAGATGTCTTTATAATGCCGCAACGATGACCGTGGAAGTACAGAGTCAGCGTTCTGAAGATGTCAACTTACGACGAGGCGTAAGACAGGGGCATGTTATATCCCGAAACTTTTCGGTAACGGTCTAGAGGATAATATGTTCAAGACGTTGGACTGGAAAGGCTGCGGCATCAATATTAACGGCAAGTACATATCTCACCTGCGATTTGCAGACGACATAATCGTTATGGCCGAAACGCTGTAGGATCTACAAAAGATGCTGAATGCCCGGCTGATTCTTCTCTTCGTATAGGCAGAGTATAAGATGGGCAGCATTTGGCAAATTTCGTCGGGTCTTCTCGTCGCCCACCCCACAATGTCTGAAGACTAAAGTCTTCAACTAAAGCGCCCTACTAATCATTACCTACGGAGCCGAAACGTTTTTAAGTTGCTCAGCGCGCTATGAAGAGAGCTATGTTCGGTGTTTCTCTGAGGGATCGAATCCGAAACGAAGTAATTTGCCAGAGAACCAGAGTAACCTACATAGCTACTCGAATTAGCAAGCTGAAGTGGCAATGGGCCGGTCATATCTGCCGCAGAATCGATGATCGTTGGGGTAGTCTGGTTCAAGAGTGGAGACCGCGTACCAGCAAACGTTATGTAGGACGCCCTGTGACTAGATGGAGTGACGACATACGCAAAGCTGTGGGCAGGAAGTGGGAAAGGTTAGCCGAAGATCGATGCCAGTGGCGTGCTATGGGAGAGGCCTATGTCCAACAGTGGACTACAATAGGCTGATGATGATGTTGATGATGACGTTGATCTGAATTACTGTAAAGTCCAATAGGTAGATGATTCTCAAAAAATTTTAATGTCTAGGACTGGTACCTCAATTCCTTACATGGGGCATGAACTTTGCAGAATGCTGCACCTAGAATATGTCTCATATACATTTGATACAAAACTAAGTAAGCCAAGCACCATCGTAACAGCAATGAAGCCACAACTCACAAGGACTAATTAGTTCTTACTTAGTAAGATGTAGTGCCATAGTACATGTAAGAGGTAGTGCTATGCTGTATTGGAGCCGACGTGATCGCCACTGCCGGGACAGACTTTCTTGACACTGCAATCCGCTCGAGCTGCAGTTTGCACTGTCCTGGCACCCTTATTTACTTGCTGTAGTGACACAGTAGGAAGCTTCAGAGCGAAGGCGATTAAGGAGCTCCCGAATGGAAGATAATTGTTTGGGTCCCAGAGGTAGTGCTTAAGTCGAAGTGAAGTACGTTGAACCTGCTGGGTCTACATTAATAAGCTTTTGGTTTTTTATAGTATAAGCAATCGGAGTTTTTTCTTGACTACGGGCACCCATAGATATCCGCATAGAGGTTATACAGACGCGATGCCCTCCTTCCTCCTATTTACACACCGCATGAAACGCGACAGCACAGCTGCCGGTTTTGTGTAACCGAGTACCTTCTCGGTCGTGCCGATCCAATTCGGCTCTTACTAAATAATTGCAGTTGGCTCAAGTGGTGGGTTGTATGAAAGAAACTTTATCTAGATCTTAACCTATCTGGATGTCTTGCCAGCCCATAATATGATGGGCAGATCCGTTGCTTCTCTCCACTGCTGCTGCATCTGCTGCTCTCTATTATGTCGATATGTTTGGAGGTGCTATGCTAGCTAACGGGTGAATTTTATCATGGTAAATAAATTTGAGGCTATCTATCATATGACGTATAAAACGTAAAACAATTACAAAATGGATATGTTAAACATTATATCAGAAAACCGTAGGTAAAGGTCTTTGAGTTAATAAATTAACTTTAACTCCTCAAAGATATAATAGCATTGAAACTTTTGTGTGATAGTCATGATTTTTTTTCAGGCGAGTCAATATATTATTTTAATGTACTTTACATTGTGTATACACAAGTACAGTGGCATTGGGCAAATGAGTTTTTCAAGATGTAATAAACTTATCAACAAAGTCTAAGACTCACCCCATAAATTTGAACTTTTTCATATAAAACTATTTGAAACAATGTACTCGCCACTTATAAAGTTTAAAAGTAAAAATAAACGTAATAAAAATAATGTTCTAAATTCAAATTTTTAAAACCTATGTCCACTTTTTTGAGTAAATTGTTTTTTGCGAGTACCGTGACTGTCTCAAAGCTTTGTTTTCTTTAAAATTTTTGGACAATTTAAATAAATTTCTAGAAAAAAAAAACATTTTAATGGGGAAGATTTATGTTGTTAGCATAATTTCGCGTCGCCATTTAACACAAGAAGAAATGTTACGTGCAGTAGGTATGCTGGAAGCTGGGCGATCACAGCTTGAAGTTGCTTCCGTTGTAAATTCTAATCAATCGGTTATTAGACGATTGTGGGAGCGTTACCGGGCCACTGGAAGTACGGCTGAAAGGCATGCCGATAGATATCAGGTAACAACGGAACGACAAGATCGTTTTTTACAAAACATAGCCCGAAGAGAGCCAAAAACTACGGCTCGGCAACTCATAGAAAGGCTGCGGTCTGAACACGCGGTGGCTATTAGCACTCAAACTGCGAGGAGGAGGTTGCACGAGATCGGTCTCAAGTCTCGTAGGCCGTTGCGGGTACTCCTTCGTGGCAATCGAGCACGGTGGTTACAGTGGGCACGGGTTCATCAACAATGGTTTGAAGATCAGTGAGCTTATATACTGTTTACTGATGAATCAAGATTCGGTTTCCATCCTGATACAAGAAGGGTACGTGTTTGGCGAGCTTCGGGACGACGTGAACGGCTTCGGTGTCCACAGGAAGTTCATCCCTATCAAGGTGGAGCCATAATGGTTTGGACCGGAATCCGAGTTGGTGCAAGAACCGAGCTCGTTTTGATACGGGGCAACATGACTGCCGAAAAATACTGCCGGGAGGTAGTCGAACATGTTGTTGCTCCACTCCGGTAGCAAATAGTCGAAGATTTTGTCTTCATGCAGGACAATGCTCGTGCACATACTGCAATGCTGGTGATGAGCGCGTTTCGTGAGCATGATATCGCTGTCCTAGACTGGCCTCCGCAGTCATGCGACATGAACCCCATTATGCACGTGTGGGATATGTTTGGAAGAAGGGCATTTGAACAGTTACCTCAAAATTTATGCACAGAACATGATCTGTTCTTGCATCTTTCGCGAACTTGGAACAGTATCCTCAGGCCACTATAGACAGCCAGATTTTAAGCATGCCAAGACGATGCAGAGCCTTAGTCAGTGCGTTAGGAGGTCCAACTGACTATTGCATTGCACATACCATCCATTTTTTATGTTTTAAAATGTGTACTTACAATTTAATTTCACTTCTTTACGGTTTATTTTTTCTGTTTTATTACTCATTTTTGTTCTTTACTAATAAACTTTTATTTTTTGTTTATTTGGCTACAATTTAATTTTAATTTACAAATAAGCTTTAATATACGCTTAAATTCGTTTAACATTGTTTATTAAAAAAAATAAAAATTTTCGAGTAATCATCGAAAGTGTCCCTGAGTCTTAGACTTTGTTGAAGTGTGTAATATTCGTTTATCTTCATTATTTATCTTCGTCGTCATCAGTAGTACACCAGCATTGCTTAATTTTATAAATAACCTTGGTATATCCAAGGTTATATTTTTTTTTGAATTGTGATTGATATAATTATTTTGTATTTATAGTACGAGGTCCAATTGCAAAAACGCTACGTCGCGTCGCGTTCATCAATTATGAACAAAAATATTTTTGTATATTATTCATTCTGTACCTATATGTTATATCATTTTATATAATTATGTTATACAACACAAAAGTCACAATTTATTGAATTCAAAATGATATTTTGAACTAGTACCGACAGACGTTGTCCTTTCATAATTGCACACTTTGTAGTCATGGTAACGTGTCATGTTACGTGGTGAATCTTTCATCTCGTTACTTCAGTAAGAAGTTAGGATTTTACAACCCGTTTTTAAATATTGCTGTACCATTTTTCAAATATCTTCCCACGTATAAACATTGGCCTTGTCATAACGAACGTAAAAATAAAAAAATATTAACCACTTTGGTGCAGTCGTTAGCTGTTGGCTTAGCAACATTTGTTGGTTTCATTTTTATATATTTCTAAATATTGGGTAGGTCTGAGAATCGGCCAACATTAATTTTTCATCTTGATATTCCCATAGGATCGAAACTAACGCAGGTGAAACCGGGGAAGCGCAGTTAGTATAGATTTAGTGTCTACCGACGCCCATTAACACCGAAACATGCACAATGATTTTTCCAAATGTCGCGACTCTTTTTAATTTTAATTAATGACTAGCTTCCGTCCGCGGCTTCGCCCGCGTGAATTTCGGGTTAAAAAAATCCCTATGAATTTTAACTTATTATGTTATTCTGATATGAAAGCTATATTACTGTAAAGTTTCATGAAAATTCGTTCAGTAGTTTTTGTGTGAAAGAGTAACAAACATTCTTACAAACTTTCGCATTTATAATACTAGCTTCCGCACGCGGCTTCTCCCGCGTGAAATTCGGATTTTAAAATCCCTATATTTTTTAACTTATTATGTTATTCTGATATGAAAGCTATAATACTGTAAAGTTTCATGAAAATCCGTTCAGTAGTTTTTGTGTGAAAGAGTAACAAACATTCTCACAAACTTTCGCCTTTATAATATTAGTAGGATTAGTAGGTAGTAGGTACATCATCTATTTGGCCATTTTCATGCAAACTTTTTTGATTTGTTGAATATGTATGAATGATGAGAATACGTTATAAATGTATAAATATAACAAAATACCTGTAAAATGTAATAAAGTAACAAAATGTTATACATAAACTAATGTAATAAATAAATTAAATAACCTGCAAGAAACTATAATACTTATGAACTATGTCTGTGACACTAAATATTATACCTTATTTCTATTAAAATTATTTATTCAACATTGTGTAACTAAAATATTAGCGCACACATTTTTATATAATCATTACGACTGCATTATAAATGTTTTATACCTTATTGTGTGTAAAAATAAGATTTTTTTCATACCTACTCGGGTCAAGTGTAATTTTTGCTGTATAATATTATCTAGTGTCTAGACTACTTATTATGTTTCAAGGATGTAATCCATATACATATACATATATATATATATATATACATATATATATTACTATGTAATGTCTTATAAAGGATTGTTGTGTGTGATTATGTGCAACTGTTTCTTGATACAAAAATCACCTAACCTAGATGTTTACTAAAGTTTCTTTCATCTTCGATACTTCCGTATCCATACTTTCATACTAATATTATATATTTGAAAGTATGTTTGATTGTTTGTCCTTATTGCACGTCATCATGGAGCAATCGATTGATGATCGTGTCGTCGTCGTCGTGTGAATCGATCGCGTGATTAGTGTGGAGGTGGGCGGTGGCTGGAGATCTGGAGTGTGACATTGGCTGTTATTTCTGCTGAATATTATGAAATTTTCAATAAAAAGACATTTAACTATATTATCTAGTAACTTATACAGACTTTGTGAACATGTCGTAATAACAAAAATCATAGTACATTTTGCAAATAGTTATAATATAATAACTACATATCGATATAATTATATAACCTTGCATAATTGTTTTTCGCAATCAAGAAGTATATAGAAGAATATAGTTTGAAATCGTCCTAAAGTTTCGATTCCTACTCATAGATGTAGTCGATGATAGATGTAATCTACAAGGAAACCATGGAGAATTATAATTTTTGCGTAAATTAAAATACATGTATTATATTATTAACAATGGGGTTTTTTATGTAACTCAAATTATGAAAATAAATTAACGTTTGAGAACAGCGGTATATTTTATTATTCTACACCGTGCGAGCCACGGGAATCAGCTAGTTTAATAACAAGATCTACAAGGAAACTACGTAGAATTATAATTTTTGCGTAAATTATAATAAATGTATTATATTATTAACAATGGGTTTTTTTATGAAACTCAAATTATTGAAGTACACTAACATGGAATGTTTTGTTAAAATATTACAATAGTTTCTTTTAATTGTATTTTATTTTCTGATTTGGTTTTTATTTTAACTCTTAGAGTTAAAATAAAAACTTTAGGTGGTGCCTGGAATATAGTTAGATCATGACATAAGTTTTATTTTAATTATTGATGGCCTCGTTTTTTTTATTTGTTTGCATCAAAATCTATATCTATCTAGACAGATATTAAGACCTTTGAATTTTTGGCTCGTGATTTAGTAACATATTTGCTTAACCAGGTAGGTACAGGACAAATTTTCATTAAAGAAAAATGTCACAAAAATATGTATTTTCTACATGTATGGGAGCGGCGGCTCACATTTAGAATTTAGAAACATGACCTTGAAAGGTAAACGACATAACATGATATGTTATCACTTATCAGCCTTAAAATTGCTAATAGCAATAGCTATTTAGTAGTTTTATTGAACAACAACAATTATTGGCTAGCCAGGTTTCGTATAATTTGTTCATAGACTACTTTTTATTAAGTCTATGAATTTGTTTGGGTATAGTACTCGTAGCAAAATTTTACACTTACATATTTCCATGTTCTTAATACTTGTACGATAAAATAAAGTAAAGAATATTCCATTGAACTTTCGACTCAGGATAGGGCACTTATATAATCATAGCGACACTATAATTGTTACCGGATCCGGCTGGCTTCAAACATATTTGCTCCATCATGGAACGGACACATGTCGTGAGATATCAATGTAATTTGTTGCAATAATTATGTCGATTTTTACACGTGCACCAACTTCTCTGTGATGCTCCACAATTCTTTAGCTACGTTCATGTTTTTAGCCTTGTTACTCAATTCAACTAATTTGCAGTCTTCAAAGTAGCATCCACTTACATCATTAACCTCCGGCGACACGGCTAAGTATATTGTTGTTTGTGCACCTTCTCTTGCCGACTTAACCAACGGTCTCGTAAGAAATGCCATTATACTTTTAAAAGTTGAATCTTTTGCTGCAATATTAGTGACAGTAGCACCGGGATGTAAGACGTTTACAGTTACACCTGTGTCCCGCAGACGGCGTGCCAGCTCCATTGTCATGTGTATAATACACAACTTGGAATTAGGATATGTATAATATTTAGCAATACAACTCCTTTTGTTCTCCAAATTCAGGTCAGTGAAATCCAAACGTCCGATCTTATAGATCACGGATGACACATTTATAATTCTACTTGAATTGGTCTTGATCATTAGCGGAACAAGTAAATTCGTTAACAGGAATGGTCCGAAATAATTGATTTGCATTCCAAGGAGCAGTCCATCTTCTGTTTGTTGATGCTCAGCTAACAAAACTCCAGCATTATTAATAAGAACGTCTAGACGTTGTTCGCTTCTTAATATATTGTCAGCAAAGGTTCTTATGCTTCTAAAGCTAGAGAGATCCAAGCAATGATAATGAACATCACTGTTACCAGATAAGACGATAATTTTGTCTCTGGCCGTCTCTCCGTTTGGTGTATTAGAGTTTGCTATAATAACTCGAGCACCCCTTTCTGCGAGATCCAGAGCTGTTTCAAATCCGATTCCTGAGCTCGCTCCGGTCACTATTACCACTTTACCAACCATGTGTCTACTGGTTTTACATATTCCTGATGTGAACTTGAAATACATAGTTAATAAAAGTAACATTATTATAATAACTAATAAAATGACTACGACAAATAACATTTTCACGTTTTCACAGTAAACTCTGAGACGTAAAATTGCTGTCGATACGAGGAAATCGAACGCGACACTGTTGATATTTCTAACGCACAAATATTTAAATAAATCTGTTCCGGGTCTAGACGAGTATATATTAAAAGTATTGAAAAAATATGTTAAAACCTCAACAGTCGATTCAAGACTACGAGCGACGCTACTTTTAACACTGCTTGTATCCTCCTACGCCTGATTGCTGTATAATGCAATTGTAATCTATAAGACAACACGTATGTGTAGGTAGATATGTGAGTGACCTACAAGTATATATTTTGTTCGAGATAGCCATATGTGTAAGTATTATATTTATTATAGCAGATATACTATATGATATTCCAGTGGTGAATGACCGTACTGAATAAATAAATATGAAAGTGAATGTTTGTCTATATGTCCTTCATAGAGTCATAATCAATCTTTAGCATAGTTGTTGTGCATGTGTCCACAAAAGTCTCTAAGTTAGTAATACCAATTTTCGACAGTCACACATAGCCACTGTCATTTGAACGTACCTATCTATAAAACTCAAAATTCAAAATGACTCAAAATCAATTTAATATTTGAATAATGGAGATTATATTCGTTAAAATTTAATTTAGTTGGTGGTGTAGCTATGCGCTCAGGGTAACAGGTACTATATTTAAAACAAAATTCGTCGTAAGAAAAATATTTATATAAATGCTTCAAAAAGTTATTCCACTACGCCAGTCTGAAAAAAAAAAGCATATTTGAAATCAACACATCAAAAGTAGTTGTTATTAAAATAAAAATAGCATAATTAAAACAATATTTGTCCTAAGTTATTTTTGTTATTAGCAAATATTTCTCATTTACAACAAAACTTTAACGGATTTTTTAGCGGTTTATTTTATGAATAATGATTTAACAAGCCCGACGTTTCTATCAGGAACTTTACAGTAACCATGGTCACGGGTGGAAAGAGATGGCAGATATTCATTTGAACAACAAAAAATTATAAATCTTTGTGCAATTTTAAGAACTCGTGATAAATGAACATCTGTAATGTTTCTGATACGTCGGTTTTTAATGGAGGGGAAAATTTTCAACTAAAGAGGCAACGGTATCCAGGCTATGTGAGACCCACTAAAAACTCCTGCGCAAGCGATCCTCTACACCATAGCACCAATATTGTACTTACATATTATTTCGCACACATAATTTCGCAAAGGTTTTACGAAAGACTCTTAGCAAATATGTAGTTAACATAAATATTCTATTTGACACATTTTAGCGCTTTTTTGTGGTAACACTCGTATGGCAAAATAACATTCAACTGTATAATAACATTTCATAACAAACGTAACTTGAAATCTTAATTATAATTATTTTTTATTACATAAAGGAGCCAACTAGCAGTCAAGACAAGGAATCTTTGTAGGATTATAATTTTTGTATAAATTAATTCAAACACATGTATTTATATTCTTAGATAACTATAGGATTTTTTTCCCTTGTTACTAAAAATATTATAGTACAAATTAAAAAAAGTAAATTAAGAAAAAATCAAGCCACGAACAATTAAAATAAAAATGATGAGATGATGTAACCATGATGACTCGCGACGTCCATGGACATTCACATGATTGTTATGTAGATTCGTTGCCCTTCTATCACCCCCCCCCCAATGGGCCACCGGCTACTCACAAACCGAATGAAACACGACAGCGACGCTGTCACTTTACGCCGCACAGTGGATCGAAACCATGGTAGGGCGGACATAGGACTTTTTTTTGGTTTTGCACTTTTTTTAAATTCCAATCGATAGATCTAGAATAGCTTAATCGAAGTTGTTCTATATAACTTTTTCATAAACCTGGTAGTTTAGGCAAAAAAAAATAGAAGTATATTACTGCTAAGCTATAATCGATCCACCTTTGAAACTTTATATACGTTATACCCTGGGTACTATACTACACGAATACACTTTAAACGTTTGCCTATAGTTGCCTATTGAGGAGATAATTAAATCGAAAAAGTATAAAAAAATACTATTTTTGATCTTAGAATTTTTTATTTCTTATTATTATAAACCAATATTAACATTCCATACACTTTAAAATAATCACAATATGCTCAAATACAGGCATAAATTGGCCTATAGAATTGATTTCAAACATCGGAAACGAAGAAAATGAATACCGCGAAGTCTGTGATGACATTGATATTGTAGAAAAACATCTACCATCCACCCCTGGACCCTCTACATCTATAATGACGGCACCAAGAAAACCTTTCGAAGATTGGGCTACAGACAAAAAAGAAGACGCGTGGAACAGCTTAGCAAGACATTGTCACCGGAAGAATTGAATAAAGCTACAACAAGGAGTTTACAGTGTACTGGAAATGAAGACATTGGAGAAATAATGAACCACTTACTCAGTCACCCAGAGGATGTAAAAAAAGTTAAAGATTGCTTAAGCAAAAGAAAAGAAAAAAGCATTTACAGCGTTATTAATTTCTCTAAAGTTGTCAAAGTGGCAATATTTATATCTAAGAGAGTCGGCTAGTGAACATGGTTCTGACGTGTATCCTTCTTATTATAAATAGGCCAAAGCAAAGATAAGTTGCTACCCAGATAGAGAGAATATGGTCATCAATGAAGAAGGAGCTTCCATTAAAATTGCCTACATTTTACTAGACTTGACTACATCTAGACTTTTAGATTCCATTTATTACTATCTGGACTCTACGACTGAGTTACAGCTCATCAGCAAGTGGGGTTTTGATGGAGCCAGTAGTCAAAGTAATTATAAACAAAAGACTGAATCAGATTTTGACGATTCAAGCGTTTTTATGGCTAGTCTTGTGCCAATAAGACTGCAGCAATTATTTCTCCAATGTCTTCATTTCCAGGACACTGTAAATTCCTTGTTGTAGCTTTATTCAATTCTTCCGGTGACAATGTCTTGCTAAGCTGTTCTACGCGTCTTTTTTTGTCTGTAGCCCAATCTTCGAAAGGTTTTCTTGGTGCCGTCATTATAGATGTAGAGGGCCCAGGGGTGGATGGTAGATTTTTTTCTACAATATCAATGTCATCACAGACTTCGTGGTATTCATTTTCTTCGTTTCCGATGTTTGAAATCAATTCTATAGGCCAATTTATGCCTGTATTTGAGCATATTGTGAATATTTTAAAGTGTATCGAATGTCAATTTTGGTTTATATTAATAAGAAATAAGAAAATCTAAGATAAAAAAATATATTTTTTTTACACTTTTTCGATTTAATTATCTCCTCAATAGGCAACTATAGGCAAACGTTTAAAGTGTATTCGTGTAGTATAGTACCCAGGGTATAACGTATATAAAGTTTCAAAGGTGGATCGATTATAACTTAGCAGTAATTTACTACTTTTGGTACGGCTCCATACAAAAAAAAAACATAAATATTTTTTTTTGTCTAAACTACCAGGTTTATGAAAAAAATATATAGAACAACTTCGATTAAGCTTTTTTAGATCTATCGATTGGCATTAAAAGAAAGTGAAAAACCAAAAAAAAAGTCCTATGTCCGCCCTACCATGGTTTCGATCCACTGTGCGCCGGTATCAAGTGAGCGAGAGCTACTTCGACGGTCGTGCCGGCCCAATTCCGTTGCATAGGAGGATGTAGTGTCATACACTATGCATAGCACCTCCTATGCATCATAGCACTACCTTATCTCAATGATCTCCGGCCTATAAGTATACTGCCATGCTTGTCTAAAACATTAGAGAAAGGTGTTTGTGAGCAATTAATGGAATTTCTCGAAAACAATAATATTCTACCAGAGACTCAGTCCGGATTTAGGAAGCAACGTAGTACCATCACCGCGCTACTGGATGTTACTGACAATATACTTTGCGCACAGGATAGTTGTAAGTGCACAGTGCTTGTATTGCTGGACTTTTCCAGGGCCTTTGACTCCATAAATAAAGACATGCTTATGTCGAAACTTAGCTTCTATGGTTTCGATCCGCAAGCTTTGCATTGGTTCAACAGCTACCTTAGCAATCGTTATCAATATGTCCAGATGAGCTATGGTGGAAAATCACGGGAAATTGCTGTAAAAAGGGGAGTTCCACAAGGCTCTATCTTAGGCCCAGTGCTACTCGCGCTTTACTCGGCAGATATACAATACCAAATTTCTAATTGCAAATATCACTTGTATGCCGACGATGTGCAGTTGTATATCTCCTGTAAGCCATCCGAAATCGATACTGCCGTAGATAAACTAAACGAGAATCTCGCTCGCATAATAAATTGGTCAAATAATAACTGCCTCCTTCTTAATCCTAAGAAGACAAAACACCTTGTTTTCGGTAGCAATTATCAACTTAATAATCTTCGTGCAGTACCAAGAGTAATACTTGGTAAACGAGCCGATCGATCGTGTGTATGAAGCACGAAACTTGGGTCTTCATATGGACTGTAATCTGCGATTTGAAAAGCATGTCACTAACATAGCGAAAAATTGTTTCTACAGACTAAAGATCTTATACCAAATCAAACCATTTATAAATGAGGACTTGCGGGTGCGGCTGACTGAATCTCTTGTGTTGTCCAAATTTAATTATATGGACGCGGTCCTCGGCTCGCCTACTTTAGCGCGAACACAAAAATTGATTCAAAGAGTTCAGAATGCTTGTGCCCGATTCTGTTTCGATATTCCATTGAGGGCTCACGTAACTCCATTTCTTGACAGTCACTCAATATTAAAAATGAAACATCGTCGTAAGTTGCACCTGGCATGTTTACTATTTGGGGTTATAAAATATAAACAGCCCAAGTATCTCTACGATAAGCTAACGTGGATGTCTGAGCAGAGGGCTCGAGGGTCTCGTCAATGTGCAAATCAACTCTCGATAGAACGTCATGGTTCAGCTGCTTTCAGGGGTAGTTTCCGGTACGCAGCCTCCAAATGCTGGAACAATATACCACCGCCGATGAGAAACCTGCAAAATATACACACATTTAGAACACGATTAAAAATATTTATTTGTCAACACCAGAAAACTGAGGAGGCGTATAAGCATGACACCAGTGTTTTTTAAATTAACTGTATTATTAATTTCAAATGATAATAGCCTACTTACCGTATATAATATCTCTCTTATGTCCATGCCGTAATATATTCAGCCTTCAAATGTGCTTGCTTCTTTTAAATTTCAATTTACTGATATCTTTACCGCACCTTTTGTTATAAATGTATAATCTTTTTCTCTTTATTTTGTATCCTGAGTGTCTATATAATATATGTTTTGTGATTTTTGTGTATCGTATGTACCTAATTATTTAAGAAATCCTTGTTTTATCGTGTAACTGTTTCGTGATCTCACCTAATGGCCCCAATGGAAGATCAGTGCTGATTTTAAATCACAAACACTGAGTTGGAGCCAATTTGTGATACCTTTTATAAATAATAGTGCTTGTAAATAGTTATAGATTTGGTGATGTAATGTGTATCACAAATAAAGGAATCTTTCTTTCTTTCTTTCTTACCTCTTCCTAAAATTTGCTTGCTTTTTATTTTAATCTTACTACCTAGGGTACCTAGAATTAAAATGTAAAGCAAATCAGAAATTAATCACAAGGAAAAGACACTGCTGTAATATTTTAAAAACATATCATTTTAACTCTGGGTTGCTAGCTAGGTGATGCCTTGTATCCCACTGGAAGATGCTGCCACCTTGTCGTGGTGGGGGCCTTGCGTGCATCTAAATAATCTGTGATCCAAGGCTATGCGGGATTGAGCTACTTATACCGGACAGGCTTTGATGGAGAAGGCTGACTAAGAGAAGCTCAGCTGGGAGATCCTCCACCCGTCCCTCTGAATCAGCAGATGGTAGCGCAGAATGAAACGACTGGCGCATTAGTGGCACGCTTCTTTGGAGTACTTTGGTCAGGGATCAACACATCAACTGACTCCATTGCACGGTTCCGACGACGTAGTAGGGACTGTTCAGAGACAGTCGGACAGTATCCAAGGAAGAGAAGTCCAGCCTTTTTATTTGGTAAAAATTACCGACTTTTTACCGAAGCTGTTGAGTTGTTGAGTTGTTCCTGGAGAGATCCTGTTGCTTGCAGATCGCGGACCCAATCCAAAATCCAATTATAGCGGCTGAAGGCAGGCACAGGGTTTAGTTGGTATTGCGCTAAGTGTGGAGTCCGACATATAATATTATATAAATGTATTCCTTTGCGTAAAAAAAACAAAAACGAAAAAAGGTGCTGTCTTGTAGAATAGAAGCAATAAGACTGCATAAGGTTACATCATATCATAAGATTTATTTTAATTATTTACAGCGTTTTTTTGTTTACATGCATCAAAAGCTATTTCGAGACGGATAAGACATTTGAACTTTTGGCTCATGAGCTAACAACATATTTGCATAACCAGATAAAAGGACAAATTCACGTCATGTCTCTGAAAGGGAAACGACCTTGGTGTATTTATAGAATGGAGGAAGCGCAATTATTTGAATGTTGTGTCTATATTGGCACTTTTTTCTTATGCACGATACTCAGCGATCTTACTGTGTTTTGTATCTGTCTACTGGTGACGTGAGAAGAACGTGATTATTGTGAAAGTGTCTAAAATTAATTTATCAGTCAGTCATTTGCGCTCTCACCAGATTTCTATTTATTCCAGAATTTGGATCTTAGCGGAATAATAATAACCCATACTCGAGAGGCAGTACTAAAAAATCTTTGCAGAAATAGTTGCTTCCTGTTCAGATTTGGAGGAATTATACTATTATAATAATCACTCCAAGGAAACGACATTGTAGTATGATACGTTATCACTTATCAGCCCTAACTAATACTTGCACATTACCACGTTCTTAATGCTTGTACGATAAAATAAAGTGAACAATATTCCATTGCACTTTCTACTCAGGATAGGGCACTTATATTTATAATCATAGCGACACTATTGTTACTGGATCCGGCTGGCTTCACACATATTTGCTCCGTCATGGAACGGACACATTTCGTGAGATATCAATGTAATTTGTTGCAATAATTATGTCAATTTTTACAGGTGCACCAACTTCTCTGTGATGTTCCACAATTCTTTAGCTACGTTCATGTTTTAGTTTTATTATTTAATTCAACCGGTTTGCAATCTTCAAAGTAGCATCCACTTACTTCATTAACCTCCGGCGACACGGCTAAGTATAATGTTGTTTGTGCAGCGTCTCTTGCCGACTTAAGCAACGGTCTCGTAATAAATTCCAAAATACTTTTAAAAGCTGAATCTTTTCCTGCCATATTAGTCACAGCAAGGCCGGGGTGTAAGACGTTTACCGTTACACCTGTATCCCGCAGACGGTGTGCCAACTCCATTGTCATGTGTACAATACACAACTTGGAATTAGGATATGCAGAATACTTAGCAATACAACTCCTTTCCAAATTCAGGTTAGAGAAATCCAAACGTCCAAGCTTGTAGATCACGGATGAAACATTTATAATTCTACTTGAATTGGTCTTGATCATTAGCGGAACAAGTAAATTTGTTAACAGGAATGGTCCCAAATAATTGATTTGCATTCCAAGGAGATGTCCATCCTCCGTCTGTTGTTGCTCAGCAATAAAAACTGCAGCATTATTGATAAGAACGTCTAAACGTTGTTCACTTCGTAATATATTGTCAGCGAAGGTTCTTATGCTTTTAAAGCTAGAGAGATCCAAGTAAAGATAATGAACATCACTGTTACCAGATAAGGCGATAATTTTGTCTCTGGCAGTTTCTCCGTTTTGTGTATTGGAGTTTGCTATAATAACTCGAGCACCCCTTTCGGCGAGATCTAGAGCTGTTTCAAATCCGATTCCTGAGCTCGCTCCGGTCACTATTACCACTTTACCAACCATGTGTCTACTGGTTTTACATATTCCTGATGTGAACTTGAAATACATAGTTAATAAAAGTAACGTTATTATAATAACTAATAAAATTATTGCGACAAATAACATTTTCATTTTTTCTCAGTGAACTTTGAGAAGTAAAATTGCTGTCAATACGACGAAATCGAACGCAACACTGTTGATATTTCTACCGCATAAGAAGTACTTTTAGTAGTATTTCCTTTTTCGACTTCAATTGGCGTGTTTTTGTAAGCAGCGATATCATCAAACTGGCTGATTCTTGCATTAATTTTATGCAAAAAATTTATCTTTTATTACTTGTTTATTACCTTTTGTTATATTTGCCTTCCAATTTAATGCATGTTTTTTTGTTTATAACGATCGTTATTTGTTTTCAAAACTACACTTAAATTTTTTTATAATAGTGCCCATGCAAAACCACGGTGATACCGTGGTTCTACGTAGGTAATTTTTAGAATAAATCAAAATTCATAAATATCGTTATTAATCATAATATTATTCAAATTTATTTAATACTTATGTTAAAAATATTAAGATATACCTTGTACTTTAACTTTTCACAGGACATAAATACCAGCGTACTAAAAAGGAGTATAAATTCGCTTCCAAGTCTCTCAAAAGTGTTATTGCCAAAGCAAAGTCAGAACGCATTGGCAAAATTGGCGATCGGTTAGTCCGCTTTCCTTCTGGAACTCGTGCATTCTGGTCTCTCGCCAAGGCTGTCTTCGGAAATATCGGTCTGCCATCTCTACCATCTTTGCGCCGGTGTGACGACTTGTTCGCCCACGACGCAAAAGATAAAGCCGATCTCCTGGGCTGTCTTTTTGCATCTAATCTCACGGTGTGATCACTCTATGCCGGACATAAAGATCCGGCAGAGATCTGTGCGGAAAGCACTTCAGGCTTTGGATATTCACAAGTCGAGTGGGCGTGATGGAATCTCACCAATTGTGTTACGTAGATGTGCCCCCGAGTTGACACCTGTCTTAACGCGTCTTTTCCGGCACTCCTATTCTGTTGGCATCGTCCCAAGGAACTAGAAAACAGCTTTAGCACCCGATCCCAAAAAAAGGGGACCGCTCGGACCCGTCCAACTACCGGCCTATAGCAATAACCCCCTTGTTTTCAAATATCATGGAAACCATTATAAACAGCCAGCTCCTGCGGTATATAGAGGAATACCAGCTGCTCAGCGATCGTCCGTACAGTTTCCGTCAAGGTCGCTCTGCTGGTGGCTTTTTAACTTATCTTGCGCATCGATGGGCGGAAGCTGTTGAATTAAAGTTGGAGGCGTTGGCGGTTAGTCTGGACATAGCAAAAGCCTTTTATCGGGTTTGGCACAAAGCTCTTCTTTCCAAGCTTCCGGCTTTTGGGAACCTGTGAAACTTTGCGACTGGATCGCCAGCTTTTTGACAGACCGCAGTGTTAACATCGTAGTCGACGGTGCATGATCGTGTCAATGCTGGCGTTCCACCAGGCTGTGTTCTGTCACCCACTGTTTCTCTTGCATTTAAATGACATGCTTCAAACCGATAGCATTCATTGCTATGCAGATGACAGCACTGGTGACGCACTATACACGGGAATAAGTCAATGAGTACTGGAACAAACTTGTGTCTAAAATCGAGTCGAGCTTATGCGAAGTCTCGGAATGAGGCCGACAAAATTTAGTCCAATTCAACCCTAAAAAGACACAAGTTTGCGCGTTTTCCGCTAAAATACCCTTTGTCGTATCTCCACGGTTCCAGAATACTCCTCTCATAGCTACAGCTAGCATTGGAATACGGAGCGTCGACATATCGAGTAACGTTCAGTTTCGCGGTCACTTGGAAGCGAATGCTAAATTAGCGTCGCAAAAGCTACGTGTCGTCGGCAGGGCGAAACAGTACTTCACACCAGCCCCTCCGCTGCAATTTTACAAAGCGCAAGTCCGACCGCATATGGAGTACTGCTCTCATCTTCGGGCCGGAGCCCCGCAATATCAGCTCATTCCATTTGACCGTATACAACGAAGAGCGTCTCGAATCGTCGATAACCAGTATCTCTCCCGCCCTTGCCTCCTATGATATAAAAATGTTGCCTCTTCTGCAATTGGGAAATATTTGAAATATTGACAAAAATGTATTTAGTAAATAAATAGGGACGGACGGCAGAACCTGCTACCAACTAACATTGTTATTTTCTTTTCAGTTATTAAAACTTAAATATGTATGTCTAACGTTTTTAATAATATTCTGTTGCCTATGTTAATCAGAAATTATGTAGGTTTCAAAAAGTAAATTATATTAATAACTCTTAAATAGTTCTCGCAGTTTCAGAGTACTACTACTCAATCCAAATAAAGAGATAATCAAATTTCTTTATAATATTAGTATCATGCAGATCTAAAGAATAAATATCTATTTAAATTTATTTTTGTGATTACGCAGGGAAAATGCTTTTAGGCACCGTCCAACCGGTTTTGGGTGGACCGGAAGGGTGTGTCGGACTCGGCACGAATTTCGTGCCACTATCGACTAAAAACCACTGCGAGAGCCTTCGGTCGCTATGGTGGAGTGCCCCGGATCTGGTAGCAACAGGACACTCCAGCGACTGGCCGGCCTCAACTTATGGGTCGGTCTTCAACACAGAAGGGGGTCATTTTGGCTATTAAAATAACCCCAGCGACAGTGTAGCTTTAGCTTCAGGGCTAGGTGCCCATCCTGTACCCAGCTATTGATTTTTCAATGTAAGAGGCGCTGTGCGTAGCGCCTTCTACAAATTCCTATGCGTTGTCTACCGCGTGTATCATCGCCTGCCGCATTCAGCCGGACATCTTCTGCTGTATCTTTGCGGGTCATCACGTCTTCATATCTATTTAGATGCTTTATAAATATGTATTTAATTAGTTGATGCGACATTAACATATTTGAACGGGCTTTGACGGAAGTGCAGTAAAATGTCATCAGACTTTGTGTATTTCCTTCACCGATTGGTAAAATGTGTCGCTCCAGTTTTTCAGTCCATGTCAGTTGAGTGAGTGAGTCCAGAACTACCTGTTCGCGTATGTGTCCATGATGATTTTTTCCGGCAACGCCACCTGTTAAACTGGAAAAAAAAACAAAATGATGCTGGTTATCCTAAATAAATATGACTAGCGAAAAAAATATATATATTGTATTAGCAAGCAATACTTGTTTAATGAAATAAACCATGGCAAAAGAAAACACTTAGTAAACATAAAAGCCCTCAATATATAACAAAAATCAGTTGAAGCCCTACTACTACTATCCCTACTTTTTTAAATTTAGGGCCTCTCTTTCCGGTAATTTAGCACCTCTAAAATCCAGCCTATCAGACCTACACTGAGTTTCGTTCGTCTTTAAGTTTTGTTGGATAAAAAAGTTTTAAGATGTATCTAATAAAGACTATCTTTGAATATTCACTTAAATGTAATAATTATTCGTTTTGAAATTTTAAGCTTACAAGAAGCTAAGGAGTGACTTGTTAATCTTTGCATATGCATAAAATGTAAATGTAAAAAAACAAAACGCGTGCTTGACCGCATTGGAGACCATTACCGTCGTTACGCAAGAGCTGCGTACGAGCACGTTGGACACGAGCGACGAGTTTAGTACGTAAATAGTTCGGTCGAGAGACGCGGTCATTTTAACAGTATCGTGTATAGATAACAACTTACTATACTTTATCAGTTACAAGTGAAAGAAATAGAGAGTTGAGTTGTTAATCACCTAAAGATATTGACGATTTGTAACAAATTATATCAGAGGTAGCTAGTATATTTATTTAATATTTAAAAAACAAAACCGATTATGATATTGTGGACTTTATTATGTGGCATAATTGCTCTTATGTTACTGTGGAAAACTTTTCAGAAACTGACGTGTGGTATATGTAAATCTGGTGCTCATATGTTAGGCAAAGTTGTGATCATTACTGGAGGTAATAGCGGTATCGGGCTTGAGACGGCGAAGAATTTAGCCGAACGTGGTGCCAAAGTGATAATAGCATGCCGGAGTTTACGACGTGGTGAAGAAGCCAGAGACGAAATTATAAGAACAACATCAAATAAAGAAGTTTATTGCAAACAATTAGATCTAGCTTCATTTAAGTCTATCCGTGATTTTGTCGGCGATGTTGAAAAAACAGAGAAACGCCTTGACGTTCTTATCAACAACGCAGGTGCCGGTGGCCTTGGTAACCGTAAAACGGTTGACGGCAATCACATTGGTATGCAAGTGAATTTTTTCGGCCCATTATTACTTACTAAGTTGTTGTTGCCACTACTGAAATTATCAGCACCAAGCAGAATTATCAATGTGTCATCTGCTCTCCATAAATACGCTGAAATGGATTTCGATAATTTAAACATGGAAAAATATTGGAGTGATTATTTAGTGTACGCAAATAGCAAGCTGTATTTGAATTTAATCACATTGGAACTTAGTAAGAGATTGGCTGGTACAGGGGTTACAGTGAATGCGTTGCATCCTGGTGTTGCTGCAACGAATTTATTTAGAAATATGAAAAATGACGTTTTAAGAGCTATGGCCAAATTTACGGCGGGCTTCTTCTTTCAAACCGTATGGGAAGCGTCTCAGACTTCGATATACTTAGCAGTAGCGCATGAGGTCAAGGATCTGAGCGGCCTTTACTTTAGCGACTGTCGTGTGAAGGAGCCGTCAAGAATTTCGAAAGATCCAACAATTGCCAGTCAACTTTGGGAGGAATCCGAAAAGATTTTATCGCGGTCTTTTAAATTATGATAATTAGTGCTGACTAAACCTTGGACTTTCAGTATTGAGTAACGTGTATCGTGTCCAATAAAACTGTTATCTGTTTTAATAATTAATTGCTAAATTATTGCATGACGTGTTATAATAATATATATATTTTAAAGCATAGCCATGGTTATTAACCAAAAACAAAGTCCTGACTATGTCGTAAAATTATTATTTTAATATTTCTTTATAGTTAAGTATATTTTTAAGGTAAATAAAAAAATAATATTACCTAATGTCATGTTTACCAAGCAGATTCTTGCTACATAAACTTACTAAATAATTCAACTTTTAGACATATCGATTTTAGATGTGATTATTTGATTAACACAAAAAATCTTAGGTAGGTTTGTATCACGAATAATGCGTGCACAATCAGACATATATATTTAAAGCCGACGTAATCCCTGTAAAGTGTTACGCTAGTGCTACGTTCCTATTATTATATTTTATTATTTTTCTATTTTTCTTTAATTATACTTTTTTGATGGTCATCTTCAAATAATTTAAAACAATATGAGTACATTTCTATATCTGTGAATGAACGAGTATGAACGTACAATTCTTAGCACGCAGTAAACCAGTTTTAATCGAGGAAAGTGCGTTGGCCTGCATTTCTCCTACATGAAGCGTAACGGTACAATAGAAACGTGCTTTACTTTGCTCTACGTTCCTAGAGCACATACTGTTGACTAAACTATTAGAAACTATGTATATTTTTGATTGAAGTGTAATTTTTTTACTCAATTGACGTCTCATTGTGACGCATGCTGAGCAAAACTAGTAAGTTATAATGTTATGTTATGATTGAGCAATAAAAAGTACATTAGCCTAGGAAAACAGTTTCTCAAAAGCCCCGTACCTACCTCGTTGAGTGTTAAAAACGTAATTTAGTCTAAAAATGTAATCTAGTTTAGTAGTAGTAAGTGTAGGTTTCTGTTAGTGAAATATTTTTCATGATAGGATCACTATTTCCAAAGACTACAAAATAACAAAGTTAGGAACGTTACCTCTTTATAATATGAAGTAAATACAATTGATTTTATTTTTCGTCAAATAGTTTTTTATATTACACGGAGGGCAAATGTGCAATCAGATTTTTGGTAACTGGCTATCGACGTCAGCAAACATCCGCACATCGAAAAGTCATGAAGATGTTTTGCGTTTTTTCACCTCTCTACCTCTGAGCCTATGTCGGACTCGACACTGAGTGTAGTACTGACTAAACCCTTGCGGCTGTCTTTAGCTGCTATAATTGGAGGGTCCCGGATCTACAAGCAACAGGATTCATCCAGCGACAGGCTGGCCTCGGTGAAAAGGCCTGACTTCTCCTTGGAGACGGTCCGGCTGTCTCTGAACACTCCCTACTAAAAGTTCGAAATTGTGCAATGGGCCAAGTTCCCATCCCGACCCCTGATTCCAATACTCCCTACCTTTACAAATACATAATGTTTAAAGAGATAATAATGGATGGAATGGAAACTGATAAAAAAACATAATGGTTGTAACCTTGTCGTGGGGCTTGTCAGAAGTACAGGTTGAATCTTGGGCGATGCTGATTGAATTGAGAGTGCTGCTCTTTATACCTCTCTTATAAGAAGATAACAGCAGGAGCAGCAGGCGCGGGGCAAAAGATGGGAGTGAGGACATCGTTGATTGCAGTACTCTACCCAAGTTGGCGGGGCTGCTCTGTGGTGTGGGACAAACGTAGTTTAGAGTTAGTAACTTCACGAGGTGCCCAGATGATTAAAGGTTTCAGGCGCTTCATTTAAAATGGCACTGTAGGCTCTCGTGGTGGTTTTAAAGGGTATTCGGCATGACCCTGAGCAGTGAACACAGAGCACACATATTCTACCTAGGGCCGTAACTCAGTTCGTTTGCGTCAACAACAAAAAAAAACGTGATGATAAGCTAAGCAATCAAATACTTATCTAATATACAGTTGTCCAGTATGTACAGTTATCACGCTTAAGGCATTATTATCTTCATATTTCGCAACAGCTGGGCTTATATCGATGATTAGCTATCACACGTTCCCTGCTTTGGTTTGGAAGATAAATTGGAATCACTTCATTTATTTCGTTCCGATAAAATTTTGCGGGTTCTCAGATTGAGCTAACTAATAATAGAAACAGGTGTGGAAATGCAGAGAGGTAAGTGAAGCTCGTCAAAGTGGAGCATATCAAAGAAACAAGATTGTTATGTCATATGAAAAGATAATAGGTAAGTTTATGTATAGTATGTAGGGCTGATCATGCTAAAACTATAAATAAAAAAATTGAAAGTTTATTTTTTATGGTACAGAGGGGCCAACGAGCAGTCGGGAGACATTTTCATGGCTACCAACGCCCACAGACATCCACATAGAGGCTATACAGATGCGCTGCCTTCCTTTCTCCTCCCACCTCCATAGGCCACCGGCTACTTGCGCACCGCACGAACGCGACAGCACAGCTGTCACTTTACGTAGGTCTCGTGTAACAGAGACGTACCTCCCCGGTAGTGCCGGCCCGATTCTCTACACAATATGAATTCTGAGACTTTTTATTCGTCATTTTGAAATTTCATCGAATAAAAAACCAATTGCGCAGTCAGATCAATGATTTTGATAAATCTCAAAATTAGATTTAGGGATTTGATGGAAACTCTATCATCGAAAATTCATCCGAATGCAATAAATGTGTGATGAATCTTTTGAAAGAGCCATGCCCGAAAATGCCAGCCAAGAAAAAACTACACAGACCTAAATTCCATTTAGCATAAAGGAGGAATCATACAATTTTCATGTTTGTTAAGCCCCGGGAATATTAGAAGGAATATTTAAGTATTTAAAATGATTTTTGTCAAACAGTTGGTAGCTACTTGTGCCCACATTATGTCATTATTATGGTACTTAGGTTGGACTAGGTACCAATACAATATTTATCCTCATGTACAATTTCAAGAAAGTAACAACAAATTATCTAGATGATTTGTTATAAGTTATTATTGATGATTAGAGCATTAAAATGATTTTTCTGTTTTCTTTAATTTTGACATATCCGATCTTATTGAAAAAGAGTTTCTTATCAACATCCGAGTTTTTAGTAAATTAATTATTTAACTTAATATGTTTTTTCACGGATATGTCGCACAATTTGGCGTATAAATAATTTCTGTTCATTTCAGGATTTTTTTTGTATGGCGTATGGGCCCCTTTCAATCCCCTTTCCATTTTCAAGGGAAGCTGTGGAATGGCATGAAAATCTTTATATATGTGTCGAATATAAAAAAAAACAAACCGCGTTGGAGAGCAAATACCGTCGTTATCACACGTTGGACACGAGTGATGAGTTTAGTACGTAAATAATTTGACCAAGAGACGCGGTCATTTTCACAGTATCGTGTATAGATAACAACTTACTATATCTTATCAGTTACAAGTGAAAGAAATAGAGCATTCAGCTGTTGATCACGCAGAGGTATTGACGATTCGTTGAATAATTAATTTAATATTTAAAAGCAAAACCAAATATGATATTGTGGACTTTATTATTTGCCACAATTGCCCTTATGTTACTTTGGAAAACTTATCAGAAACTGACGTGTGGAATATGTAAAACCGGTGCTCATATGGTTGGCAAAGTTGTGGTTATTACTGGTGGTAATAGTGGTATTGGGCTTGAGACGGCTAAGAATTTAGCTGAACGTGGTGCCAAAGTGATAATAGCGTGCCGGAGTGTACGACGTGGTGAAGAAGCCAGAGATGAAATTATAAGAACAACATCAAATAAAGATGTTTATTGCAAACAATTAGATCTAGCTTCATTTAAGTCTATCCGTGATTTTGTCGACGATGTTGAAAAAACAGAGAAACGCCTTGACGTTCTTATCAACAACGCAGGTGCAGGTGGCCTTGGTAACCGTAAAACAGTTGACGGGAATCACATTGGTATGCAAGTGAATTTTTTCGGCCCATTATTACTTATTAAGCTGTTGTTGCCATTACTGAAATCATCAGCACCAAGCAGAATTATTAATGTATCATCTCTTGTACATAAATACGGTGAAATGAACTTCGATAATTTAAACATGGAAAAATATTGGAGTGATAATTTAGTGTACGCAAATAGCAAGCTGTATTTGAATCTAATCACATTGGAACTCAGTAAGAGATTGGCTGGCACAGGGGTAACTGTGAATGCCCTACATCCTGGTATCGCTGCAACGAATTTATTTAGAAATGTAAAGAATAAAATTTTAATAGCTATGATCAAATTTACCCTAGATTTCTTCTTTCAAACCATATGGGAAGCGTCTCAAACTTCGATATACTTAGCAGTAGCGCATGAGGTCAAGGATCTGAGCGGCCTTTACTTTAGCGACTGTCGTGTGAAGGAGCCGTCAAAAATTTCGAAAGATCCAAAAACTGCCAGTCAACTTTGGGAGGAATCCGAAAAGATTATATCGCGGTCGTTTCAATTATGATAATGAGTGCTGACTCATTCTTGGACTTTCAGTACCTAATGAGTGACGTAAAGCGTGTCCCATAGAATTGTTTACTGTTTATGATTGGTAAATTATTGAATGACGTGTTTTAATATTATATATTTTTAAAGAATATGCATATTTATTAACCAATAACAAACTCCTGATAGTGTCATAAAATTACTATTTTTATTTTTTTTATAGTAAAAGGAGTCGGTCCATTTCAGGTGTACTCTTGTACAGATAACAATAAATAAAGAAAAATACATAGAATTAAAAAAAAATACATTAAGTTCGTTGAACTCACGAAATAAAATGCACGAAACATCTAAAAATTCAAGTTTTACTTTTAAATGACAACACTTGTCAGGTGGCGCGTTTCAACACAAGTGTTATATTATTCTGTGATACTAAAAAAGTTTATCCCATGAGGTTTCATCATCATTGTTTGATCACAGTATTTTTAAAATCAAATACTTTATTTATATTTAACTTTAAAAATGCTGTAATTCGAGGCCGATTGATGGACTTGCAATGTCAATTGTTTGACAGATACGTCAACGTCAGAGTTCTAAGCAAGACGCCATTGTTATTATTGTCATAGAGTTGCATAATGTGGAAAGATTATATTTATTGGGCGTCTGAAATAAAGACGTATCCATGATTTAAACTATGCAAATGTTGGTCAAATTGTATTTCCTTTATGCCATTAACTGTACAAGAGTACACCCAGGGCTCATACAATTTTGGACCGTCTCCTTTAAAATTTTATTTTGATATTACCTAATATCGTGCTTAGTAAGCTGATCCTTGCTACATAATCTTGCTAACTAATTAATCTTTTAGATATGTCATAAGATTTTATTATATTATTAAATATAATAAAATCTTCAAAATCTTAAAAATCACAGACAAATCTGACGCACCTTAATAAAAGTGAGTCTGACTTAGTGAACTTGGTATCTCAACCTACAGAAACTTTTTCAAATTCCTTTTTTATGAATCCTACAGATGAAAAAGAGGTATCCCTGATACTAAGCAAACTTAAAATGGACGCACTTTCTGACCTATATAAATGGTTTGTGTTCATTGCATTTAGAAAAAGCACGAATATTTACATATGCCGACGACACTGCTATCATCTTTCATGGCAAAAACTGGGAAGAAACTTACCAAGCGGCAGAGTCTGGAATGCAAAGAGTCCAAGATTGGCTACGATATAACCTTCTCAATATGAGTGTAGAGAAAACCGAGGTGCTTAATTTCAGTGTATCCAAAATATCATCTGCTCCCGAACACCTTACTGTCAAATTACACATATGTGGAAATTCCTCATATCCCTGCGGTTGCACAGCCTGCCGGTTGACCAGCACCTGACCTGGCAGAAGCAAATCGACATGGTCAGTGCTCGGGTTAGGAAATTCGTTTTCATCTTTAAGCAACTCAGAGTACTGTCAGACATCTCGATGCTTAGACTGATATACTTTTCCTTAGTCCAGTCAACTTTTGGTTATTGTATCTCTACATGGGGAGCAGCAAAGAAAACACATCTCATCAGAGCAGAGCGTTCCCAAAGAGCAATTCTAAAAACTATACACAGGAAAATGATCAGGTACCCTACATGTCGATTATATGATGAGTCCAAAATACTCTCTGTCAGACAGCTGTACATTGTATCAACTGTTATGAAATTTCATAAAACAGCTCAATCGGCATCCTTAACTACAGAACGGTCGCAAAGATCTAAATAGAAAAAAACCGAACTTTAAGACAAAAGTTGCTCAACAATCATACGCTTTTATGGGACCTTATCTTTGCACTAAAATAAATAATGAATTAAAAATAATTAATAAAACAAGTTACTCGTGCAAAAAATTATTAACTTTATGGCTGCTGGAGAAGGATTATTTTAAAACAGAAAAACTCATCTCTATAATTTCGTTATAAAATGCACGCTAACGCGCAGTCACATACCCTGGCACACATACACACACACAATCGCACACACACACACACACACACACAAACACACATACACATACACACACACACACAAACACACACACACACACACACACACACACACACACACACACACGCACACGCACAAGCACAAACACACACGCACACGCACAAACACACACATACACACACATACACACACACACGCACACGCACACATATACACGAAGACACACATAAACAAACATACATTCACAGTTCACACACATACTAAAACATGTTTACTACCTTACTTATACATAGAAGAAAAATGTTGGTATCATAAACATATCTTTTTTCTTTGTTATTTTGGTGAACATAAAAATAAATAAATAGAAAATAAATAAATAATAAATAATATAAATAATTAATCATCACGTGTTAAATACGAAAGAGACTGACCTCCACGACACAGGGAATCCTAGTGTGGAGGCCAGTGACTAATGTATAAGTCATGTATATTATGTATTTCTTGCACAATAAAAATATTTGTATATAAAAATCTTAGATAGATTTGTATCACGAATAATGCGTGCACTATCAAACATACATAAATAATTAAAGGTAACTTAATCACTGTACCTCGCTATGCGGCGTTACCTCGCTATGCGGCGTTACCTCGCTATGTGGCGTTACCTCGCTCTAAGGCGTTCCATGTAATTGTGGTGTCAATTGTTTATAGCAACGTTAATTGCAGCGATAAATGTTATGATTCTTTCGATATTAATTAATTGTTCAGTGATATATTGTCGAATATTCGTGCCTTCATCATTAAAATAAATAGCATCGGTCCGCTAGTGCAGCGATTGTAGGTTATGCTATAATTGACAAAATTAAAACAATAAGTTAACAGAACTATTTCACGATGAGCAAAAAATCGATGGCTTTACTATTTAATCGAAATAATTATCGAGTTACAGTTTATATTATAGTTTATTTATATTAGTTAATTAACTATTAAATTGTTAAAAAATTGACATAATTGTATTTATGCGTATAAATAAATATAACTTGATCAATTTCATTGTGA
>LUGF01015874.1:158146-189896 GCA_001625245.1 Calycopis cecrops | reverse complement strand
GGGTGCTGAAGTTTATATGGATTTCTTAAAAATTAAACGCGGGTGAAACCGTGGGGCACTGCTAGTTATAATATAAGTAAGGCAGTAAGCACTCGAAAAATGTTTTTGTCATTGTATATTTTTTTGGTATTACAGTTGTGATAATAATGATAGGTATACTTTTTTGAAATCCTTGTGTTGTTTAAATAGAATTAAAAAAAAATTTGAACTGAAGTCTAATGGCGTAGCATAGCCGCCATGTTTGGTTTTTTTGACGCCACCTATCTAAGAACACTTGGGCTGCTAAGACGAGTCTAACGATACCTCAACTATGTAAATCCGTTAAGTGGTTCTAGAGATATGAGGTAATAAAGAATATTACATACATACAAGATACGCACGAAAAACATATACCTTTCCTTGGCAGTCAGGTAAAAATAGAAATAAGTAAATGGACGTGATTAGTGATTACATTACATTACGTTTCGTTACATTAATAACTAACCCCGTAAACGGGGACTATTTTGGCGCTTACTAGTGACAACATTTTCGTTTTGAAAGCTGTCAAACAATTGTTGAAATTGATTTAATAATATATGAATTTTTATGTTTACTTACGTATGAAATGTAAGTCCTTCTTGCTTTTTATTCCTCGAGGAGTGATTTTTGCAGCCTTTCACTACACAATTCGACATTTTCAGGTAATAAACAATTATTTATTTGGAAGTCATACGCCATTGACGAACTGATGATCTGGGTGTAGTTTGATTGTCAAATGTGTATGTGAGACCGTGTAGGTATATACAGGAGTTTTATCCCGAAAAAAAAGGCTGAGCACATTATTGTTATCACATATGCGTTTCATTGCTTTTATATTTTATCAGGCATTTTAAATGAAATATTTTGTTGAACTACACTAACTGGACAACAGCGGTTTCGGTGTCGAGAAGTTGTTATAATTTTTTAACTTAGGACCTTATCTCAATTACATTTATAACAAAAAAATTGATTTTCTACGTGTATTTTTATAGAAATTTATTTTTCAAGAAAAAATAAAAGTACAATAAAAATTGTGTGTGTTTTAGACCACACAACTGAAGAAAAGTTATTCAGCTTCTAATATACATATATATACAACAGTGCTATGGAACCAGCTGCCTCCCTCGGTATTTCCGATCCGTTACGACTTAAGTTTCTTCAAGAAGAGAGCATTCCTCCTACTCCGGCAAGACATCTAGTTTTGCGGATGCCTATGAGCGGCGCTAGTAAGTAAGCACCTGCTCGTTTGCCCCCTATAATATATAAAAATGATACTATTGTTAGTACCTATACTATTATAGATCATCAAAAATATAGATACTATCGATAGTCCTATCGATATTCTCAAAATTGCCACACTATCGACAGACTACCGATAGTCTATCGATATAAGTCTATCGAGCGGCATCACTACAGTAAACGCACTATAGACATTAGAGTTTAATCAGAGTATAAAGAGTTTTAGGTAACTTATGAATAAAATAAATTTGTGTTTTAACACTAAAGAATGTAAAAAAATAAATAAAGAAGAATTATTTATAATTATTAATATTTTATTCTGCGATATTAGTATTGAACATAAGCGGTATCTATCGTGAGCATTAAAAGCTTCACTTTAGCTGGGTCTTTGGTACTAGATGGCATTACTGACATTGAAATAACTGAGTTCGGAAATAAAGGGTAGTTGCACTAGCCTGCTGCTTCTGTTTCGTGTATCTAAGACACATTGCATAAGTTTATGTTTTGTTTTTATATATAATATAGTAGGAGTTGAATAAGTTTTACTTTAGTTGTGTGGTCTAAAGCACACATATTTTTTTTATTTGCTGACCTATGTAATTGTTTATTCATCAATCATCTCCCACGGCCCGACTTTAGCCTATAATAAAAAAAAAACTCAGTCAAATATCGATGTTAAAATGGTTTATAACAAATCTTTTCATGGTTAGGGTGTCACATCCCTTGATGGTGATTGTTTGCCATAGTATATGGTCTCGTATCTGTTTTATTTCTTTAAAATTTTTGGTGATAATAAAGAAATAAATGCTTTATCATATAATATGTCGATTACAGTAGAGGCTATCACCTTCATGCTAGCATTCACCATTAAAAGACACCGCGTTGATCTTCGTCGTAGGCAGCGATGGTGTAGGTTATACTTAATTATCAGTATTTTTGTAAGAGGTTGTGTCTCTAAAAGCCATGCGTTTCGTGTGTTTTCTGAATTTCTGGGGTGACCGCTAGAGGTGAGGAAGAAGAAGAACAATAATTATGCGAATGTCTGCGGAAATTATTCTGTCTGTCTGTTTGACACATTATAATGTAAAAAAATGTCCTCAAATTCAAATACGAAATACACAGTTACAAGTCACTAAGTCTTCTACATATACTACCAAGTTAATGCCGAAACATTCATCCCGAAACAATAAGATGTCATTTATACCATCAGATACACAAGAAAGCTATAAATCCAGTAACAGTGATATAATGTTAGTTACAGTCATAAAACGCTTTCATTATGTGATTGGCTTATTATTAATGATGTGGATGGGTCCATAATGCCCGGTGATAAATTACAAAACCCGCAAACGCGTCATCACGACAACCAAATCGTCCTAATTATTGTAAATGACCATTTTATCTTTGTGAAAACATCCTTTCGCCTAATGGACTAAAAGGATTTATTAAGCAAATTACATTTATATACATTCATAAATATGCTCGCCCTTTTATTCCGTGGCGTAGACAGAGACCACAAATAGCCACTTACAAATATTATGACACTCATTTTGATTGCTCTGGCCGTTTGTTCGAATGAACAAGCACTGGCCCAAATTATTCATAGATATCAGAAAAATTGCTCTATGATGTTATTCTAAAATTCTAATAATTCTATTTTTAAATACTTGTCGACCTGACAGCCGTTGTCTTGTCAAAATAAGTATGTTGTCATGATAACGTGTAATGTTATGTGGCCAAATTGTTAATCCGTTATTTTGTTATTTTGCCCTATGTGTATATTTTGTGTGTGACTAATACCTATGTAACAATAAAAAAGTTTCATCGAAGTCCATCCAGTACTTTTTGCGTGAAAGCCGCACAAGACACAGACAGAATGACAACTTCTACAGTTTTATTGTATGTATAACTATAGATTATACTATTTTATGTTATTTGAGGGTTGTATATGTATAATATTATAAATAACTACAAACGAAGCCTGTACCTAATCTGACTGTACCTACCTTAATATACCTACATAATATATAACTTAACTATATAGTATAATATTGTTAGCTCGTTGTTTGTTTATCAACACCGCAAGAAACTGAATAGTTGCGACTTAAGCTTGGCACACAGATAAATTATGATCTGGATACGAACACAAAGCAACTCATTCTATAATAGTCTCATGAGAAATCCAACTGGGCTTTGTATATGAATAAGATTATTATCATACAACATTTTTATTTAAAATATTCTAATGTGCGTACATAATTATTATTCTAATATACCTACTCATCATAACAATATAACATAGTCAGGCTTTTTTGTGTCCGTCCACACGAACACAAGCCACCAATTACTACAACTTAATTACATACACACAATTATTCTTAACGATTGATGATTGAATTATTCTTCTATATAAAAATATATATTTTCATACGTTTTGAGCTATTTCAACAATCAACGTCTATATAAATTTTGTCATAGGGCACATGGGCAAGAGCCCAACAAAATGGCATATTGAGAAAGCGAGAAAAGAACTCACCGTCTTCCCAAATTAAACTGAAAGTTTGCTCTCCGGTTCGCGTGACACAATTCATAAGCATCGTAATATCAACAAGGAACTAAATGTAATTTGTAGAATGCTTTTAACTCGAGGCGCTGAATCAAATCATATTTAAGTAAGTTTGCTAACAACAGAGATTTAAGCCAAGCTTATTGTACGTCTTACTTAGCCGAATTTGTATTGCTTAGAGGGAAATGTTTGTGTCACGTGTGACAAGAAGTTTGAATACGTTTGCTGGAAGTATTAACATTGTGCTATGCACTAGTAAACCGCCTCGGCTTTGTACGGAGCATATGTTTATAGCAATATCCTTTTATGTAGCCTATAATATAGGCTTATAATATTATTATTCTGGAATGATCATCAGAGAAGGACGTTGCCGCACCGTAGCCGTGCGATAACGATGGTGGAATAAGCTCGTGTAGTTCTCTTTGCAGTCACGTCATCACGCGAAGGAGATTCCCTGAATAGAAATATGAACTAAATTACTCATCCTTTTTGCTATTTCTGTCTTGTTCTCGTTATTCACTTGTTCGCAGTCCATGTAGGTTGCAATAAAAAAGACATAAAAGATCAATAACAGAGAGTGTTGAATGTTTCTCGGCAGTAACGGAGAATCCTATAAATATATAATGGCCGCAGCGAAAGAGCTCTTTATTACTTGTCGCAAGAAGTATAATCATAATGTTCAGTGGTTATATTTGAGCCATGAACAAGTATCGGGATTCGATTTCTATTGTCACTCTAACAAAAAAAATACTTTGCTGTCATTGCTAGCAAAGTATTAAAGCTAAATACTAAACTCATGTCATTTAGTGGAGTAGTAGAGCCGAGGTAGATCAAACGAAATAGGAAGAAAAGGCCTATGCACACTGGAGTAAAATCCAGCCGTTATGGCCTGGAAGGCACCTCCCGCTCACATATTATTACCGCCTTAAAAATGATACCTACATCGTTGCGTGAGGTTTGTAAGTAGCCTGTAGATGTGCTGGATATAGTAAAGTAGCGCATATGCATTACTTTTAACCCTGTCGATCTTAATGGTCGTCGGTAGTGTCCTAATGGCTCATATTGTCATTTGACAGTGTTTTAGGGTTTACCAATGCATGAAAAACAAGCAGTATAATCAATTCAATAATACATTACCTCAAATATTTACTCCATTATGTTTACATAATTGGACAACAATTAACGCTTATGAGCTATTAATAACATTACAATATACAGTCGGGTTCGATTTGCATTAATTCGCATCTGTGTAGTCTCTATGCGGATGTCCACGGGCGTCGGAAGTCGTGAAAATGGATCTGACTCGTTTGCCCTCGTACAGTGTAAAAATCGAGCTTGTAAATACCGATTAAATTTGACCAATATGAAATCCGAGTTGAAATTGTACAAGAACAAGCCCTGGCGATTCTCGATTACTGCGCGGTGTGACCGACAACCAATAATAACGGTTTCTAGAATGAGCAGCACCAAACAAAAAAAATATTTGTAGACCTGTGTAATATAATAAAAAATAAAATAATAACCTAGGCCCATAACAAACGTATATAATAAACGTATAAATATGAATTCCTTACTCGCATATCGTCCTTACCTTATAAACAATAATAAGGAATAGAAACATTCTAGACTATAAGTTTGCTAAGCAAAAAAAATTAAAACATTGCTCGTCAATATTTAGGTCCAATTAGAGAATATTTTTAGGTGGTTTGTTTTTTTATTTAAGTTACTAAGACTGCTGTTTGTATCTTACCAAAATATTTCATAAATCTTTAACTGTGTTGATAACTTAATAAATACTATAAACCAAGTTTTTTTTAATATAATAAAATAAACCAATAATTTAAAAAAATATAAAATAAACATGTATTTATACTATATTATTATATTAGGTAGGTTTATATAGGCGTTAGTTGAAACAACTAATGATTAGTATCTCCGTATAAAAAATATTATGACTAGTATTCCAGGGTTAAGTATTTAATATCTTTTAAAAAATTTAATACTGGTATATACTAAGTCATGTCCTTTAATTATTGTATCCTATAGTTAATAGGTAGCTGATGAACCGCCCTGTTTTTAGTGGACAGCAACAAGTCTTACAGGCACATCAAATTCCAAGCCAGGACCACAGAGCTTTTCCTCACGAACTCAAGGAACGATTCAGCATTTATTGATCATAAAAATATTTTATTTACATTAAATGTGAATTAATAAAAACTTCAATCAGATCAAGAATACCTTTATTTTTATATCAGTCAAAATTGTGAAATAGGTATAGGAAAGTTCTAGTTAGTGAGAGATTTACTTACATAAAATAACATAGAGTCCAATGGGTCATAGCAACAATGGTATGATAAAACTAAATTCTAGTTTACTATAAAATACAAAAACGGGCATTACCACTCACTCTCTCTCTCTCGCTCGCACACAGTTTTATAATGAGATTTTACGATATCGATTTGGATATTATAACATCATGTCAAATTGCTTAAATTGAGTTTTTTGTTGTCTGAGCTATAACAGTAGTCATTATAAGTCAAGTATTGCCCCCGCATGCCGTCATCACTGCATGAAATTTGTGGCTACGGAAATTTCGCAAAAATGGCTGCGTATTTTATATTCGTAAAGAGATGCATATGTGAATAAAGATGTGCGACGGTTATATGTTCAGCTACGATTGCTTCAAGGCTCACACGCTGAATAAGTTTAAAGAAGGAAGGAAGGGCCTATGGGAGAATTTTTTTAAATGTTTTATAATAAAATATTTGGTTATTTAAATAGTTGCATCCGTTTCCGATAATAATTTTCACAACAATATACCTATTTATGACATAATGGCTTATGCCTTCTATCTTCCCAATATTCTAATTATATTTTACATTTAGTCGAAAAACTGGACTTTGAGTAAGTCTTAACACTTAGTCAAAGTCCAGCTTTCTGAGTTATTTTATTGACAGCACTACAATTTTATACCTCCAGAGCGGTACTTCGCTCCGAAACTTCTTTTTCGTTTTTAGTTAGTTAGAGAATAGTTCTTAGTTCATCTCAATGTTTTATGAGAGCTTGGACTGACAAGCTCTCATAAAATACTTAAAATTACTAGATCTTTGTCTTAAATGAAAGATGAAGATCTAAGTAAATTTCAAATAGAAAAGTAATATTACCTTAAGTAGTTTCTACACGATGTACGTATAATGTACGTGAAATAGTTTGACATTGCATGATACTATTATTGTTAATTTGGATCACGATAAGGTCCATGGACACCCTCATAATTTTATGACATGCAGCCCACCTCGCGCCGGAAGGTGTTTCTTCCCTTATTGTACTACTACCATATATATGTCCCATGTATTTTTACATATATTTATGGAATATCATCATAGGTAGATGCGTCATGTGCATATATGTATGCGTCAATCAATCGCACGTGGTAACGAGCATTGATACAGGTTGCCCATTAATTTCTGATGGGCGAGTTTTTAGTCCAAGGCATGTTATCAGATGACCATTTTTCTTTCCTAGGCTTGTATTTTCTATCTCTGGGAAATGAAATTGCTGACTATTTTAAACAAATAATTGGTTGGCTTATGACCAGCCAGATGGCTAGCAACAGCCTTTATATACATTATTAATTCAATACCTGTTTTTAAATCAACTATTAAAACAAAACACCTACTATGGATTCTGTAATACCCATTGTAGTTTCTAAACAATGAAATGTATTGTAGAGATTAAAAGTGATTATAATATATAGTACAATAACTACAGTTTTAAACAGCACAATTTATATATTTGTAACTAGGATTAGTTTATGTAGGTACATTTTTGTTATTTATCTATACAACATTTATAGGTTAGCATTTTTTTTGTAATGTACAATATATTTAGAATAATAATATTTTTCACCAATATTACAGACTAGCACTATGACAAGACTATTTTTATCTATAAGTAAATATCTTTTTATAAAATATACTTATTGCTTAGTAAATTTTATACCACTGCTTTTATGCACAGTTAGCATATTATTGACACTTGCTAAGTATTTTATTGGAATATTTAATTCTTGCAAATTTGTATTTTTTTTAATCTGTTTTGAGGCTGTTATATTAAAAAATGTATACCTACATACTTTACTCATTAACAGTGCAGATATTTTGGCATTAATGTAGTATTTACTTTGCACTAGCACATGTTCCTTATCCAATTAGTTATTGTTTATATTTTCTGTATCTGTTATTGTTAAGTCAAAATTATTTTTAGGCTGATAAAACTAATGTAATTTAATGTAAGTCTCGTATACCTACATAATAAGGGCTCATTTTCATTGGATATTGGAGTTGTATTTGCAGTTTTAAACAAAGCTCCCATTTCTGGAAATGTGAAGTTGAAAATGAGCCTTATGCCTACTTGCTAATTGTACGTAATTTCGGCCTTTGTCAAGTGAGACTTATTTGCATTTTACCCACCAAAATTCTTATTAAATAAATTTTTATTACTTACCTGAGTACATCTTCATTTAGAGTTATATTTTTTTATAGCATATGGTACCAAAGTAATTGAAGCCATTTGGTACAGTAGTATTGGCTGCTAGTCACTTCATAACAGAAAAATAGGTGGAAAGTTAGAGAGGGCAAAAATTTTGTCCTTCACGAAAGTGATAAGTGAAACTGGGGTCAGCGCATATCTCAGCTGCAATGCATAAATAGTACTTATTTTAAAAATCCTGAATCGATATACTTTTTACTATACTTTTCATATCAGTACAAGTGCGAGTTGTACACACAATCAATCCATACCAACTTATGAGAGCATTACTACTTATATAATATTATGTGAGTTGACGAACTTTTATTTGCAAACAGGGACATAGGACAGCAATAGAAATACATAATCTGGGAAAGTTGTAATTTAACAGCGAATGAGACACGGACAGCCAGGGAAGTTCAAAAAAGTGGTCAAAGCCCTATGAAAATCGGCTTAGTGACATTCATAATATGAATAAGAATTAAGACAGCGGTTTTTCCTTAAGTACGGATCCCTAAAAAATCAATAGGAAAAAGTTGTGGATTAACCGCCATTACATTGTGTTGAAACCCATTGATTAGATTGTGAGAAAAATTAGTTACTTATGTCCAAAAATATTTATTATTACCCAATCTATTATGGTTCTAGTCATCAGTTCCAGTCCATTGATTGTATTATCTATTAATTTAGTAGATTATCCCACGCACCAATTCCACCACAAACGAAGCATTTGATAAATTTAAAAGTTGTTTTAAAGACACTCTCGTGTTCCATTTATATGCTCATTAAAATATTTTCTAAAATATACGAAGCTGTACGAATATTCAACTTCCCGCTACTATAGCGGCAAGTTAAAGATCCTCTAGTAATCTTCACCGGATGTTGCGTAACTTCGTAAATACTAGTCTAGAAACGAGTTGGTTTCATTTCTTTATTCTACTTAATTATGTATTTCGATTACCTCTTTTATAGCCTTAAATTTTTTTGCGTTATATTTAGTTCTGCCTAAAAATTTTAAATAGCAATCACAACAATCAGTCTAAAGATACGAGCAATTTTTATTCATCATGGTTGCGCCCCGTGGTTTCACCCGCATAAGTTTCGATTCCGTGGAAATATCAAGATAATATGTAGCCTATATGTTGACCCGACCTGTTAGCAATATTTATGCAAAATTTGAAGTACATCCATGCAGTACTTTTAGAGATTAGCCCGGGTATACCTACAAACTGACATTCTAAAAACTGTATTTTTGGCCTCGATATCGATTGTAGATTACGCCCCAAGTATTCTCTTAAAGTAATAAAAAAAAATATATATAGATGGATATATGTATAGATGGTAGCTGGTAGTGTCGTGCGGCATTGCAGATGAATGGGGTCGGCGCGTTGCTGGAGACACCTCTCGCTTACATGATATCTTCTTCAAGAAATTAACACATTTGATTAATTCTTTCTATATTTGATCGAATAGCGAAGTATAAAATGTATGATATAAAACCTGTGGGCTGCTAGTTGTTGACATCCAGAACTATTTTTGTTAAGTTATCTGGCCATCATTTGGGCTGCTGCGGAACTGCGGATTTAGTTTTATTAGTAAATATTTATATAAACAGAAAAAACCAAATTGTTACTTGTATTTCTACTTTCTAAGACGCCTACTTGATGACGCACAAGGAACTTGAAATCGAGACTTAATAATGTCTAACGCTCACCTAGTAAGTCGGTATAAATACAAAGTGTTAAAATAAATGAATTTACATTTTTTTGTTAAAATCCATTCTCTGATTCGCATTGTAGGTACCGTAACACTGCCTTCGTTCTCTTCTGGGCGTAGCTCTTCCTTGAGGCAGTGTCACTAGTATATATTTGTAGTGCCTTACAGTACCTATACTATCTATGTAATGTAGGTATAGTAGTCTAGTAACTTTTCATATGCTAACTTTTCATATAACATAGATAATTGCATATATTAGGTTTTAATTAGAGCTGTAGGTGTAACAGCAGCTAATAAGTAGGCAACCTACAAATATTAAGAGTTAAATGAATGACCTACATCCTGCACAATGTGCGACGAGTTCAACAATACGAATTTTGTTTATGACGATAATTTAGCTAACTGTACAGTGAACTCATAATACCGGTTCAACGACGAATCCATCAGGCTTTCAAGAGGTCTCACATCCATTTGGTGTACAAAGAAATGCACTTTCGGGTCAATGTCCGAAGCAGGAAAGTTTTGAAATTTTAAATTCACCATGCAGACTTGAATTTTTCCAACGCATAGGTAACTTACAATAATCCATTAGGTACCTACACTGTGTATTACCATCTAGCCGATCCTTACACACTTTTTATTTCTGTGATGTAATTATGTTGTGGAGTTTTTGCTACTGGGGGCATTGCAGGGCGCAGCAAAATATAGCTCAGATCACTTCTGAATAGTGAAGTTTTCTATTTGTAGGAAATATTTCATGTATCTAAACTTACTGCCTTTGAACAAAGTTGGAAAATTTCGAATTGTCATATACATTTAGATTTATAAGTTTTTAAACACCTATTTATTGTTCAGTAGGTATCGCACAGTAGGTATATCTAACTGTATGTACTTAACAGGTAAAAGCATCTGAATTTCGTTACCTACTTTAAGGAAAATTTAACTAAACGCAGAAGGAATAACAAATAAGGTCCAAAAGTCGAGTTTGCTTACGAAGAGGATCCTTTGTCGTAAATTTAATTATGTAAATACGAAGACAGCACGAGGTGATTCTATCTTAAGGACAGGACAGGAGGACAAATGCAAGTTATGGAAAAAGAAAAATGTAACTAGGTACTTACAATATCGATGAATTTAAGTTCATTTGCCAAATTAGCATAGAAATCAACTAGTTGATCATGAATACATAAGAAACGTAATGGGAACACCTTACACACATATTTATTCAAGCCTTTGTATAGTAGGTACACAATTTATGTCGGGTCGAAATGTCAAATCGAGTAAGCATTTGGTGCTACACTGGCACATGTACCTAGTACTTAGGTGCTTCAACCACATCATATACCAGAGTAGCTTTTAAATATATAATTAGTACTTAGATACGGCATAAAGTTGCAGCCGGTTTTTACCTACTACCTGCCTATAATTGTTCTATTAACAGCATACAGTTATGCTTCTGCTGAAATGTTATGGTGCAAAATAAAATAAAAAATAAAATCTTTAGGATTTGATTTTATAGGTCTTTACGTCTGTTACGTCTGTTACGTCTGTTACGTCTTTCAGCATAAGTATCTATAGATATAATAAAACAGTAAAATTTGTGTGTATATTGAATATAATATTTACGTTAAACTAATTTAGGGCGATGTTAAAATAGTATTAGAACACTTTTGAATGTTTTTTTAATATTTTTGTTTCTCGTTTACTACGGAACTCCAAAAAAGATGGCATGTAAGCATTCTGAGCCTAATCATGACTACCGACGCCAATAAACATACGTGTAGAGTATAGACTCCACGTCATGGGCCATCAGAAACACACCATACGGAACGCTACAGGATACGACAGTATCGCGTGAATACCAACAGTAAGAAATTAAATACCTTTGTAAAATTAAACATAAATTTCACTTCTCGTATATTTAAAATACAATTTAAATAGTATTCGAGCAGCTCAGGGTATTTCCTATGACTTAAGAATCTCAAGGCTTTGCTTTACGTTTTCCATTTCCTTATTTAAACCGTTCTTTTTTTTAAAGTAGCCTTTGCCCGGTGAAGGCTCTTACAATTTACAGGGCAATAAACTTCATAGAATGTGGGTAATTGATGTTATAAAGTTAAGGGTAATTCTTTTTTTTATACTTGCCTAGTATAATTGGAGGGCAGTCTGAGCCCTGACGACGCCCATAGACATCCGCATTTTCCTCCTCCCTCCACGGGCGGCAAATTATTTTTCGTATAGGATATTAGTTATCTAATTCTAAGAGCTGGCTGGCACTATAAAATAACCCTATAATTTTTTATACCTGTGCCTGTACTTACTTTGCTGTCGCAGAGAAATACATTTTTGGTACGCATTGCTACGGGATTCATATATCCTGTTTGTAAGGATAATTTACAAGATGATCTTTGTAACTTTTCCTGTTAAAACTCTTTTAAAAGTTCCTTATTGATGAACTTGTTTAAAATTCTTGTCCAGTTATCCCTTCGGCCTTCGCTTTATTGTCTTTCCTAATAGCGCCCTTTTCACATGACAAGAAACTTACAAATACATAATTTCGTTTTCTTAAGGAATTCAAGTACCAGGAAACCAAAAAACCGAAGCGGTATAATTTTTTTTGTCAAGTCCTACACCTCATCTAGCATAACAAATAAGTCACGTTATATCCCCATAGATATAATACTTAGGCTGCCTGTAAGCGGTAGGTAACGTTTTTCGTTAAAGAGTATCGCTTTTTCTATGGTTCTTTGATGACGAATGTAATGTCAATAAAATTACAGTTTTCCGTCGATTTATACTAACCTTCCGCACCAAACTACCAGCCAACCTTTTATGTAGTGTATAAACTTCCTTACCTCCTGTCCTCGCCAGCACCTACACTCGCCTTGACCACCTAACAACATATGCATGGGCTGTTCTAAGAACGCCTTTTATATCCGTGAAGTGAATCCTAATTCGTTAAGTTTATTTAAACCACATGTGTGGTGATCTCAGTAATGATATCGATGCTTTCAGTTTACATCACTAAAAGCGAAATAGGTATACCTACTGGAAAAGTTTCGGTATTAGGTACTAGATCCAATCCAAGATGCCAGACAAAAGCAATTTAATCGGCGATAAAGCATTTCGAAAATGTAATTTATATAGGTAAATAATTAGATAGTATGTATTACAATAAGCAAGTAGTAGTAACAATAAGCAAGTAGTAGTAAGTAGTAGTACTATTTTATAATACTGTTCATGCTGAGGGCTAATGTTCTATTCTTTCTAATGAGCAAAATCCTCTGTATCCAAATGAAGGACGGGCTGGGCTATATTTATTTATGAGTACTATAATGTCTAAATAATTTAAAGACTTAGTTAATTTCTTTGAACCCAAATTATAATTCACCTTTAACCCAGTTTACTTCAATTATGAAATGAATCGTATATGTACTTAGTTAATTTAATATCTTTGCCCCGAGTAAATTATTTTATAAATTATGGGACCCATTGTTTTTTTCGTGATTAAGAGTTACCTGCATCATGTTTTTTTTTTAATTTTTTTTACACACCACGTTAGCTTAGTCCCGTGCTAAGTACCGTAAGGACTTGTGTTACGGGTACTTACGGGTAATTTTGATGTTTGTACAACTGTGACCGATTGCTTCCAAATCGTTTCAGTAGTTTTGTGTGAAAGAGGAACAAAATTCATACTTACCTACGCATTTATTAATAATGAGAAAGTTTGTGAGTATATTGGTTCTTTGTAGTTGTTTTGTGCAGAATAGGATAGTATATATAAATAAAGTACTACATTTAGACACGGTGATTGACAATACATAAATATTCCATATACCTACTGCTTCTATGAACATATCATGAAGAAGTTTATATTTGGAAAGAAAGTATTTGAGGATTTTAGTGTACCACAAGTATACTACCTGGGACCCGAGTTGGTAATACATTACAACGTGACCTATGTATATAACAATATTATATTAGACGATATGTGTCCACTTCGTTGGGCTTTAAAAATAAAAAATGTTTAATCGTAGTCAAATATATCCGGTATGTTAGTTTTGATAATGTAGCTTTCTATCAGTGAAAGAAAGAAAAGTAGGTACCTACTTAGTATTGCAATCTATCCGATACACACATACAAAAAAATATTTCCTCTTTAAATAAAAGTATATATGACAGAAGTAAAGCACCGGTCATTTTACTTATACAGTGCCTTAAATATAATATACCAACGTACTAGAGCAGATTTAATGTTTGTCGACAATCATAATATTACTTAAGTAAAATTATAAAAATACATCACGTTTAAAAAAAGGTTAAACAAAACTCTGTCAAGGTTCTGAAGAGAGCCTACGATAAAATAATGATATCCTGTTTACTGATCACGCATGTAGATACTTTCAAAATTCCATTCTGTAAGGATAAACTGCATCTTCTAGTCACTTTATTGCCTTGTATATTTTCCTGTAATCATTACAGAGCGACTGTGACATTACTCCGCTTGTTTAAAATTCTTATCGTCACCTCTTTGATGTCTTTGCGATATTGTATAAAAATACATGCACCTACCTGTACTTACATAAAAATCTGTATGTAATATCTAGTTTAAATCTTTTAAAAATCATCTATGATATTCACATTCACTACTCACTAGCCCGCGACTTCGCTCGCGTGGTTTTTCGCGATAAAAGGAGCCGATGAAGGAAAGGAAGGAAGGAGGATCAGTCCTGCAACTATATCCATACTAAATATCGATCCATTGATCCGATTTGATGTGAAAGAAGGACAAAGAAACAAATAATATGGATTCAAATAAAAAAGATTTAAACTATGTAATGAAATGAAATGTATGAAAATACTTACATATAATAAGTTTACTAATGTAGGTAATTAACAAAAAATGTTTGTTATTAAAAAGTCTTCTGTGCCTGCTACAAGACTTAATGGTGTAATCAGCTCTGTACCTATCGCATATTCAAATTTCATGCCCTTGTTTGAAATTTAAAAGTCCTAACAATTTGAGAGTTTTGAGAAATTTTAAAATCCGTGGGCTCATATGAGCTCAACAACTGTGCTAAAGATCATTCATGAAAAGCATAGTTTACGATTCTATAAAAGAAATACAGGCTAACATTAATTTTGTGCGTGAACAGTGGTTTAACTCTTCCAAATGGTTTCGATTGATTTTTATAAGATTTTCTGCGAGTTTTAGTCTGAGAGTAGATCGTAAAGTAATATGTATATTACAACTTTTTATCCCACTATTAAACCCTTTTAAGCAATCAGGGTTAATTGTTCTTTTTTTATGATATAAGTAGGAGGGCAAACATGTCATTTTCATGACTACCGACGCCCACAAACATTCGCATAGAAGCTAATACAGATGCGCTGCCCTCCTTTCTTCTCCCACTGCCATGGGCCACCGGCTACTTACACACCGCACGAAACGCGACAGCACAGCTGTCACTTTATGCCAGTCTCGTGTAAGCGAGAGGTACCTCCCCGACTTTTTTCGAATTCGACTGCATGCAAGCATGCATTGTGGCACTACCTCTTTCATAAAAGCTAAAGCTGTTTTACACAACTTAATTTTGTTAAAATAACTGTATGTGTGTAGGTTTAATACTCATGATAAAAAAAAAAGATACTCTATACCAGGGGTCTTCATCACGCGGCCCGCAGTGGCATCTCTGGTGCAAGCGGCCCGGCATTAAATTTACTACATTAAATTTACTAATCGATATACTGTAGGTGCAGATATTTATAAATTAGTTAAAAATAAAACATGTCAATCTTCTCATTGAGCGAATAAAATAATTTATATTTTGTAAAATTAAAAAAAAACTCCAATGAACATTTCTTTTTAATTAACTTGTAGTTTATAATGGAATGTTTTTGCTAGGTTGCGGCCCGTTTAAATACACATTCAAAAAACGTAGGGAGAGCTCCGTACCAACGAAAGGTAAAGGCGACATTCTCATTATATCTCAAAAACTAATAATGATGTCTCGCTCAAACCAATTCTCATTGAAAGTTTTCAATGAGATCTACAGCATATATATTTTTTTAGATTTCTCACTCTCTTATTTCAAAAGTTAGAAGAAGTGTCTATCTTTCAAACAATTGATTTTGACGACAAATGGTTATAATGTCATTTTTGAAAAGCTGTTCATAGACACCCCTCACATACAGGTTGGATTAAAAAAATAATTTTAGATTCAGTTCTATGTATGGAGAGTTAACTTTTAATTTATTTATTTTTATTCAAAATTCGAATAGCGGTTTACAAAATACATCAACCTGCAAAGTTTCAACTACGTAGGCCCAATAGTTTCGGAAAAAAATAAATGTGATATACGGACGGACGGACGGACAGACAGACAGACAGACAGACAGACAGGCAGACAGACATTACGATCTATAAGGGTTCCGCTTTTTGCCATTTGGCTGCGGAACCCTAAAAATGACATATTTGTAAAAATGTCACTAAGGAGTTAGATCGTAAAAACTTACCTTACGATAGCATAACATTAAGTAGACTATTCAGACAAGGAAGCACAAGAATCAAGGCCGGCAGGTTCAACAACGCACTGCCGTGAACTTTTAGCGAAATTCTCGGAGAAAGTCAATATCCGCGTGAACTTTTTACCGTTTTCAAATAAACAGTTTTTTATGAAGGAGTTCCTTAATTTAAGAGAAAGTAACTGAGTCGGGTCAGCAGCGGGCCTGTAAAAGTTGAAATCAAACGCAGAAAAATCTCTTAGAGCAAAAAAAATATTATTTTCTTTTTTATACTATAGGGGGCAAACAAGTTGGAGCCATTTTTATAACTACCGGCACCCATAGACATCCACATAAAGGTTATACATACATGTGTTGTTCTCCTTCTTCCTCTTCATGGACAACATCGTATACAACAGCATTTCTGAATGGTAACTTTATGTATGATTTATTTAGGTATATTCGTGTTCATAAAATAATAAATATGTTGCTGCCAGCATCTAAAATAGGACCATGCTTTAAAACGACCACTCAGCCAGTAGTGTGTGACTAAGAATACATACATACATACATACATACATAAACATAATGTAAATAAACGTTTGTCTGTATATCATTAATATAATTTAATCGTGAGCTATGTATTTGATCATGTCATAATTTGTAGCAACGTTGTTGTGGGTGAGCCAACGAAGAAGAACGAAGTTAGGATTTTTAAAGTTTCTACCCTTAAAGGGGTGAAATAGAGGGATGAACTATAATAATTATGTGACGTGGGTGAAACTACGGGACACAACTAGTCCTACTAATATTATAAGTTGTATGTGTTTTGTAAAAATAATTCGAAAGTTTGTATGTTTGTTTTTTACTCCTTCACGCAAAAACTGTGAAAATAGAGAGTAACTTGGATGTGTTAACATAGGATAGTTTTTATCCCGAAAAAATGTTCCTATGGGATGCGATGGTGAGGTTTTCTATTTTCCACAGGGACGACAATTATCAGGGTCAAACCGTGGAGCGCAGCTACTTAAATATAAATAAGTAAATGAAACTAAAAATAGATAAAACGACTAAATACAAAGTTACCTAAACGAACAACCTTCGAAAGGTTATGGCGAACAGCTGACAAGGGATTTTTTGCTACAACATAGTAACAATTATCTTACAAAAAAAAAATTGACAAATACCGTAGAGTACTGTATCTAAAGGGTTTTTTATGTGAGTCCAACAATTTTGTAATCATGGCGACAAAAATAATAGATAATCCATTATCTCTTCCTGTGTATTGTGATTATAATTCATGTACCAATCTTGTTTTGGTCCCATTGTTCACTGTGAGACATCTATAGGTACATATAAAAAATATAATAATACATATTGTTTACATAACTATGTGAAAAAAGGCACATGTCATGTAAAACCTTTTTGTTTTTCTATTTATAGTACAGGGAGGCAAATGTATCTTGATTCTAGCAGCCATTTGGTGACTTAGTATGAAACACGACAGAACAGCTATCACTATATGCCGATCTCGACTAAGGGAGAGGTACCTCTCCGGTCGTGCCGGCCCAATTCGGATGCATGCAAGCATGAAGTGTGGCACTACCTCTGATTAAATGATATATGTATAATAAATAATATATGTATAGTGACATCGATTTTTTAGTCTTCACTCATATGCACTGCCAGTTCTACAAAGGTACCTCCACCCAAGTCAAGTAACAAACGAATGTGCTTACGAAAAAAAAATACATTTTATATTTTATCCCCGTACGCCAGAGCTCATTGTAGTGACAGTAATATTCCGTATTTTTTCAACTGGCATGCAGGGAGGGAAGCTCTGATATATCTGGGCTTGTTAATGGTCCAAAGTGACCATTGCTATTTAACATTGATTTATTTTTACAAAAACCTACTTCATTATTAATTGGGCATTGCAGCCACAATAATACATCATTGACTTTATTAAAAAAACACTTAAGTAATATTTCTATTTGATATAATATTATCATATCCCATTACATCTATTAAATTGAACAATATTTTTTTTCCAATATAAATTGTCAATTAAAAGATTACATATCTTATATTTAGAATACATATTATTTAATTGTGAAGTAACATCCTTAGATTAATGGAATGTTATAGATCCTTTACAAATTGGCTCATGGAAGAGCCATAAATCATTGTGCAATTATGTTAATATACATTATTATATGCACAAAAATCATTGCAATAAAAAAAAAAGTGCTTGTTGTTATACATTGTGGTCAATTTTGAGGGTTTATCAGAATAGCATGCGAACAGATGAAAAGATATGTGTGTATGAATTGTGTCACAATGCAAATTCACTGAGTATCAGTCTTTTGGTATTTGTTTCCGATGAACACAAATTTAGGTCTTGCATCTAATTTTCTCTAGTTTGTCACATTTTCGTTGAGGCTTCAAGGGAGCGCAACAGAGGTGCGCGAGCCATATACTAGAAGCGATCCTTAGATGCATGCAGGTTCGGGTTAGTCAGATATTGCAGCTCCTGCAGCTCTTGGAACTTCTCATGGTCTCTTATATGAGCATAATTAGCTGACAGACACATCAAATAATGTACCAAGCTTAAAATAACAAGGATGCACGAAACCATCGCCAGTATGAACATGAATTCTGCCTTTTCAACATAATCTTTGCAGAATAGTTTGATTTTGTGTGCTTCACAAATTTTCATATCGTCTTGTTTTACAGTTGAAGGGAACATAAAGTCAAATTGTGTGAAATCAATGCATGTAGACTGCTCAATATTTGTCGGTTTAGAACATAATTTCCAAAATATTGTGAATAAGAATGTTGTTATTACTAAAAATCCAAGCAGTATGAGCCATGTGAATGTTAAGATGTATGTAATGATCATAAAAACAGCGCAAGAAATTCTTCCTCCAACCCGCGCTCGCCATGCTCGGTAAACTTTTTGTCTTGTGGCACCTGTTGTAAGACAGCCCAGACACAGTAACATGAAACCTAACGCGGCCATACATGCACTGCCTACTATAAATATCATTTGAAGCGCTTCAATCCATATCAATCGAAAGTGAAACACTTCATCAAACATCAAAATGGAAAGTGCGGATCCACGGTACATGGTTCCACAAAATACACCAACGCCCAAGCAACACATTATTGTAGCAATAACTGTTGCATGAGGAATCCTCGTTAAACATGCTTGGCACGCTTCACCCATCTTTGCACTGAACTAAACTTATACGATTTTACTTTATTCACTTGGAGTCTGTAACACGTATTTCCTAAAAATAAATCGGTTCGTTTACAATTACACTTTTACCGTTTACACTTTACAGTCTGCTTATGACTCAAGCAAACGTCACTCTGCTGACTGCTGACTTTTAGAGCTTTGAAATGTGACAGTTAAAGTGCGACTGATTTTTATGAAAAAAATCAAGATGCATAACGCCCTAATATAAGAATATTATTTTAGAATGTCAACGTGATGTTAATATTGAACCTGCTATGTCTTTTGTACAATTGTTAAAGTGAACGACTATAATTATTGCACTAAATTAAATGTTAAGAATGTTGGAGCGCGCTAGTGCAGCGTAAGGAATTGCTATAAAAACAAGTTTATGGTGCCACGTCAATGTGCTGTCAAATACGACTTCAAAATAATGACATAAGACAGTCGACTTGTAAAATGTAAATATCTATACGTCAAACTGTAATCAGCTTAATGGTTTACAGTTAAAAAGTCACAAAATTTATAATTTTATATAAAAGATCAAATAAATTTAAATTTATATTGTGTTATACTGAATGGCCACGGACATTTCCTTTCTATAAATAATCATGGAGACGCTCTATCATCAAACAAACCAATTAATTCAAGAAACTTCTGATTTATTTTATAAACTTGAAAGGAATCCAGATGTTGTAGAATTAGAAGATGCCATTCAAATAAATATTAATGCTATTAGTGCGTAAGTATACTATTTATTTATTTAAGTGACTAATATGCTATATTAGTTAATGTTCCTTTTTTCTTTACAATCATGTTGTAACTCTTATAATCTACAATATGTTTACTCCTAGCATAATTCTATCTTTTCCTACAATTACATGTATGTATCCGTTATATGTGTATGTGTACACTGTGCACCCAGGTTTACATGAGGTTGCATTAAGTGGTGTACATAACATTACTTGAAACTAAAGGTAAAGAGATTGGTATCATTTTAATAAAGTACAGCAGACATAATTTTCTGTTTATCCTTCTTACCAAAATAGGGTATTAATGTGTAAGAGTGAGGGATACATGAGTTTGAGGTTTGAGTTTTGTATTTCTTGAAGTGTTACATAGATTAAAACATTGTAAATTTATTTTATATAGTGACTAGCCTTCGCCCGCGGCTTCGCCCGCGTGGATTTCGGACTTCAAAAATGGTGTTGTTATTATTATACATAATCTAATATTATACTGAAATATATATTATATTAAATATATACGTATTGTATAAAACAATAAACCGCTTTGAAAATCGAATTTGTCGGCGCGCATTTTAGGCGCTTTAGATATTCCGTTTAAGTCAATCTTATCGTGATAATAACTTTTAATCTATTCATCCAAATTACTTAGTGTTAAAGACAAAGTTTATCTACATTCAATACGTAAAGTGACAGATGTAGGTATCAATTTTCATAAGAGTTCGATAAATATTCTAAAATGTGCATCGTTAAAAAATATCCAATTTAATTGAATGTTTGGTTCACTATTTTGGTCATAGTGACTTACACATAAAAGATAGATATATGCTGTCGCGGACTTTTATTTAGAATCATTTAAGATAAATAATCCTACAGAGACATCCTAAGATAAATAATTATCTTTGTGTAACTCCAACGATTAGGGCAGCGCACGCCAATATTGCTATCAGGAGGCTGATTTTTTTCCGACTTACTTGACAGTTATCATTATATTACAACCAAATTATAAAAAATCCCTATAAATTTTAAATTATTATGTTATTCTGATATGAAAGCTATATTACTGTAAAATTTCATGAAAATCCGTTCAGTAGTTTTTGTGTGAAAGAGTAACAAACACACTCACAAACTTTCACCTTTATAATATTAGTAGGAAGTAGGATGATAAATGGGGACAGAGAAATTTTGCAATAATAATCTTTCTTCAAACTACGAGAATGATGTACTTTCATAATGTTGTTATTTTTTAATATTGTGCAATGTACTAAATTCTCCATGTTGGCTTAAGGCTGCCATTTAATGTTTTTTAAGCCTGTCACTTAATAAATCAAATTTGAATTTATGGTTTCATAGTACGTAGGTACCCATCACCGCCCTCTGACAATGCGATTGAAAATAGAGCGCCTTTTATACGCAGCACATACAATATATCAAATAAGAGAAATGTTCACTTACCTACAACTTTGCGAGTTGCTACAAATATTAGGAACTTTTTACGATCTTTGTTTTTCGCTTGGCCCGGTGTCTATAAATATAGACGATGAAACGATTTTGGAGATAGTTATTTTTTATACTAGCTGTAGCCTGGCGGTTACATATATAGTAAATAGGGTCAATAGTGAATGAATGGCATTTATTAGTGTTGATTTAACTAAGTTTCGTAAGTAAAGATGAAACATTAAATAAGAGAATAAAAACCAGAAGTTATTCTCATCATTAACAGACAGAAGATGTCCACTGCTGAATATGGGCCCCCCAGAGAGTTCCACTGGGCATCTGGCAGGAAAAAGTATATCCTTTCATATTTTAATTTGGTTCAAAATTATTTTCATATTTTTATTATGGTATCTCTATGTGGATGGTATGGATCTCTACTTAGGGGCCCACGGCTACTCGCACACTGCAACCGATATCGCACCAGTCTTGTGTAAACAGTATGTACGTCCTCTACCCAAATCGGTTACATGTATAATGCTTGCAGAGTCGCACTACTTCTTCCTCTTTAATTACATCATCATCGTCATCGTCAGGCTTTATCAGTCTATAGTGAGATGATGATACAAGTTATAGGTAGCCATGGTACTCCTTTAAGATGGCCAAAGTTCAATGATTTACTTACTGTAATATAATTATTATTTATATAATTCCAGAAATTGTGAAAAGTTGGATGTATTCGTTTTCAAAACCCCTATAAACCAGAGACCTATGGCAAAAATGAGAGTGGATCAATTAAAATATGACAATAGACATGTACAGGTAAATCTTTATACAATTAAATACAAGTCAATGTAAATGGATAGTCTTTGTACTATGGCTCCTCTGAGCTGAATATGAGTTGTGAGAGATTGTCAATTAGTGAACCCATAATATTGAGAAATAGCTTTACCCGTGGTTTCGCTCGCATCTGCAACTTTTTTTAATAAAAAGGCCTATGTCTTTCCTACTACTTCTAAGAATATTTGGTCATAGTTTTGTGATGATTGATCGAGTAGTTTTCATGTCAAAGCATAACAAACAACCTCACAATGATTATTATCGTCGCAATGATTAAGTATGGATGGATGATGATATCTTTATATTATAACTACTATTTCACTGCAGAGGCTAGTATGAGTGACTTGAAAAGAAACCTTTGTTCAGTATTGGTAATTGCTGATGATCACGATTTTACTTTATCCCAATCTGAGTACGTGACTTAATATTACTAACTCAGTATTGGTTCAGTACCCACATCAAGTGATGCAAAAGTGTTTCTTCAGAATTACTGACATTATTTATTAGTTTATTCTGGTGAACTGTAAAAATCTACATATGTATCTTTTATAAACAGTATTTTACTTTATTTCTGTTTTTTTATCTCTATTTTTTTTGTATATTTCTATTTTATCTGTATTTCGTGTCCTAGTAGAGCCTACCATAGTTTCTTATCTTTTAATACTTTCTTATCTTTTATTGATCAAAAGGTTTAAATTTATATACATCTGATATACAAAAATGGCTTTCATGAAATCTTATAAGCTAGGGGTTTCGGGGCGATAAATCGATCTAGCTGGTTTTAATTTTTAAAATGCCGTTTTATTACTGTTTTCGAAAACCTGCGTCCATATCAAAAGAATATGAAGTTAAATTTCGCTAATTTCTATGTGAGACCATCCTTCCATCCCTTATCCTCCTTCGAAAGGATCACCGAAAACTCCTTGAGATTGGACAGAATAGACACTTTGTGGTAATACTATGTAAGAGAGAGAGAGAGAGAGCTACCTCTCTTTCAATCAATATAGTAAGTAATATAAATGAATAACGTTTCTTATAATAAATTTCCAGGCTTCACTTCAGAACTCACGGACCAAACGGCTAAGGAGAGAACAAGAAAAGGCAGAAAGAGAACAGTTGCTGAGTCGGAGATTTGGACATGACCACACATCAATTGACGTCGACTATATGGCCCAAGAAACTCAGTCATTGCAGAACTCCCATAGAGGTGTAGATGAAATGTTACAAACAGGTACTAAGGATATTTTAAATATTAGAGTCTGTTCGCGGAGTAAAAAGAATTCCGTACTTATTATGACTGTCCCACTAATTTCCGTGTACTATGTGTCTCGCTCGCAAAAGAGCAGTAATCTGTGTGAGAGAGTTGCAATATATATTACCTAATATGGAAGGCATTTAAGGTTTTGCAGATGTTTATGGGTGGCGGTAGACACTAACTATCTGCTCATTGGCCTCCTATGACATAAAAAAAACGGAAACGAGATTCCCGCGTAATAATAGGTCAATGTATGAAATTCTTTCTACACCGTGACCGGGCTTTATATTAAAGTCATAATTTGGATGGTAAACTGAATATTTATGGAACACAGATAATCAATCGAAGTACAGAGTTCCATGTTATGGACTGCAAGACGTATTGATAGTAGTGACATGCTGCATGTAGAGAGCTACATCTTGCTAAAGTGATGTCACAAAAAGAAAGCTAATATGTAGCGTTTCGTGTGGTGAGTGTCCGCCATTGGAGTTATTAAAAATTGATTTTAAATGTATTTTTTGCAAATGGCGTCGCTTATTTTATTTTTAAAAAGTCTAAGCAATTATTTATCATGGCGGACGCAATGATATATAATTGCTGAATATGGCCAGGTTAAACTATTTGATCACGGAAATTAAGATGAAATGATGGATATCAACAATCAAAATTGTCTTATCTAGGTATTTTGTACCTTAATTACTAATACTATACCTATGCTCTGTACTATTTTGGACCTGGATTTAGAGTGCTTTTAATTAATATTTTGCTATTAGATGTTTTGGAAAGTACTAACCGTGACCATCATGAGGTTATCTGCTATCTCTCTCTGTTGTCTCAACTATAAACGGTTTTTTAATACGCGTCAAAAAAGCTTTCGAGCGAACGTGGTCTCTGCCGCTTTAGCCGCTGCATGGCAATTGGGAGACATTCAGTTTGTGGTATCAAAGTGCGCTGATTATGTCCCTCTCTATTGGTCCCGGAAGACAGGGTGCACGGCAACGACACATCGAGACATCTCTTCTCCCGCGACCCCTCCTCCATGGACGAATCCATAGCGGGCCCGCGAGGAAACCCATTCCCCTCCTGGGATCCCTCTTTGCTTCACCGTGGTGGTTTAAGCCACGGTTACTAAGCACCCTCACCACGACAAGGTGGAGATCCCTCGAGGGGGACGCATACTGTAACCTAACCTATTCTAATTATTTGCTTAGCTATGGCTAAGTCTGAAGCCTTGTGCCTGCACGGACTGCGTAACAAATTACTGCCATCACTGTCCTTAGTAATCGGCGGAATGAGAATTGACATCCGAGCCACAATTTCAGTGGGTGAAAGTCATTGCGACTAGCTGCTCAATAGAGTTTTCAAGTCTGCAGGTGTCTTGCGTGGTATCTTCCTAATCTTAGCGGGCTAGCTTCGGTTGTCGGCTACTCTTCGTGTGATCCGCTGGACGGCGATGTACAGAGCACCGGTACGGGCGGAAGTAAGATCCTTTCACAATCAGATCGCTCTAGGTAGGGTCCAGCGAATCAGGGCCATCAGAGTGGTTCGTGGCTATCGAACGGCTTCTAGGGGATGCGGCGTTTGTCCTGTCGGGTAGCGTTTCTTGGAACTTGGAGTCAAGATCTCTCGCCGACGTTTATTGGCGTTGTGCGTCCGTCAGGCTGCGTCCTGGACGGCAGCGTTGAAGGCGGGCGGTGTGGTAGTCTGTTCAGGACTCGAGGCGGCCAGGTCGCTCGAAATGTACGCGGTGAAGTGATATGCCGAGAGCATACGCGATGTCGATACTGCGACGTGATATTTTCTATTTCAGTTTCTCAGTTAATTTATTAATTACGAGATATTCTGTGCGAAAAAATGCCTGAAGTGTCATCAAAATTATGCCGATCACAGATGATATCCGAATATGTTCTTTGGTTACACAGGATGACCGTCGAAACGTTTGATTTCATTTTAGAAGCTATCAAAAGTGAAAAGAAATCTGATTATAAGTAATTATGATACTCTCGATATTACATTTTTCTTTCTTTCCTTGCACAACACTTTAATTATTCGTTTATTTTTATCGTTATAGTGTTTACTATTTCATCATTATGGTCTATATAAAACTACTGAAATGATCTCCTTAATTAACAACATTTTAAGAAAAATAAGCGTGAAGTCACTACGCGCGGTCTCCGCTCAAATCGCGTGTTCCGCCGCTCTCATCACGCTGTCGCCGTGAACAGCTCCAAACACATGTATGAAATTCATCGAAACGCTTTAGACGCTGGCGTCCACGCCGCAGCCTTAAGAAAGAATGTAGAAATCCGACGCCCGAAGAGTTACGATGTAAGAGTTATGATGTGGCGAGGCTGGAGACTCCGCAAGTCAGCGTGTATCTGCTGATGGCCATGTGTCCAGTGTTAAAAAATCTCGACGGTGCGTTCTCTTTTCACCTTACACAAATTTTGACGGGACTCGCCTGCTTCGGTCGTTTTTGTGTGAGGTTTTTACAATAGCCTGGATACCGCAAGCCATACGTTGGTTGAATTCCCTTCTTGGGCAAAAGACAGAGAGAGGCTCAACGATGTCAAAGGTCATGAACCCTTACTGTCAGTACGTATACGTTAAAATTGTAATGAGAAAAAAAAGAGGAAGCGGATCGCATACGGAGGAAGCGGGTCACATACATAGAGGCAGGCAGACCTCGAGAGCATCATACCACAGGTACTTCAGCGTACCGTACGCAATGCAGCGCTGCTCTACCTCGTACTGAAATTACCATCTACACAATAGATACTAAAACTTTTAAACAAATCTAATATCAGAAGGATGGACCATTTTTATATAGTATAAGGGAGCAAACGAGCAGTTGGAGCCATTTTCATGACTACCGACGTCCATAGACATGCCCATAGAGGTTATACAGATGCGTTGCCTTCTTTTCTCCTCTTTTGGATCACCGGCTACTTACACAATCCACGAAACGCGACAGCACAGCGGTCACTTTACACCGTTGTTGTGTAATAGCTTACACACCTCCCCGGTCGTGTCGGCATAATTTAGCTACAGTACTCCGCAGTAGACTTAACATCCACTCATTTAAGGTAGGTTTACTAAACTTACCTACATCTTGCTCACTCACTCACTTAAATAATACTTAAAGGAACAAGCAGACAAAGCAAAAATCAAAAAGTCACACAAGTAAACAAGAACATTTTTAGATGCGCGCTTTAGGTTATAATCCGAACAACTCGGTCGGCGGTTTGATTGTCCGAATGATCCGTGACGTCATAGGCAGCTCCGAAAATGAAAAGGTCGTACCAGTAATGAAATAGGTATAGGAAATCAAATATATGTGTTACTGCTAAATCCCGAAGTGCGGCTACACCTAGTATCAGCCGGTTAGACCTAGGTGCGGCCACTTTGCTTAGGCTAAATCTAGAATTAGCCGATTGTTTTCGAGTATAACTATGTCTAGCCGGTATCTTTCCGGTTAGACCTAGATCCAGGCAAACGTTAGTGGACCTTGACGAAACGTTAGTGGAGTAAGACCAAGTCTGGTCGATATCATGCCGGCTACAACTACATTCCACCAAACCCGGGAGCGAAGGAGGGCAACGCAAAAAATAATATAGAAACGCATAAGAATCATGCATTATTGAACTGTATGGGTTCATCATATTATAATAAAATATACATTTTAAATCCATAAAATGAATTTCCATAGTCATTCCATTAATTAGGTATGCAGAACATATTCATGGTGCTTTAACAATAATATTCATCGATATTTGTGAGGGCAAAGAAAAGAGAAACGGGCAGGTGCAGGCAGCATCTATAGGTGTCGCAGGTGCCTAGTTAATATACTAATTAATTAACAAAAATGCGAAAGTCTTTGTACCTTTATTATTCATTCATATTCAAAAAAATTCAGCTGTTTTGGTTGCAGATTGGCTCATTTATTGGTACCCTTCTCTAGTAATAATATAGTAGACGGTAATTAAATGTATATTATGTGCCTGGCATACATAATAAAAAAAATATTTTACAGTGAAGTATATGAACGCTTTCAGCTAGTCTTTCATAAATAAACATGAGTATGAGTATGAGTATGAACATTGTAAGAGGTAGTTCCACACTGCATGCTTGCATGCAGTCGAATTGGGCCGGCACGCCCGGAGAGGTACCTCTCGCTTACACGAGACTGGCGTAAAGTGACAGCTGTGCTGTCGCGTTTCGTGCGGTGTGTAAGTAGCCGCCCATGGAGGTGGGAGGAGAAAGGAGGGCAGCGCATCTATATGGCCTCTATGCGGATGTTTGTGGGCGTCGGTAGTCATGAAAATGGCTCCGGCTGCTCGTTTGTCCTCCTATATCATAAAAAAAAACTAAAAAGCCTTAATATATTATAGGCAAACAGCAGCAACATTACCGATCATGCAAGCCCGATTCGTCTGCAGTGCAACATTAATAAAAGCCACTGCATAACTTTATATTCGTTTCCTGATCATAATAACTAATTATAATTTCTAATAAAGCGATTGCTATTCAAACGTCATTTTATAAAAACGCTCACGTATAACGTATAATCGAGTCACAAGGTTTTTTATAAGGATATGAAAACCAGTATTAAATGTGAATCTATGTATATATTTGCACATATTTGAAGTTGACTTGCCATTAATTTTTGCAATGTGTATCTCGATTTTATTACCGATTTTATTATATTGCGAAAATGAATGGCAGGTTAACTAATTTTAAATATGTACTTATTTGTACGCTAGTATATGTGGCCATATATATTATGTATATTGTGAAATCGACATCCTCGTTTTATTTTGCTCATCTAGTATCTACCCTCGTGACCACGCTTCTTAGGCGTAGCTCCAAATGGCAAATAAAAGCTTCATAATTACGTTGACTATGGTAAGAGGTAGTGCCACACTGCATGCTTGCATGCAGTCGAATTGGGCCGGCACGACCGGGGAGGTACCTCTCGCTTACACAAGACTGACGTAAAGTCACAGCTGTGCTGTTGCGTTTCGTGCGGTGTGTAAGTAGCCGGTGGCCCATGAAGGTGGGAGGAGAAAGGAGGGCATCTGTATAGCCTCTATGCGGATTTTTGTGGGCGTCGGTAGTCATGAAAATGACTTCGGCTGCTCGTTTGCCCTCCTATAAGAAAAAAAAAGACATCTCAGTAGAATACTTGGATACTACAAGGTTGAAATTTATAATGAATATTTGACGATACATAAGTAAAAACCATACATATCTACATTTTAAATTAATCCAGCAGAAAAGTAATTTTTAAAAAGTGCTTTATTCGTTTAAGTAAATTTTCTTATTTCTTTACTACAAAAGCACAAACAAAAAGAGGGACAGGGATTGTGGTATTAAATATTTAGATTATTATTTTAAAAAGACAAAAAGGGAAAGTCCCCAATTTTGATTTAGAAATTCTTTGTTTAAAAAAATATACCACGCAGCCCCTATTAAAGGTTTAAACGAAAATATGTTTTCTATTCAATTATACATATTGCGTGATACGCATGTCAAGGACAGGATTTATTCAGATTATTGATAAAGTAAGAAATAAGAAATAATTAGTTTAATTCTAAAATAACATCTATAATTATATTTAATTAAATAATAATTTCATTGTCTTCAACATCACTAAGAATAAAGATTGCTCATTATTTAGATCTAAAATGGACACTATCTTGCAGGACTACCGTTTTCTTCCATTCGTAACCTGTTCTGGATGAGGTAAGGTCACAGTAAGGGCATTGGCCTTCACTTGCACTTTCAAGAAGTTTGCCTACGAGTTGTTTATCTTTGTCAAAGACAACTAAGCAAGTGTATCACCTAGTGTCAAAGTCATCTATGATCTTTGCTATTTTAATATTAGTACTATAATTGAGTAATAATTCTTTGTAGTTAGTTCACAATCTCTGTTGCCAGAATGTAAGAATATATGTACAAGGCAAAACTGACTAAATTCATATCAACGCACAGCCGAAATTATTGTACCTAGAATCTTGATATTTGTACTGGAATTTCTTTCATGTAAATGAGCACTAAGAAAAGATTTTAAGACATTCATCCCTAAGTGAGTGTTATAGGGATATACAAGTTTACTATTATATGTCATTTCTCATTTCTGGGCATAGACGTATGAAAAAAGGGTACCTAATATATATTCATTATGATTAAAAATTTAGCTGTTTAGGTGAAATAGACAAAATTATCTCCTAAAGGGGTAACATTTTGTAAGGAAATTTTCAGATCTCTGGTCATAGCAGCATAAAAAATACTTAGGGTCATGCTTAGTTAATATTATAATACAATCAAAAAAATAATTCCTCTTTATAAAGAGATATTTATATTTGATTGTATCAAATACGCTACAAAACGAATGGGCAGGTTTTAACCATAAATTCACTAATAGAAAATATTATCAGGAAATAACGTAGGCTATTTTTATGAAGATTTCCTACTGTTTGACACACATACTTCACATACTACATAAACTATTATAAAGAGTATAGTAAACCATAGGTGAACGTGATATTCTATACAAATATTTTTGAAGTAAAACTTCTATACGCGCGCTTGACATGGGGAGTAAGCTGGCTAGAGCGTTACAAAAATCACACATCGAGCGAGGCCAACGAAGTTGTCATTCAGATTCAAAATTTAAATTCGATTCGATATTTAAAAATAAATATCATACGACGTGTTATGTTATTGTAACTACGGTAGGGAATTTGTGTATTAAATCAATATTTAAGTTTTACTTCAGTTGTGTGGTCTAAAGCACACACTTTTTTATTCTTGGCGCGAAACAAAGTGGGCACGGGTCGACTAATATGCCGAGGCAATTTAAAATATAGCGGACGTCAATGAAAGCGAGAGTAGAGGATGTTGCGTTATTATGTTGTTATTTCACGCTAAACGAAATTACAAAGTGACGTAATATTTGTAAATAACACTTAGATCATTAGTGTACGACATACAATTATGAGGTGGTACTATCTACGAAAACCTTTAAAGAGAGTTGATGACGAGAAATAAAATCCTAGCTGGATTATGACAGTAAATTTGTTAAGTGCCCTTAAACTAGTAGTAGTAGTAGTAGCTCCCCCTCGACGGATCTCCACCTTGTCGTGAGGGGGCTTAGTAGCCGTGGCTTGGACAACCACGGTGAACCAAGAGAGATCCCGGGTGGGGACGCGGCGGGTGGGCTTCGCTAGGGCTCGCTCTGGGTGCGTCCATGAAAGAGGGGTCGCAGGAGGAGAGGTGTCTCGGTGTGTCGTTGCCGTGCACCCTATCTCCCGCGACCGAACGGGGGCGCACCGTCTGATGCGTTGGCGGTGGGGCCGCAGAGGAAGAGGAGATGCGGTGTGTCGTTGCCGTCCTCCCTGTCCTCTGCGGCCGTTTAATGGTTCGTCCGCCGCCCAGCGGATGGGACTAGTCAATGCCGGTGGTCCTCCACCCGTCCCTCTGAATCAGCAGATAGCGGCGTGGATTCGGACGACCGGCGTGGTGTGCTCCTTTGGAACATGGGGACCAGGGGTAAGGATGGGAACCTAACCCCATTGCGCGGTTCCAACGTGGAGTTAGGGACTGTTCAAAGGCAGCCGGACAGTCCCTAAGGAGGAGGAGTCTGGCCTTTTCACCGTCGC
>LUGF01015874.1:118374-136977 GCA_001625245.1 Calycopis cecrops | reverse complement strand
ATATAGTTATTGACTTTTATATACTTTTTTAACTTATTCCTGCTAGTCATTAGGTTCATTTTATATTACAAATGTATTATACTAGATTAAAGTCTTCTGTACTCTCGTTTAAATTTACTGCCCATACCTACATGCAGTGGTGAGGCATAAAAAGGGTAGATATTATTTATATACAGGTAATAAATTTTGATATAACCTTCCAAATTTAAATATGTCAAAAAGGTTATTATTTTATATTGAAGACCGATTGGCTCAGTTAGTCAGGTGGCGGGTACATAACGTGTTACGCCAAGAGTTTTGGGTTTGTACTCCGCGCAGTTCCTGGATGTTTATATGTGTATAATTTACGTTTGTAATAAAAATCCTTAATATAAACCTTTTTTAGAGAGATATTTTTTAAAGATTTAGTTACACATTAAATATAGTTATGTTGTCTCATACTTGGAATAAAAGTCCATAGGGTACTTAGTATAGATTAACGTGGCATGGTTAGTCCATAATTATATTTAAGGTCACTGCACACATATCAATTTGGGAAGGGATCGTAACCGTATCACCTCGAGCTGTTCAGTATTCTTTGTATGAAACTCCATACTGCAACGCACGCTAATGGGAAACGTAATGTAATCGCCTCGCCTCGGAGCGGGCAACCGAACAATTATCAACGCGCTTACGGTGAGCCATCAACCAGGCGGCCGCGCACTTACAGCGAGCAGTCAACAAGGCGTTCCCCCGCGCTTACGGCTCGCCTAGCCGTAGCCGAGTTGACGTACAGGCGTTGCCAATACGGTGCCCATACACTTACGTTACGTTCATATTGGCCCATGGTTGGCCTCTGGGTGGCAGTCGGAGTCAGCCAATGTCGGAGATGGTGGCGTGGATTGGGACCACCGGCGTGGCGTGCTCCGTTGAAGCATTGAGATCAGGGGGCAGGGGGAGTAGGGACTGTTCAAAGGCCGAACAGTTGCCAAGGTGGAGAAGTCTGGCCTTTTCGCGGAGGCCAGTCTGTTGCTTGTGGGGCCCTGTTGCTTGTAGATCAGGGGCCCTCCAATTATAGCGGCTGAAGGCAGGGCAAGGGTTAAGTCGGTAGGGGCAACCCAATTGTCGAGCCCAACACTATACCCGGTTGAGCCACCCGAGCTCTTGGAGAGCGTACGTAAAGGTATTTCCCCGCGTTACAAAAAAAAATCTTAAATTACTTAGTCCCACTAAGTAATTTACGAACCGTTAATTTTTAATAAATTGTTGTATATAAAAATGTCGACGTGGTTTAAGTTAATATAATATAATAATCATTAATAAGAAAATGGGTGATAAATAGTATCGGTATCTCGATTCGCTACCACATTCAATTGTATCGGAAGTATTTCGAATAACCATTCATGTGATTGATGGTTTCATGCAAACTATCTTCGATTTGCGAATAAAAGAGCTTGGCCACCGTCCGGAGGGAATACCCATGACGTACAAAAGTTTTAGGATCTCATGCTTCGAATGGAATCGCAATTCTAATGGGATCACAGTTTCATTGCTATTTGTTAACTTAACCCCTAGTGGCTTTTACAATCTGACGGATTGACTGTAGACAAATTGAAACGAACAAAGCATATAAGTGAAATGTGTAGAGTGTCATGGTAAATTATGTCTGTTGGCCTGGTGGCTATTGGCCATGGGACATAAGCAAGGAAACTGAGTCTAGCATGTTAATTAGTGGGGTAGCTTACGAAATACACGCAATGGCATCTAGTTTATTACAAATGATCACAGTGTCTCAAAAATCGTACCTGTCTTTAAATTAGGGGAAGCGTAATGAAATGAAATTAAATGAAAAAGAAATGAATAAGTTTTTATTCAAAATATAATTACAGAAATTACTTTTTGAACGTCAACAATTAAATCTACCACCGGTTCAACCCTCTCTCACTCTCTCACTTACTCACACACTCACTTAAAGGGCAGAGTGAGAACTCTCAGTGTTTGTGCTTAGGAATTGTATAATATTTTAATACCTAAATACAGAAAATTGACGTTCTCCTCTAATCTCCTTCGTTAAGACTGTCACTAAATAAAAATAAATCTCCCTAATATTAAGTACGCCCATAACTCCACAAAAATAAAACTTCTATGTGGAAAATTTTGCATACACCATTGGGTTTCGATATTTTATTACAGAATTACCAGAACCAAAGTTCAGATCTATAAATATATATATACATATATACAAGGTTGATACGAGCGAGAGGCATTAAATTAAACCGCATATTTAGTGTTTCATTTCCAGGCCACATCACAAAAATCAGATCAATCGGCCAATAGTTTAGCCACAGGAAATTTTTAAAGTTTTTTCTCACTTCGTACAGGCTGTATCGCAGCTAATCGCCGACTATGGCCAGCCGGGGTCATTCACTATGCTCGCTGTAGCCGCCCGGTGCAAAGTGATAGCATTTTTCGCTATTTAACTTGTTCGAAAAAAGTATTTTCGTGTACTTGTCGTAAACTTTATATATATAGTATATGTTCAGATCCAATCTAGCAAGCTTAATACGTTCCACTTTCCATTGCCCGATGGATTTAAAAATAGGTTCTGATGTTGGAGCTGGAAGGTGGTTTTGGCAATAGGGAATATGCATGTATTTTTTTTATATTTTTAAATGATAATTTACATAATTACATTAATGTAAAAAAAATATCAGCGCTGAAAAAACAATATTAAGTTCAAAAAAAATGTTTCAAATTAGTAGGCCGATAACAGTTTTTTAAACGATCGCCATTTTGCCGCGCTGACTTGACGTCACGCATCATAACAACCACCAATGGCAATGCTCCAATGCTCGTGAACAATGATGTTATTTATGAACTTTGACGTCACAATTCGTTCCGACCAATGGCGTGCGTTTCACCTAATTCAATCTTCCCGCATAATTTTTGCACTTTTCAATAATTATTTTCTGATTGAAAACAAAATTATACAAAAAAATATTAATACGTACGCACATCTACAGGAAAAGACTTTACATATAAAAAAAATTATCATTATTTGAATCATACCCATATTCCCTATTCTGTAATAAAATATCGAACCCAATGGTGTGTGCTAAATTGGTCCTCATAAAAGTTTAATTTTTGTGGAGTTATGGGCGTACTTAATGATAACGTGATCATCTTTAGAAAAGTTGTTGTACATGAGCCCTTGTGGACTGAGTTGATGTTGCAGAGTTAGCATTTTTAAAATTTAAATTCCTAAGATGGTGAAATAGGGGGGTAAAGTTTATCAATTACGTGGGTAACATCACGACACTTTCTGCACAGCTAGTACTACGACTTATAATAATACATTCAGTCTACTAAGATTTATACTAGACGTAAGTTTAATGTTAAATACAAAAACTAGACATAGTTTTCCAATTACTCTTGAATGGTGCAAATCTTTTATTGCGAGCGCCGTAAACCATGCAGCGATTGACTAACGATTCAATTCTAGTCTAGACTGAAATGTAGGTAGGTATGTACCTATCTACTCTTAATATTAGTTTATGTTTTATTTCAAAAGTTCCAACTTACATGTTATGTAATATATTTGATTAATTATTATTAGGAAAAACAGGACAAATGAAGAGAGAAGGGGAAGAAGAGAATTTTACAAAGTTCTCACTCTTCGCTTTACTGTTGAAAAATATTGAAATGGTATTTCCAGAACAAGAGACTACTAAAATAATAAAACAAAGATATAGCATGATACCTAATAACTTTTTGCCCATGTATGAACAATCAGTATAATATACTATTCTGGTATTATTTTTCTAAATTAAAATAAGTATTTTATAAATATAAATACATAAATATAAGTATTTCTATGTTCTTGTAACAAAAACTGTTTAAATTTTAATTAAACGTATTACTTTTTGTTTCAAGTAATTTATTTAAGAATCTAAAACAAAAAATGTGTTTAGAACTAAATCTGTGTTAATTATTTTATGATTTTGTGTTATTTATCATACACATATAAGCTACAATATTAAACTTAGTTAAGTAAGTTTAATATTTGTATCATTTTCGCTCAATTATAGGTATGTTCTTGGGTATCTTTACCACAATAAATTATTATTTATATTTTTTGCTATAAGGACCATACAGACCAAACCAATTAATTAAAGGTTTAAATTAACCTTTGAGCGTTTATTTTATAATTACAAATATAATAAACAGCGCAGATTATGTACCTAAGTGGCCAACACGTAGGATTGTACTTGTAGGTATATAATATGTATATTTATGAGTGATATATGATTATAATTGAGATATTGTTAAAGAGTTAAAATTATTTTTGTATTGTGCACTTAACAAGCTAGCCAATCTAGTATTATCTAATGCGGGAACCTCAAGTGCGTGCTGACTCAAATTTAAACGTCTCACGACAAATCAATCAAATTTATGGAATTTACTCCTTATCAGCGCTTAACTCGCGCGTCGAGTATCGAGTGAAAGAGAGACAGACGATCCGCTCACCGCGCCGCAATTCGCACCGCTGTGGTCGTGAACGCGCTGTAAGAAACAATCTAAATGCCTGGGTATTGAAAAATATAACTAGTATATATAATTGCGAGAAAGGATAACGGTGAGCTAAAGGCAATATTACACGCGTCAACCAAATTGCCTCAATTCCATTGAAAAACATTGAACATTGCACATTGTACGACTTTACTAAAGGCAATATTACACGGGTCAACCAAACTGCCTCAATTCCATTGAAAAACATTGAACATTGCACATTGTACGACTTTACCAATATACACGTAAATAATTTATTGAACATTGAATCTTCACATAGTGCATTGTGATGTCGCGCCAACTCGTACGTGCGGGAGTATCGTTAATCTGCGAGTATTTAATTAATGAGTTAAATAAAAAGAAAAAAAGAAAATCTAGACGTTGGTGGGTGCGTCCGTGGATTTCGCGAAGGATAACTCAATAATAAATGAATTAAATAAAAAGAAAAAAGAAAATTTAAAAATGTATCTGCTTGCGCAAACCAAAATAACTTTGGAACATAAATTTCATCCATTGAGCAGCCACTCTTCGTAGATTTCTTTATTTTAGCTATTTCATAACTATAGCGGGTGCGAATACTATATACTTTTATTTTTAGCTTACTATCCTCTTCGGTAACTTCTTCAATATTTAAGTCCTCCTTCAGTGATCTTATAGCATTATTACGCTGATTTCTATCTTTTTTATTTTTATGATATGGGAGGGCAAACGAGCAGTCGGAGCCATTTTCATGACTACCGACGCCCACAAACATCCGCATAGAGGCTATACAGATGCGCTGCCTTCCCTTCTCCTCCCACCTCCATGGGCCACCGGCTACTTACACACCGCACGAAACGCGACAGCACAGCTGTCACTTTACTCCAATCTCGTGTAAGCGAGAGGTACCTCCCCGGTCGTGCCGGCCCAATTCGACTGCATGCAAGCATGCAGTGTGGCACTACCTCTTACCAAAAAGATCTACTATCTTTGTAATAATTTGATTTTGTATTCCACAAACACTCATACATTTGAAAACGCTCCAAAAATAGCGGAACATGACTGTCACGCCACTTGAAAACCATTGAAAACGAAATAAATCCACGTGCGCAAGATGATGAGGCGACGTGCGTACGCTTCGTTGTCGTGCGCTGAATGAGTCAACGTTAAATCTACATGTTACATGTTTCAATTGCATTGAACAATGACCGAATTGACCAATACTGCATTGAAAGCGTTCAGCGAAAAGAAGCTGACAATGAGATTGCCCAATAGCATTGAAATATATTTAGATGTTTCAATGCTATTGAAGCAATTAAATTGAAAGTTATATTGAACCAAAATTGACCCGTGTAATATTGCCTTAACAGCCGCGCGGAACGCATAATACGTCGTCTTTTACGTTTCTTACATATCGTTCACTTTAGAATCATTTTCAATGTTCAGTGAAGTCCTGTTGCGCGTCGGAGCTCTCTTTCGTAGCTTGTTTGAGTATTTACAGAAAAATGAAATCTTCATTTTTCCATAAAACTAAAAAGATACTAGCCAGTTATTGAATTAAAATATACCCACCGGCTCTCTGTATTTTTCACAGAAATCTTTATCTTCGTTAAACTCAGGCTGTCTTTCGAATGGTTGGACTGGGTGTTTCGGAGCCTTGTGTTTCTCAATCTCCGGTCCACTGAAGCATACTACCTTCTGGTGGTCATCGGTCGCAGCACCGGATTTCAAAATACCCTTCAGCGGGAGGATGCCTTCGCAACTGGGTTTACTGAAAGAGGAATATCTTTTATCGTCCTTGCTATATAGCTTTACATATATTAAGTTTAGCATGGAAACGGCAAAGTCTTCTCTACTATTAATTAGTATTAGTCTCTACTATCTACTACATCTCATACATCTACTACATCAATAACTTCTTCTACACGATTAAGTTTTTTATTTGTACTTGGTGAAATTAGATAGTATTAAGTTTTATTTTTCTAGGGTAATTCGCTTGAACATTATATAAATGATAAATTAAGGAAGAAGAAAGGACATTTTATGAAGCTGTTTTTCATCACTCATAATAAAAAGATTCTACAGAACGTGTAGTTAAAATCTCAATATCACGTAGACACAGAATGTTCAAAAGTTTTGATTTAGAACCAGTTCTAATTTTTTCTCTGACATAAACATGGAAATAGAAACAGTAATATTCGCAAATGATATAACCAAACGCTTTAAATATGATACCACCTATACGATAAGCTCGTAAAATATTAAAACGTTAAACGTTTATAGTTTCAGGTTATTGCAAAATATTTTTAATATTAGGTACTAGAAGAGACTGCTCCTTTTATGTGGCGAAATTTTATAGTTTCGTCGGCGTTTATCTATTGTTTTATGTAACTGCGCCTCGCGGTTTCAGCCGAGTGAATTTCGATCCCGTGGAAAATAGAAAATCATCCCATGACATCCCATTGAACATTTTTTCGGTATAAAAACTATCCAAGTTATTCTTTATGTGTGTGCCAAACTTCATGAAAATCGGTAGAGCAGTTATAGCGTGATGGTCATGGAGTAACAAACAAACATACAAACATACAAACTTGAATAATGAAAGTCTTTTGATGACAACAGTATAATTGTCCCTTCGACATCAGTATAATTGCTCTTCAGATTCGTTGTCCTATTTTCTCCAATCCTTCTTCGGGCCACCGGAAACTTACCTACACTAAATATATATATACGATATATAATACGACAGTATAGCTGCTACTTTAACTCGGTATCGGGAGTTTTTTTATAGTACAAGGTGGCAAACGAGCAGTCGGAGGTAATCCCATGACTATAGACATCCGCAATCCGCATAGAGGTTACACAGATGTGTTGCCCTCTTCCGTCCTCCCCCCTCCACGGGCCACCGGCTGCTGACACACCGCACTTTACCGTCATTTTACGCCTGTAGGTATCGTGTACGCGAGAGGTACCTTGCCGGTCGTGCCGGCACAATTCGGCTCGGTGTACTACTTGAAAGTTGCGACTGTACTGTCGCGTTTGCTCCCTATATATATTATAAACACCAAGTATCTTGTAATGGAGGTAGATCTAGATCTTTCATCATCATCGAGGCGTACTCTCACCTCTTCCTGGCCTCGCGCAGTGTGTCGTCATACGAGATGGCGCCAGTCATCATGGGCGGGGTGGGCGGGCGCGGCGGCGTGGCGCTGCCCTCCACCACGTCGAGCGCGGCCAGGCATTTCTCCATGTTGCCGGGCTCCGTCACAGCCGAGTGCCCGATCTTGGCCAGCTGAGCCCGTATCTCGTTGGCGTGCTCCTCTCGGCAGGCGTCCTGAATTGAAATAAAAAATAAAATATGTTTATTTGTGAATCTAATACTACCATACCATACACAATAAATAGGAACCAAAATAAATAGAGAAAACAGAAATTAAGCAAGACAAAAGTGAAAAGCAAAATTAACTATTTTCGGTAGTAGAATATCCACAAAAAGGTATGACCTCAGTTTAAATTAGGAGCATACCTAGCGCTGATTTTCCCGCCTATCAAATAGGAAATTTCTTTCCGTTCCGATAGATGACAGCAAATAGGTGTAAACACACCCTAATAACTTTTCCTATAAGTTCGGATATGGAGATTTTGGCGCTGTATAAAGGATGCCTTTGTCCAGCAATGGACTTCTCCTAGCTGCTGGTGATTATGATGATGACGATGATTGTAAAATATCGATATACACCTATATAACAATCTTATCTATGATTGTCCGCGATGGGTAGTTTTTTTACAGTTTTTATACGAAAATATAGATTTTATTGCGATTGGGAAATAAATTATTCTCTGTGGAGCGTTTGTAAGTTTCTGTAAGTGGTAACTAGGTATTTTTCTAATCATAAAGAAAAACGGCAAGATAAGTATCGCTTATTTTGAAATTATGTTTTTAATGTATCGTCATTAAATTTGTTATACTTATAAAGTAAGTAAATCTAAATATTTAGAAGTAATTAATTTAATTTTAAAAGTTCGTAAAAAGCCTTTTTTATTGTTTTTTCAAAACTTGCCAAATGTAAAATAAAAAAATATTGGAAAAAGCTATTATCTAGGTTAATATTAAGTGTTTAGTTATTTAGAATTTTTGGCCTGTATTTGTGAGTATTTTTAATAATTAAAATACAATACTTCCATTTGTGTAAGCATGGATTATGCAAAAAAACTATTTTATAGATCATTTGTTCATAATTAATTGACATGGCAACAATTGATATTGACAACTATCATAGATCAAATCATATGTCATTATCTGTAAGTGTCAAAGCTGTCAATCAAATGCCTGAGAAATGAATTTACAAAATAAATTAAAAACATTAATAACTTATGAATGCTAACATCTAAAAATTTGATAATTTAAAGTGTGGTTATCGGTGATATAATGTACTAAATACATACTACTTTAAGAACTTACATGCTTATATGAATTGCTTATGTATTTGCGATACGGAAGTCCCATACAATCCTGCCGTTATTCTTTGTAAAATTTGAAAAAAATTGCTAAAAAGCACACATTGCATCGCAGTCAAGCTGAATTGAACTCCTCGACGCTTCCATTGTATAAATGTAAGTCCGAAAATGGCAAAAAACGAATCTATTTGTACGGATGTTTCGAAAATGACAAAAAACATAACACTAAAATACTTTCAGTAGTCAACTTATGTAAACTTCAATGAATCTAAAGCTTAGGAACAGGAGCTCCAGTGGCAATGCTGCGCTACATCTTTATATTCATCGCGCTACTACCTATGACATGGCAGACAAAACCACGTGAAAAATTTAGTTTTCTATACCTGCTGCTATTTTGGTTAGCTGTAGTATTGCCGCGTTTCATAAAAATTCGTTTAGTAGTTTTGGCGTGATTATCAAATTTATATGCATCCAAACTATGGGGAACAAGTTTATAAACTGTCATGACAACTGGTGGCTGAAATATGAACTTTTAATTGGAATATTTGTGTTTGACTTGTATTAGTAATCACTAAAATAGAATTTCAATGTTAAATGTTAGTATACAATGCCTAAAATTAACATTAGGAAACGCAACATTAGCATTTATAATACGACCCGACAGACGTTGTTCTGTCATAATTGCCGAATTAGTTGCCATGGTAAGGTGTAAAGTTCTTACTCTCTTTTATTATTATTGTCAATAAAATATCATATTTTAATACTTTCATCCGTTTCCTGCTGAAGACAAAAACACAAAACTATAAAACAGGTTGTTGTCGTCTTGAGTTATAAATAGTGTAACTAGCATGACTTTTATATATAATAGTGAATAAGTATAGATTGATAATGAACACAAAATGACCAGCAATGCTTTTAGCAACATTACAAGATCAGAATATAACGTATGCTTATGATCTCACCCCGAGTGGCTGCAGCAGTAAAAAGTTAAGATAAAACCCACATTTATGCGGCCTTAGACGCGTACCCTCTTGAATTATCTGTTTCGGCATAAAGTGAAATAAATTTGGCATAAACAGCGGTACCAGACATCTACTTTTTTATGGAAAGTAACTGTAACCATGTTTTATACCTAAGGGATGACGCTAAAGATTTTAATATATTTCTGATAATTTATTATAATTTGCACTACATAACTTATGAATGTATATCATATGTTTCCAGTTTAATACTCTGTTGCAAAAATGTATAGATTTTAAAGAAAAAAAAGAAAGTAGGTAACTGTAATCATGTTTTATACCTAAGGGATGACGCTAAAGATTTTATTTTAATATAAATCTGATAATTTATTATAATTTAAATTACATAACTTATTAATGTATTTCATATGTTTCCAGTTTAAAACTCTGTTGCAAAAATCTATATATATAATGAAATTAAATTGTCTGTCTATAATTAAAAAAAAACTACTTTCTTGGGAGAGTATTGTGTTGTTTTTACGATTCTGATGCTTGCTTTGCTTATAACTTATAAATTCAAGTAAAATTTACAATGAATTTGATGACAAGGGGAGAGGGGGGTTAAAATTACAAAAAATCTGCTTACATAATACTTGAATGATCAACAAAGTATGTTTGTAAATTTGTATTTGTACTAGCGTGCCACTGAAAAGTATTGGATATAAAAGGATAATAAATACAAAAAATATAAACCTCACCTCAAATTCATCCCTCAGGTTGCCCTGCTGCATGTGGTAGTTGCGCACATTGTCTATGACCTCCTGCGGGAACTTGTCCGGGTTGGCGCTCATGTAGCGGTACACGAACAGGTCGCAGCCCGTGATCTTAAAGCGGTGCTTGAATACGGGCACTATCGCTCCTGGAACGTTTGTTAGGTTATCGAAGGGAAAACTTCGTTAGCGGATTTAGGACAGGGAAAAAAATAAGAGTTCGTGTCATCAAACGATTCGTAGCATAGGAAAGTGGTGCTACGATATACTGTAGCACTTGTAGCGGTGCGTAGTAGCGCTACATGTTAGTTTTACTGAATACAAATCATTGTAACGTGATATATAATAGTTTTAAGATTTAACTGCCATCGATAGTTCCAGTCTGCCTGTATTTTTTGCGGACGCTCTTTTTGATCATTCTGGCGTGTGTCGCATAGTATTCGGCTACAGCGTTTCGATAAACGTGGCACCACCCCTTTCCAATAATGACACGACAAGGGTGTCGGGCTGCAAGTATATTTGATTTTTTTTGACTGCCTCGTGGTCTAGTGGTACACATGTTTAACCACAGAAGTGATGTCATGGGTTCGAATCCCGGATCAGACCAAAAATTGTATTTTTCAAATTCTAATAACAGTCCGGAGTCAGATGTAGGCGATATTACACCCCCGGGCCCGTGAGAGCACGTTGAACCGTCCGCGTCGGTCCGTCCGTCCGTCGGTTCTCGCCGATTTTTTTTCTTTGTAACAGAACTTATGGCTAGAATAGGTATATAATATATTCATTTCATAAATTTATGTTAATTTAAGCACATATGATTTAAAGTAATAATCTCACTATCAGGATTTAATAATACCGGCGGAAAATTAAAGAAATGTTGTAACGTTTCAATTGGTTTGTGTGTCTCATCATCGTGGCTATGTACCTATGAGGTAGACAAGCTGCGTAAACTTTAAGTCGTTAGTCGCTTACCCCCTTATTAATAAACATAGATTAACTTTATCCAAGCAGTAACCTAGTATTAAACTGACATCTGTCAAATTCCATACTGTTTGTATTTATTAATATGGAATTCGACAGATGTCTGCTTAAGGCTCGGTTAATGCTTGGATTAACTTAATCTATGTTTATTAATAAGGGGGCTAAAGTATATCCAGCAGACTGATACATTTATTAAATAAATGTATTTAATTAAATATTTTAGGAAAATCCATTAAATTGTTTCATCTATATTCTGCTTTAGGGATATTTCCTGTGAGAGTCTCACAGAAATTCGTTCAGCAGAACAACATTTTTATAAATAAATGATTATATTACTCACCAATATAGAACTTATCAGGCGTGAAGTACGTCGGAAAGTTTCGGTCCGAGTCTGGGGTCTGCAAGAGCATCGACTTCAAAAACGCCCCTTCTCTTATGCCGGAGTTTCGTCGAGGGATCTCACCTATCTTAATATACCCGTTTGCGAGGCTGTACGACATCACGAACTGTCTGCCTTGGTCCTCCGGGTGGATCCAATCCAATTCGCACAGGTACCGTAGGTACTGAAATTTAATGCATATAAATAATACAGTGATCGACTGAAATATAGGCCTCTCGTTCACACGATACGCGCGTAATGCGAGTGGAGTGTGAATTTCCTGCGGCCCATGGAGAGAGACGGAGGAAGGAAGGCAAGGCACATAAATAAACCTCTATAGGATGTTTATGGGTGTCGGTACTCATTAAGTCGGCAGGTTCCGACTGCGGCTTCATACATAAATAACAATAACATCACAGTAAAAAAATTATAAGAAATATGATAAAAAAAAAATGTTTTTATTTTCTATATCAGTAAATTTCTGACATCAAAATAATAAGTTTCATTAAAATCATATTTCGGTATAATTTGAGTAGTCATAAATTCTGTTACTGGCTGTTTACATACAAAAAAAACATTAATTGGAATTTCGAACATTAGCTTCTACGGTAAAAAATAGGCTTCTTTCCCGCCATTATTGTTTGCGTTTTGTTTAGAAATTATTTGTTGTGAACTGTGCACTGTACAAAGAAGGTAAGGAGCCAGTCTACATTTTTGATATATTGAAAAAGCTAGGGATTTGTCGAATGTTTGAGTATCGTACCATCCAAAGGTACACTGAAACCATGCCTATTGAGATTTATATCATATATAATATTCGAGAACTGGCCTACCGCGGTCTATTCGAACAAACCAGGCCGTTATTGCAGTCAAGGCCAGAATTCGTCGAAATCCCATAAGGAAGTAGAAAATCCTTTCCAGAGAAATGAGAATATTACCGAGGATACTTTCTCGGATTATCAAACAGGACTTAGGTAGAGGTGTTTATTGGAGATACACAGGACATACCTTAAGTCACAACAGCTTTTACTTCGATACGCAGACGAAAAACAGAAAAAATCTCATTACCGACGAAAAAAATTTTACAATCTAGGACTTCGATCCGATGCCTCAGTGCCGGATAGGATCCTCCCATCTTGGTCATATACAGGCACGCTACTTCAGAGATCCGAAGGCGAAGAGGGAGCATCCTAACTAGCACGAGAACAGAGTTCATCGAGGCTGTTCGGTAGGCCTTTGTTACTTTTATCGCAAAGCTTCTTTGGATGGTGTTTAGCTTTTTTTAATACCTACTTTATTGGCAGCCGCATACATTACCGGCGGGTCTATAACCGCTTTATATATGACCCTAAGAACCTCGGGGTGCAGTCCCCAACTTACTCTAGCTGATCTTAGCCAAAGTGCATCAAAATGCCGTGTTATAAGCGGTAGTTAAACCTCTCAACAACACCTTATTAAAAAACAAAGTGTGGACATTCCTACAGGATTTAGCCCTGGATTATAAGGCGCGCACTACTCAAATTTGGCGTGAGCAAAATGTTCCGGACTTCATAAAGGCTGATGATTGGCGTTCGGCTAGTCCGTACTTAAACCCTTTGGACTATAAATTTTGGTCTGTGCTAGAGGATATGGCCTGCTCTAAGCATCACCCAAATATTGAATTGCTCTAGAAATCTTTGGAGGCCGTGCGTAAATCATCATCGAGGAATGACCCGACCGTTTAAAAGCGTGCGTTAAAGCTAAGGGTGGACACTTGGAATAATTATTTTAGTACGTTATCATATACTTTTCACACTACATAATCACAAATAAAACATTAAATTAAAATATTTTTTTTACACATATCGGATATTTTCTTTATAACAGAACTTATGGCTAAACTAGGTATATGTTACTTTTTGTTCGTAGTTATGTTTATAACTATGTGAATATTTTGTGGTCTAGTGGTAAGCATGTTAAACTACAGATTGCAAGGTCCGAGTACGATTCCCAGGTCAGATGGAAGTGTCATTTTTAAATTTCTAATTATTAATTTTGAGAAATAGATATTAGAAATAATATTGGAGCGGAGCTGGCTGCAAGCTGCTTGTGACCCTGATCTGCTGTGTTCTACGGGACAGGCCTATGTCCAGTAACAGTGATTTTCTGGCTGTTGATGAAGATGATATTAGAAATGTTGTCAGTCAAAAAGTAATTCCTGTAATTCTATTTTGAATAAAAGCTTTTTGATTTTGATTTTGAGACAAAAGACCTCTCTGGGCATTGTTAGAAATTACAGATTAGCGCCGCTAACTTCAACTTTAAGATTGCCAGGATTAAGTTTTCATGGTGCTTTCGGTTAGAAAACTGAAAGCTGAACCTAGGATCTAAAGAGGGAATGTTAAGAAGTTGACTGTAATAGTTGACTGACTGCGTGTCCTAAATATATTAAAATCAAGCATACAATATAATTAATTAGAAATAACATTAGTTTGCCATTATAAAAAATATCCACAGAAACTCATATAAAAATGATTAGGAACGAAAGTAAAATATTTTTTCAAGAAGCAGTTAAGTTATTATACAATTTCCAGTAAATCGCTGTAGAAAATATGAAACATGAAATGAATGCTCCGAACAAATTGAGTTGTTTCAGCTTGCAATAACATCGGAATATTTTCCGACTTTGTCAAACGTATCAACTCTAATTGAGTAGAAAACAAAATACCCAGTCCTGGAAATGTTTTTAAATACGGGTTGGTTCTGGGTAATGTCATTTATCATATGCAGTACATAATTATATTTATTTATTTAATATTATTTATCATAGGGATATTTACCCGACTCGGCTCTTTATATTTATAAATAGAAATTAAGAATGACCTTATTTTTGGCTTGGCTCTTACGGACCATATTTTGTACAAGGTTGATAAAAGCGAGAGGCATTATATGAAACAATATATTTAGCGTATCGTTACCAGGATACACAACAAAAATCAGACAGATCAATCGGAACAATAGTTTAGCCACATAATTTATATTAATAGTTTAGCCACATAATAAATTGACGACCAGGCTGGCGCAGTGGTACAGGGCTCGGATAAGTGGAGCATGTTGCGCCAGGGGTCGCGGGTTCGAGTCCCGCCTAGGTCATGGATGTTTATATATGTATTTATATGTATTTCTATAATAAAAATCTTAAATATTTAAAAAAATTCTTAAATTTATAAAACATATTAAATATATTCCGTTGTCTAGTACCCGTAACACAAGTCCTTACGGTACTTAGCACGGGGCTAGGCTAACGTGGTGTGTAAAGTTCACAGATATTATTTATATTATTATATTATAATTTGTTTAGAGCTTTTCCTTAGTCAGTCAGACAGCAGAACGCAAGCCCGATCGCCTTTTTTTTTTTCGTTACGGGTAAACGAGCAGCCGGAGCCATTTTCATGACTACCGACGCCCACAAACATCCGCATAGAGGCTATACAGATGCGCTGCCCTCCTTTCTCCTCCCACCTCCATGGGCCACCGGCTACTTACACACCGCACGAAACGCGACAGCACAGCTGTCACTTTACGCCAGTCTCGTGTAAGCGAGAGGTTCCTCCCCGGTCGTGCCGGCCCAATTCGACTGCATGCAAGCATGCAGTGTGGCACTGCCTCTTACCAGCACCAACCACCATCCTATAATCGGCAAGGGTCATTCACCCCGTGCGAGGTTGACGCTCGCTGTAGCCGCCCGGTACAAAGCATGATTACATTTTTCGCTATTTAACGTCTTTAAAAAAAACATTTTCGTATACTTGTTTTAAACTTTTTTTAATAGTCTCTGATTAACTGTGGGTACTTATAATATTTGTCCTAACCCTTGTCTGTATTGGTGCTGTCAAATGTAAAAAATTTACATATTTTACAGAAAATTACCCAGAATTAAGCAGACAAATCGAAATATTATGAAAGTAAATAATGATTATTACATTTTTTGCAAGTTTAGCCCATAGATACCCACATAGAGGCTACACAGATGCGCTGCCCTCCTTTCTCCTCCCGCCTCCGTGGGCTACTCACACACCGCACGAAAAGCGAAAAAAATGAGATAGACATTTTAAAATCGAGATAATAATTGAAAATGATGTTACTGTACCTTGCTCGCGTTCAGGTTGTATTTTATAATATCCCTCTTCGGAGCCTTCGGCAAGAGTCTGAAGCAGGAGCCGAGTGTATCTTCCGGCGTTCCTATACCGATGTGCGGCGGAATGCTCTGAAATGTTATTTACAAAATGTTACAAAATAGCTCCGGGCTTTAGCCATTGCATTTAATATTATATTATTTAGTCTTTCGCTGTTAGGAATTCTACTAATATTATAAATGTGAAAGTTTGTATGTTAGTTTGTCTGTTACTCCTTCACGCAAAAACTGCTGAACCAATTTTCATGAAATTTGGCACACACATAGAGAGTAACTTGGATACAATACAATAGGATTTTTATGCCAAAAAAATGTTCCTATGAGATGCCATGGGATGATTTTCTATTTTGCACGGGATCGAAATTTACGCAGGTGAAACTGCAGGGCGTAGTTAGTAAAAGATAAGTATCAAAAGTAAGTATACACTACGATTCTTTCCATTGTATTACTGTTTTAAAAAGTAACAAAAATGTTTACAAATTATTTATCGAGTTGTTTATAATATTCCTGTCGTTAGTATGCAATAAAAGAATAAATTTCAAACAAAAGTTAATGAACTATGCTGATGACCTATTTCTGCTACAGCTGCTGCTGCAGAAACAGGAGGAACGGAGGATGACAATTGACATCACTTCACGGATCGCCGAGGCCCGAGCAACTTTAGCGCAGTTACGTCCCTTGTTGAAGTCACGTGAAAGTTAAGCTCAGAGTTTTTGAGAATAACGTGAAGACTGTGCTGCTGTACGGGTGTGAAACGTGGAAGGTGACCAAGGCCATCTCGCATCAGCTCCAAATCGTCGTGAACCGCTTTCTTCGTCAAATTCTTGGCATCCACTGGCCCGAGAAAATAAACAACATCAACCTGCGAGAACTCTGTCGAGATACACCGACTGACCAGCAAATTAAATGTCGCAAGTAAAACTGGATTGGCCACATGCTCCGGCGGGGTCCCGGTCATGTGCCTAAACAGGCTATTGACTGGAACCTCCAAGGGAAGCGGAAAAAAATATTTAAATAAATTAAATAATCGTGGTCGTCCCAAGTAAACCTGGCTCAGTTCTTGACAAGGCGAAGAAGAATGGCAAGACTTGGAACGAAATCAAACGCGACGCTCAAGACCTACCGACCTGGAGATTCACTGTAGACGCCCTCTGCCCCAACTCAGGTACTTAGGAATATAAGTAAGTCAAGACACAGCACACAGCTTGCCCTATACTTTCTGCGCTGTTTCTCGGATAAATCATCATTTATCCATCGGGTCACCGTATCTACGGGCAACGGTAGCAAAAAGACGGACTGCTCGGTTGCCACATTATCCTATAAAAACACTGCTCCTTGGGAATAGCCCGTTCAAGTTTTATATGCTCTATTAAGCATAATACATCCTAGGACCCCAGTTACTGAAATCGATTAAAAACTGAAATTTTGTTTAGAAATTACTGAGTGGTCGTACAGGCTAGATTGTCTTCAGATTATAATTTGCATAATTTAAACTTACCTTTGGATAATCTCTCATTTTTGGCTTAGGCACCTCGACTTTAGCTGGCTGATCCATAGATAGCATCGTCCTGTAAGGTGTAGTTTCATTTCTAAATTGTTTCTTGCATTGCGACCATAATTCCAATATATCGAAAATCATCAGATTTATATTTATGTCATCCGAAGGCAGTGTAAAGTCTTTGCAATCGGAGTATTATGAAAAGATTAATTAATTTGGAGGTTGCAATATAAGCATGTAAGGATGAACCTTACCCTACTCGGTGTCCTCTGCCTAATGCGTCGGGGAACTGGCGGACACGACCGGGAAGGCACCTCACACTCACACAATATCTACGTAAAGTGGTGTTCTTTCACGTTTCACGTGGTGTGTGAGTATCCGGTGGCCCATGGAAGGGGCAACAGGAAGGAGGGCAACGCTTCTCTATTTGGCTGTCTATGGGCGACGAAAGTATGAAAAAGAAACAGGAAGATATCTAATATCGTTAGCAATTTTCAATATATCCCACTCCTCGTTTTCTTTATACTATTACTATGTCTACTATGTCTTACACTCATGGACATATTTAGGGGAACGCAAAAAAAAGGACGAATAACATTTTCATATTTTCGTACTGGCCACTATACCAATATTATGTATTAAAAAAAAGATGATTTTAAAAATAATTCTATTTTAAATTTCATTTGTTTTTTTTTGTTTATCTGCTAATTTCTGAGACACGTAGTGTATGGAATTTTCGTCGTCTTTTGTTGTTTTTAACAAAAACTTTATTTCTGTTGCTTTTTTGACGAAAAATTGTCATTATTTAGTGAAGTGAACTTAATTCGATAAATTTAGGCGATAATGCCGGATGTCAG
>LUGF01015874.1:97857-109773 GCA_001625245.1 Calycopis cecrops | reverse complement strand
CTTTACAACAAAATAACCTTTACGGATTATTTTTTTTTGTTTTATGGCATAGGAGGCAAACGAGCAGTTAGGTCACCTGATGTAAAGTGAACACCAACGCCCACAGACATCCGTAACACCAGAGGTCGAACAGATGCGTTGCCGACCTTTGAGGAAAGAATAAGCTCTTTTCTTGAAGATCCCTAGGTCGTATCGGTCCGGAAATACCGAGGGGGGCAGCTGATTCCATATTGAAATGGTGTGTGGGATGAAATTGCGCTTATAGCGCACAGTAGTAGGCTTCGGAGGAGGAGGAGGAATGGAATTCAGCTGCAGGTATTAATCCGAACAATTCCTCGGAACACTCCCCGGAACATTTTAACGCGTTTTATGTCATTATTTAACAAACTCGACGTTTCAGAAGCTTTACAGCAACCATAGCCACGGGTGGACTGATATTAAATCCTACTAATATTATAAATGCGAAAATTTGTAAGGATGTTTGTTACTCTTTCACACAAAAACTACTGAACGGATTTTCATGAAACTATACAGTAATATAGCTTTCATATCAGAATAACATAATAAGTCCGAAATCCACGCGGGCGAAGCCGCGGGCGGAAGCTAGTTTTTAAATAAACGCGATAAAATCCTTTTATATTGTTTCATTGTAATGAACAATTTAAAATCCGGATTAGACTTAGATAGATAAAAACTTTATTTGCAATTACAAAGAGCACAATTATTACAGAACAAGAAAATTAAAAAAAGAGAAATTGATAACACTTAGTGTAAGAGAAAAATCTTAATCTAACATGTTATCTTAACAACACGATATATAAAAATGGAGACTTTTTTGTAATTTCGGTTTAATGCCTAAAGTAGGTTTACAAGTCACTATGATTTTATTGTTAACGTAAGCATATTTAAGAACCTAGTTAACCAGTTAGTTACAGTAACTCTTGTACTGACGAAGCACGTAAAGTAAATAAAAGTCGGGAACCCAGTATTTTATATACCTCCAGTAGATTATCAATATACCAGAAACTCTAGTTATTATAAGTGAACTTTATCTAGTACTCTCAAATATTTCATTCTCTCAGACCGTATGATGACTTACTGATGACTTACTGATGACAAATAACAGAATCAAGGTAGTATCTTCACATAATTCTTGAATAGGTGGAGTCTTTAGTCCAAAAAGATAAAAAGCTTGTATACACATAAAGGCAAAAAAAAAAAAATAGGTACACACGCTTTTATCTATTTTGTTACAGTAATTAGTGTAAGTGATAATGACGTTGATAAAATAGAAGGCGTGGAGGCTTTCTTTCTTGTTTCTTTTCTCTATCGTCATCCATTAGAATAGAAAGACACGAAGTTTGCTCATGATCCTTTCATCACAACAAATTTTACTTAATAACTTAATGATTAGAAAAAAAAATATCCATATATTTTTATTAGGTTACTAGTTTTTTTTTATGGTATAGGGGAGTAAACGAGCAGTCGGAGCCATTTTCATGACAACCGACACCCACAGTCATCCGCATAGAGGCTATACAGATGCGCTACCCTCCTTTCTCCTCCCACCTCCATGGGCCAGTTGAGGAGTGGGCACATGCAGCTTATTATTTGGAGCTATAGGGTTGCTGATATTCTAAAGTAACTCCTCCATAAAAGCTAAAAATATATAATATACAGGTAGGTATCTGAAATTTTATTTTATATTTTTCTGCATACGTTCATACTACGTAGCTGTCTGTGGGCGTATCCTATATTATATTAAAAAAAGTAAGCTGCATGTACCTGGACGTTCCTTCCATTTCTTGGGTATTTTTCTCTTTTTAAGAAGCATCGGAAACGGATCCTTCCCACCTCGAGGGTCGTGGATTTCCTGTAAAATACAATAAGATAACATAAGTGACAATTTTTTTATAGAATAAGGGGGCAAACGAGCATTCGGAGCCTTTTGATGACTATCGACACCAATGGACATCCACATGATGATACGCAGATGCATTACATTCCTTTCCTTTTACCCTCCTTTCCGACATCGGCTACTCAGAAATCAAACGAAACGCGACTCGTAGCTGTCACATCACTCTGTCAGTCTGTCTGTAACTCTCACGTAGAGGTAGGTACTTCCTCGGTCGCGCAGGCCTAATTCCGCTGCAGTACGGCACTACCTATCGCTGCAGTAACGATACATCAAAACTTAAGGTCTTCCAATATGGCTGAAACATCCAGTATTTTATTTAGTAGTAGGTATTTCCTCACACAAAATGTCTCTTATAATTTTAGAGCTATATTATATTTGTTTTAACTTTTAAATGACAACCCTATTTTTAGGTACAAGTTATACACTAACACAGAATACTAATATTTGAAACGTTTTATAAACAACGTTGCGGTTAAAAATAGAATTCGTTTTAAGTTTAATTGGAGCGTGCTTTAAAAGTTGTTCTATAAATATTCTCATTATAATGCAGAGCGCTGGTTTTATCCTAAAACAACCAGCGTGTTATCAAAACTTATTGCTGCATAAAGGCGTAATATGGTTAACAATATTAGAAACTTTTTCCTCGATGATTTAAATTCTTTATGTTCATGTTTTTTACTATTATTATTTTATATTATATATTGCTATAGTTAATCCACATTGTCGAGTGTCGATCGCAGCAAAGTCAACCAACAAAAAATGTATTTTGGATAAGTAAACAAAGAATTGATTATGATTTTATATGCATGGTCAATCATACAACTTTCTATTTAACTCATTTAAAGAGGAATTTTAATTAACATTTTTATACCTATCTACTTCTACGTGAAGAAATGAGAAAATTCTTATTTAAACTACAAGCCCGTTGGGATTAAAGTTTTGAAAACCGTCTCTTAGTGCTCACTTATATAATGAAATCTATTAAATTTAGAAAATTCAATCATATTCATTAAAGGCCGTAAGGCTAGTAAAATCCTTTTATATCTCGTATAGCAATCGGATCATGAAATTATTGCGATGTTCTGTCTGAAGAGCTCGAGTCAGATTCTTATTTTCTGTTACAAACAGGCCGGAAAGTATATAAAACAGTTCTTCTGTGTATTATCTATATTGAAGTGGAGTTATTGCTTGGAGCACAACATCTCTATGTTGTTTAATATTACGTTTTGTTCGACATATAATACGAATATCTAGTTATTGATATGTTTAGTAAAGGAACTTATTTTCTGTCTGGACTCTTGACCAAGTCGATGTATAATGAATAATGATCTAAAAATAACCTCAACTATTATCTTTCAATTTTGAAATTTTTTAGATGTCATCAGTATCTAGTAATAGCAAAGTTTAACGAAATTCCTTTGACGTATATCACCTGTCATTTGATGCTTAAAATTTTATGGGTACAAAATTGGCACTTGGTGTAGTAATAAGAATTTATGTGCAACGAAAATATGTTAGTATTTTTAGTACGATACATTTTGGATATTTTTTTATTTTTTATTTTTATTTATTAGGCTCATCAAAAATTGATTACATAATAAAAAACATGTAACAATCGCTTAAAGATGAACGCACATATAAAGAAAAATACAAAGAACATCTAATAAAATTCTAATCTAAAAGACCAAAATAACAATTATTATCAACTCCAGTGTACACATTAATACCTAGTATGCGATACTATGTTGAATTATTATAAGAAAAATAAACAAAAAATCAAAATGTCAAAATATAAAATTGAATTAAAAATTTAATAAAGAAACTAAGTCAATAAAAAAATAAAAAATAATATATATGCGTACATCATACGGACCAGATACACAACCTTTGCTCCGTATTAAAGCTTTATTTAAAGCAAGCTTTCATTAAATGTAGGCACAGTCGGCTGCAGTCTTTATACGTTTTACGTTTTAACGTTGCCATGAATCATGACTAAATTTAATTGCAAACATAAATATTTAACAAATTTAACTCTCTAAAGGATTCACTTTGTTAGGAATCTCTTTGCATAGTATAGTATTTAAAGCTTATAAATTCACTGAATTATTAACAAATGAAATAACGACTATAGTTGTCTTTATATATAAAAATGAATGTTTGTCTAAATAAATTCTTTATAGAATCGTAAACTATACATTTGATCGTGTGATGAACTATAGCAAAGTTGTTGTACATGAGCCCGGGAAGGTTTTTGAGTTGGTACGACCAATTTTCGACAGATGGCGCCACGCGTAGCAACGCACGCAGGGTACAGCTAGTCCTACTATTCTACTAATATTATAATTGAAATGTATTATTTGTATTTTATTTAATTCACTTACGTATCTGCAAATTGGTTAATGAAAACAAAATCCAATCGTACCAATACTATTAGTGTAAGCTATACGAGTACGTTCCCGTAAAAGTAACTAAACGCCGGATGGGACTGCAATTTTGGATATGAATAAATTTTATATTAAAAATTTCAAATACATAACCAAACGAGATTATATGGTTCCATCTTTGAATATTAGGCATCTCATTTTCGTTACACCCATACACACCAATGGAATTGTATGTAAGACTCAATCAATATGACGGTCTTGGTAGAATCTTCCATTCTAATTAGTAGTTTATGGACGTGTGAACTGCATGGATCTTTCTTTCTTATCCTATTTTACGTATCATTCAAAATTTGTATTTTATAAAATACTAGCTGCGCCCCGCGGTTTCACCCGCATAAGTTTCGATCCCGTGGAAAATCATCCCATGGCATCCCATAGGAACAACAAAAACTATCCTATGTGTTAATCCAAGTTTACCTCTATATGTTTGTTAAATTTCATGAAAATCGATTCAGCAGATTTTGCGTGAAGGAGTAACAAACAAACATACAAACTTTCGCATTTATAATATTAAGTAGGATAGGATATAAAATCATTATTTCAAAAATATATTGTGCATGCGTGAAAACAATTATTTTTTTCTTTATTCAAAGGCCATGTAGCACGCAAAGGTTTTAAGGGGGTTGCATGATCACAACGCGTTCATCACGGAAATCCAACACGCGAATATTATCAAAATATAATGCAGGATGTCTGATGATGATGAATCTCTTCGCAATAATGATAATCAGGCGCTAACTGTCTGATTATCGTTATTATGAATAGTTCCTTAAAATATTTTACCCTAGGGATATTCAAGATAAGAGCTTATTCGTTTGTAAGGTTGGCAATTAGTCCTCTCGTGTTGCGGATGCCTATGGGCGTTGGTGGTTAAATCAGGTGCCTTGATTGCCTCCGACATGCCGCCGATTTGTCCTGCAAGATCGGGGACGCTCTTATCACTTACACGACGTCAAGTGACAGCTGTGCTGTCGCGTTTCGTGTGGTGTAAGTAGCCAGTAGCCGAGGGGGGAGGAAGAAGGAGGGCATCGCATCTGTATAGCGTCAGTCACGTCAGTCACGCGCGTCAGTACTCGGTACTCATGTAAATGTCTCAACGCACGTTTGCAACAAAAAATGTAAAAGATCCCCACTAACTTTTATAGCGATGGTGTCGTCCTGCAGGTAGTAGAACAGCTTGTACTCCACCAGCTCGCCGAACTCCGAGTCTCGGTCGTCCCACACCACGTTAAACCTGCAACAGGCTCTCAGGCTATATCCTGGTCGGGGCCGAGGGAGGCGAATACATTTGTAAGGCAGCCCCAATTGCAAATATCGCGTGTAATATTTTCGGGTTTATAATTTGATTTTGTGACGAAATACATACATTTCGTATAAAAATAATAATTAATTACATTTCAAAGTCAAAGTCAAAAAGTTTTTATTCAAAATAGAATTACAGGAATTACTTTTTGAATTTTAACATACTTTTTAGCATTACTTTTATGAGTGCCATTCAATCTGTGTAGGTAACCTCTGGTGGAGCCCCTTTTGCTAATATTATAGCTATGATGTCCGGTGTGAGTTTCTGGTGACACATTGGACAAGAATGAGATAAGAAAGACCACATTTGTACTGTACTAGCTTCTACCCTCGTGGATTTTTGACTTAAAGGCAGAAATCCACGCGAGCGAAGATGAAGAAATGGAGTTATTATACATACATATATACCTTCCTCTTGAACAACTCTATCTATTAATAGGGGCGATAGTCATATATTATAGGCGATAGTCATCAAAATGCTCACAATAGAAAAAACAATAGAAAAATTATAAAATTATAAAGCATTAATAGAGTAAACGAGTACGTTTACTCTATTAATGCTTCGTTGACAGTTTCTGTAATATGTGATGACGTACCTAACTGTGATAATGTATTGTCATTGCGTTTGCCGTCAACCATTCTACGCGGTTGAACTTTCTGCGACACTTAAGGGCCAAACTTATCTAAAGTTAGGATTCTAAATGATTTAGAAACCCTATTTAGGAAAGTGTAATCGCGTTTAGCAAGTAAGCATCCTAAAAAGTATCCTTATCAGGAAGCAAATTTGGTTTCTGACAAGCTGAACGATTTAGCACCCTAATTAGAATAACTTTATTTAGCCGAACGTAATTGCCTCTTTGAAAACTCAAAGAGTTCGAGGAAATTGGGTAAACGAGGGATCATAACAGTAATAAAAAAATAATTTATGCGACCTACATTGATACTTAAAGAAAAGTAAATACTGAAAATAGGTAAAATGTAAACCATTGACCGCAAAGACGGCCAATTCCTTGTATTCGTATTATAATTTTATAGATTTTTTTTAAGTTATACTTCTTTAAGCGCGTTATGAAAAATTGATGAGAGTGAAATTTTATGATTCGTCACACAAGAGTCACAGTACGAAGTTGCAGCGGATGCAGTCTCGACTTGCTTTTAGGATAAGAGACACACGAGAGAATAGAATATAATTAAGTAATTTAAGTCTTTAGTAAGTACACTGTCATACATTTTGTCCTTTGTACACATATAAAACTGGAAACAAAAAAAAACAATGCAAGCGTCAAATAACAACACTGAAAATAAAAAAATGAACAAAATCTATATCTATATGTATAGGTATATATATAAAACTCAAACGTGACAAAGTCATCTATCAACGCACAGCCTTAAACCACTGGACGGATCAAGCTGAAATTTGGCATCCAGGTAGATGTTACGACGAAGGCAAGGCTAAGAAAGGATTTTTTTTCAATTTCAAAATTCAACAAAAAAAAAAAAAAATTCAACCCCTAAGGGGGTGAAATAGGGTGTTGAAGTTTATATGGATTTCGCGGTTGAAAAATAAAAACAGAATGAATGCAGAACAGAGTAATATATATAGAAGATGACTACCGCCGCCCATAAACATACCAACGAAAAACGCGAGGCTTTGCAGGTGCGTTGACGGATAGGTAGTTAAACTTAAATCTTGAATAAATTTTGTGCATAATTTGCATTTTTTAAATTAAATAAGTATATTAAATGAAAACGACTGGCTTCATAGTTCAACATCAGGTAAGTACATAGGTACATAAAATAAAATAGAAAATGTAGAGAGAGGTATAGAGAGAGGTGTATATTTAACACAATGTCTCATAAGAAAAGCCAAACTAACCGAATTTATGATCCTATTTTATCTATGGTTAATAAATTAAAAATTAAATATTGTACAGAAAAATATTTGGATTATAGTATATACCTACTATATATTTTTGATACTCGATGGTATCTAATTCTTCTCGCGTTTGATTTTGAAATAATTATGTCAACTTTTCTATGGCAAAATATAATAAATTATTGTTATTTAATACAAAACTATAATAGACGTGATCTAAGGATGTATTAATATTTTACGTAAATCTCTTTTTAATCGTACTTTGTGACGAAGACGAATAATTTTCGAATAAAAATTTACAAATGATATTGATACTGCCATTAAAAGACCGCACCAAAAAAAAGAAGCAATTCTAAATTTAAATATTTGAAACGTTCCCCAGCTTTCCCGCCCGCGCCAATATATCATGTACAAAATATGGAAGGTTTACAGGTAAACATGGCGCCTGATTTATTCATATAATATTCCCCCGCAACGGGCACAGTTAATACTTCAGCATGTGCATAAATAATGCTCGATCATAACGCGATAAAGCGTGCAAAGACGTCATTATGATATTTTATCTACACTAATGTTGAAACATTCTACTTATGTTTTCAATACTTGACTTATAATAACTACTGTTATAGCTCAGACAACAAAAAACTCCATTTAGGCAATTTGACATGATGTTATAATATCTAAATCGATATCGTAAAATCTCATTATAACACTGTGTGAGAGCGAGAGAGAGAGAGAGTGAGTGGTGAGAGAGCCTTATGTCAAAATCCTTAACAGCGCGCGCTCGCTCCTGATTGGCCCTGCGCGCGCTGCAGCTACGCTCTCATTGGTTAGATTTTAATGGCGGCCAGTTCGACAATACACGTACGCTTGAATTTAATGTTTCGCAATGTTTTATTAATTGATTAATCGCATTAGTGAAGATAAAGTAGTGTATGCAACTGCATATAACACGGGTATTAAAACACTCGTTAACTATTTTGAAACTCGCTTCGCTCGTTTCAAAAACTCTCACTCGTGTTTTAATACCCTTCATTATACGACAGTTGCATAAACTACTATTTTGTGTAAATTTTTTGCTATTGTTGTACCAAAAAAATTACACACACAAGAGGGCAAACGAGCGATCGCAGCCATTTTCATGACTACCGACGCCCATAGACATAGACATAGAGCATGAGACGCGACAGCGCGGCCGTCACTTCATGCATGCATGCAGCGTGGCACTACCTCTATTAGAAGGGTAACCTATTTGCAAAACGTGTGGTTATTGATATGGATGTTTATGGACTTTGGCTGACCCTTTTCTGGAATCTTAATTGATGTGGAGATCCTTGATATCTTTATGGCAAATCGAAAGCTGCCCACTTTTACAACTATGGGAAAGCGGCTAAATAAATAAACAAGTGAAAACAAACAATACCCTTAGGTTTGGAGAGAGCTTTGAATAATACTCGGAAATAAGATTTTAATTTTCAATTAGGTACAGTCCTTGAAATAAATTGATGATTTTAATTGTACAAGGTAGCGAACGAGCCTTCTGATGGCGTCCACAAACATCCGCACGGAGGTTATGCCGACTCGTTGTCCTCTCTCCGTTTTCTCCTCCAGTGGGCAAAAAAATTGTCTAGTGAAGATTATTATTTGTGTTTCATCATTATCAAAACATCACAATATATATACTAGGTACCTCGTCAGCTGACAATAACCGGTTGTTGTGTGTGGTGATGTCATGTTTATTTACAACTATTTCGCCTCTTACGTGTTTAATAACTATTGGATAGCAAGCGATATTTCGCATTCATTTAAATGACCTATGACCTAATGATATTTGTGATGTCAGATAATGTTAGTAAGACGTACAGCCACGCTGCATGTATGCATGCAGGCACAACCGGGGAGGTACCTCTCGCTTACACGAGACCGGCGTAAAGTGGTGATGTCGCGTTCTGTGCTGTGTATAAGTAGCCGGTAGCCCATGAAAGTGGCAGGAGGAAGGAGGACAGGTCCGACTGCTCGATTGCCTCATTTTACTATAAAAAAAAACACAATAAAACGTCATCAGTAAATTATCCACACGAGTGTACTTCATTATTTTCAGTAACAAACGCCGCTTGCCACTTAAACGTCAGCACCGCTCGACTTGTTCGATAAATCCTCGGGAACAAGTGCAGATTATTTCAACAACATTGAGCCGGGCTCCTGTGTTGTTTCCACACGGCGTACAGTGATTTCATGATGATCATTATCAACCCATACACTCTTCCAGAGCAGGTTGAAGGGTCTACAAGTGCTACAAATGTGGGTGAAATCATTTATAAGATTTTTGTTAATATAAAGGGACAAACGATATAATTGAGCTTACTCCTTACGAATTTATATTTGAGATCCGCCATATAAAAGAATGTGAAGAGTAAAACCGTTAATCTAGACTCTAGAGATAAGATCTAAGATCACATTGTGGATCAAAGGCCACTGTGGTTCCATGGGAAACGACGCTGCAGATGAACTAGCTAAAAGGGAAGCAAATATGGAATTAACTGGGGCAGAACCGATAATCCCATATAATCAGCTAAAACAATGGATAAGTATACACACAACAACACTACAACAAGCCCTATGGGCGGGCAGAGAAACCTGCACACAGTCGAGGAAAGGACTGCCGCAAGGCTATCCTCGACTCTCAAATTAACTGATCCAACAAGAACGACCTGATCTACGCCTAATCACAGGCGCCATAACAGGACATGGTCATTATAACAAACATCTTTTTTCCATAGGTGTCACGGACAGCCCAGCAGAGATTGCTTAGAGGTGGAGGAGACGACAGCTCATGTGCTCACGGAATACATGGGAGCACTACGAACATCCTACCTGGGAAACACCGCAACGCTCCAGATGGCACGTGCCTACATCAAGAAACTGTTGGCCTTCCTGAAGGAGCTAAACTGGAAATGACATGTGAAAGGAAAGAAGATGAAAAGGCCCACCCACATGCAAAGCAGGCGCAATAGCTTCGAGTTGCGGAAAACTGTCCGGGACACAAGTAACAAGTAACCGTTAATCTTAACGTTCAGCGTAACGCTTTACGTTGCATACGTCGCATGCGCTTTCACTTGAGAGTTATGTTATTAAGGAGTAAGTGGCGCGTCGGATATGTCGGACAGTTTGTTTAATCTCAATCTATATATATGTAGGTATATAAAACTCAAACGAAATATAGCCAGCTATCAACGCACAGCCCAAACCACCTGGACGGATCAAGCTGAAATTTAGCGTCCAGGTATATGTTACGACGTAGGCATCCGCTAAGAAAGAATTTTTATAAATTCAACCCTTAAGGGTATGAAATAGGGGTTTAAAGTTTGTATGGATTTCACGGTTGAAACCACGGGGCACACCTAGTTACCAATAAATTTGCACAATCTCTGATTATACTGATGTTTGTGGATATCGGTAGCAGCGCCGGCTTCAGGCGGGGGCTAATGGTGGCTGTAGTCTCGGGCCCCGCTAGAGCTTGATCCGGCGCTGGTCAGTAGTTACCTAAAAACTGCTTGTTTCCTCCAATATGCTATAAATAAAATGCTGCACAATCTCAATCAATTCATTTCATTACTTAAATCAAATTACGTCACGGAACATATTATTATCATATCTGTAAATCGATATGTGACGTCATCCGGGCATGTTTATCTTTAACAATATACTGGATGTTTTGTAGTAAACATTTAAAGTGGTTACTTTTTATTTATCTGTACAGGAGACGGGGCAAACGAGATGACTACCGCCACCCCTGTGCACCCGTAAAACCCGAGATTTTGTTGCCCTCCTTCCTTCTCCATCGGCTACATACCGCACGAAACGCGACAGAACAGTTGTCACTTAACGCCGGTATGGTTTAAGCGAGAGGTACTTCACCGTCGTGCCGGCCCAGTTCGGCTACATGTATTGACGCAGCGGAATACATATCGTAGCCTTATCATAGTATGTAGTAAAATATAATTTATTGTCATTCATTTTTAAATAATATATTAATACATTATTTCTTATCGCGACAGTCCATGTGCTCGCAAGGTGTAATAATAATCTGTAGGTATATATAATATTTATTTTTATTCAGTTTTCATATATAGGGCAAACTAGCAGTCGAAGCCAATTTCATGACTACCGACGGTCATAAAAGTCCGCTTGACGTTATACAGCAGCATTGTTTGTATGAGTTAATTTAATTTTTATTCTATGTATGTGTTGGCTATAGCTGTAAGTGCATAAATTGTTATTGAAATAAATAAATAAATAATGTAATGTGACCGAATTGTGAACCCGTTACTTTTATTCTACAATAGTGCATTTCATGTCGATATAGGTACCGCCTG
>LUGF01015874.1:84055-97610 GCA_001625245.1 Calycopis cecrops | reverse complement strand
GTAACGTAGGCCCAAGCTATGTGGTTTGTCACCAATTTTTGTGGTCTTCGTAGCTAGCTTGTCTACTCAGATTGGTTACCCGTACAACGCCATGCGTGCCATTGCCATTGCCATTTTAGCGACGTCCGCGTATAGTTTGCACGCCAGTATCACCTAAGCAAAGGAAATCTCTAGTAGTTCCGCCCCGTTTCGGCTGCAATGCAGCAAAGCTCTACTGACCTTGCTAAAATCACAATGTCATCCTATTTCTTTTCAATATCAAAGTAACATATGCTAAATAAGTGTTATAAAATAAAATGAATAAAATAGGTAAATACAACTAAAATATTGTGACACATCTGACACTTGTTTAATCTTTGGTTCTTTTCAATATGAAAGATGTTATGAGACGTACATATGTTAATAGGTGGCGCTAAAAAATAATTACTTTCTCAGTGACAGATTCTCCAAGGTCATTGAGCAATGTAATACCCTTAAGAAAGAAGTATAATGTGAGCGAGAAAAATCTCCCGGTCGCACCGGCAAATTTGCTTTCAATATAGCATGATTTACATATTATAATCTAATATATAAAATTCTCGTGTCACAGTTTTCGTTGCCATACTCCTCCGAAACGACTTGACCGATTCTCATGAAATTTTGTGAGCATATTGAGTAGGTCTGAGAATCGGCCAACATCTATTTTTCATCCCGATATTCCCACGGGATCGAAAGTTACGCGGGTGAAACCGCGGGGCGCAGCTAGTTATTTATATATTAGGAGAAAAGGTCGATGTGGGATTGTATCGCATTTAATAGAATATTTGCGAAGAAGATCTGCTTTATCAGACAGTTGTTTTAAGAAAATTTGAAGTCTTTCTCCGTTTTTACATCAAATATCGGGTGAGCTACATAATTGATTAGGAATTTCATGAATACGCCAGTTTTTGCGCATATTGACTACCATCTGATCTCTGCTTAACTCAACCGAGAAGAGAAAACATGCCCAATCCGAGATTAGATCAAATTCGAGTTTCCTCACAAATATTTGTTTCATCATAAGAGTAACTTTTAAGCGCTAACCAATAGATTAACGATTCTTGAGTATACTTAAAAGAACTGCCAAAAAAAATAAAAATTTAATAAAAACAAAAAACCTGCCTGCCTTAAAAACAATAACTAAATAGAAAATCAACTCAAAATGCCGGAACAAGATAAAAATTCAATTTTTACATGCAGTCGGAGGCATGCACAAAGCTATTAAATTTTTGTTGGGAAATAGAATTTTATATTCTGTGGTTTTAATATATGGTTAGTTACTGGCTGATGATATTAGTATGATTCAGATACTGGCTGAATGAATTTCAAATACAGAGAATGTTTTGAAATTCAAATACATAGAAGGCTAGTGAAAAATTTAGACAGTTTGAATATGTAGGTTTGGAAAGATAGTAGTCAAATGTGGGACTTAGTATTGGAAAGGTTTTAAGATGTACATTATATTATAGAGTTGATTTGTAAAGATGGGATTTTGATATATTTATATAGGCAAATTATGTAATGGGGAAATACTTTAAAGTGAAAATTTATAATATATAATGTGTAAAAGAATAAATATATATATATAGTATGACTTCTACAAGACTTTTATTTATTTAATGAAGACATATATTTAGAAGAGAAATAAGATAATTACAACAATTTTTGCCTCCGACTGCATGTAAAAATTGAATTTTTATCTTGTTCCGGCATTTTCAGTTGATTTCCTATTTAGTTATTGTTTTTAAGGCAGTCAGGTTTTTTGTTTTTATTAAATTTTTATTTTATTTACGGATTTTTAGTTAGATAAATTACGTAATCTGTTCAATTCATTTCAAGAGTTTACATTGTGTGTCACGAAGCCGCTGACATAAGGTAATCAGTTTTATAAAGCACTAACTGGCGCCCGCGACTTCGTTTGCATAGCTAGCGTAGTTGCATTATAATCAGTGGTTATTCTATCCAATGGTTCTTGTTTCTTGCAGTATGCCGAAATTCCGTCCAATGTAAAGTATTTCTTTATATACGACATTGGTTGTTTTTCCTTCTGAGGTCAACATGAACAGGCCTGCAGCGCTAATTTAGTTTTAATCCGTCCATTACTTTCGGAGATTAGCCTGGACCGACAGGCAAACGGACAAACACACAGACAAAAAAAATTAAAAACTTTGAGAAGTGTTCTTATTGTATGTATTTTAACATCGCCCCCCATCTTATTGTACAGTTGTATATAATTAATGTACAGAAAGTTTCTTTCATATTTTCAAATCCGTCGGGTAAAGTATAATTACTGTATTTCCCGCAGGAATGAGCGATTTTCCCGTAGTAAAGTGTTCTAAATGTTGACCAGGCTTAGTATCTATCTATACACCACAAAAAAAAAATATTTGAATCCGTCCAGTACTTTCGGATATTAGCCTGGATAAACAGACTAACGGACTAACAGACAAATTCCTTACTTCAAACGCATTTATTTATTTTTAATCAATAGCCCATTAATAAGGACTTCCATACAAATTTTTACCCCTATTTCACCCCTTTAGGCCCTAAAGTTTAGGGGTATAACTTTAAAAATTTCGTTCTTAGTGGGTGTCTACTCAATAAAAAGACCCTACTCACCAATTTTCGTTGCTGTAACTTTAACAGTTTTTGCTCGGCGATGATGAATCAGTCAGTCAGGTCATGTTATTTTATAAGTATAGATATATCCTTTTCCCAAACTCTAAAGCTAGTTTATCTCTGTACCAAATTTAATCAAAACTACTTTAGTCGTTTAGGCGTAATAGTTTAATAGATAGACATAGTTACTTTTGTATTATAATATAAGTAAGGCAGTAAGCACTCGAAAAATGTTTTTTGTCATTGTATATTTTTTTAGTATTACAGTTGTGATAATAATGAAAGGTATGCCTTTTTGAAATCCTTGTGTTGTGGCCTTCAATTTGATACCTATATTGCAGTGATCGAATAAAAAAAAAATTTGAACTGAAGTCTAATGGCGTAGCATAGCCGCCATGTTTGTTTTTTTTGACGCCACCTATCTAAGAACAATTGGGCTGCTAAGACGAGTCTAACGATACCTTAACTATGTAAATCCGTTAAGTGGTTCTAGAGATATGAGGTAATAAAGAATATTACATACATACAAGATACGCGCGAAAAACATATACCTTTCCTTGGCAGTCAGGTAAAAAATAAATGCGCCATTTCTAGACATCACACAGGTACCAATCACTGGAGAGAGTTCCACAAACCCAAAATGGTCTCAACAGTCCGTCAGTGCTATCCAAGTATGGTCCGAGAAGCAATCGAAGTAAAAACCGAACAGCATAGAAATTTCAATCGGGAGAGCCGTTTTAAATTATCCACAGCATGGAACCCGGTGATAAACAAAATTAAGGCTCGGGATTTATTATCGTATCAATTTGTGGATACCGTGAGTACCGCGGCAACGGTTCGAACGATAAACAAGAATCGGACGAAGTGAGGGTAGATGGGCCTATTTCTCATGTGTAATGGAGGTAGTATTGTGCATCAGTCTCGGGTAAAAGCAGGTGTAATCACTTCACGTCAGTCAGCTCGTCACCACGGCTGGTGTAACCCGGCTAAAGCGTAGAGCAAAAAGTAGTAGGTAAATTACAAAAAGACTTAAAAACGCTCAATACTATCAAACCACCGTCCTTCAACAAACAGTTTCAGTTTCAACAACAAGTATTTCCCGGCTCGAGATTGCTGTGTGTATAAAGATGACACCTCTCCAATTAGTGAGCCTATAAGGTCTAACGACTATACCAAATTGGTTAATATTTTATATATTTGCGTTCGTTATGACAGGGCCAAGGTTTCTATGTAAGAATATATTTAAAAAATGGTGCAGATATATTTAAAAACGGCTTAAAAATTCCTAACTTTCTTACTAAAGTAACGAGATGAGAGATCCGCCACGTAACAACACGTTACCATGACAACAACATATTTCAGGATGCCGTCTGTCGGGTACCCATTACAAGTTTAGCTTTGCAGCTAACTAATCAGTGCACCTGTTTAATGTAATAATAGGTTTAGATAGGTACCTAGATATACGGGGAATAACGGGAAAGTGGTTTATGCAGATCGGGAATATTATGTGTTCAGCTAATTAAATTAAATTTGTTCTGGGAGCTGATCAATTCAATGGCAGGGGGCGCCTGTTTCATTATTTTTGCATTTGATATGTCAGGGTTAAAAGTTTAGACAATCGAAAAATGCTACGTAAATCGTTGAAAATAGGTTGTAGAGTTTTACTATTGTAGGGTAAAGTAACGGGTTGATGTTTCGGCCTCAATCATTACACCTTGACAACGTATTTTCCAACAATGACAAGACAACGTCTGTCGGGTCAGCGAGTATACTATATATATATAATGAAAGAGAGAGACTAGCAAAAGGCATTTGACTTTAGTAGACTTCTTTAAGTCAAACAATATTCGACCAAAACGCAATTAAAACTGGTACAAAACAATATGTTGTCAAAGCTATGTATTCCAACCCGATACAATTGCAAAGCATAATTTTGGTACATGTAACAAAAAATCAAGATTGTAGCTCGAACATATCACATGCGATGATGATTGTCATGTCGTAGTAGTGGCGGATAAATTTAAAAATATGCAGATCTTTTCTACAAATTGACTAGCTGTTCCTTTTTAATTTTTTAAGATAAAGGAGACAAAACTAACATGTAGAGCCTTGGGATGACTAACGTGACGGCTGAGCTGCCACTTCGCAGTGACGTCATTTGTCGGCTTTCTACTTGCTAAGGGTTGTCTCCGGTGGTGCCAGCCCAACTAGACGGCAATACATCATAACACTACCTATTACCAAAATTCTTTAAGATCTTCATGGAATAAATCAATTACTTACGTGAGAACTTTACCGTCGTATTCAAGGAATCTTCTGAAGGGATCGTCCATCACTTTCCGTTTCGTTGGAGGCTGTACGTTCTTCCATTTCTCCTTCACAGCATACTGGTCTTCGGGCAAATCCTCTTCCTTCGATATTTCCATTCCTTGTGACTCCAGCCATTCCTGTTAATAAACGAACTTTTTAAATTTTATCATAATGAGAAAAAACTATTCTTTCTTTGTAATCAACTTAAAAAATGGCGAGTGATAAAATTCGACTGTTGGTTTTTTTTGTAAGTAGGTACACTATGCGATAACGTTGTGGACTGATTTTCAAAATTTCTATTTTTGTTTGGATTTTTGGACCACCCATTGTCACCAAATCATAATAGTGAACATATTTTATTTATATAGTGTTATTTCTTAACTTGTTTTTGTATGTTTAATATTGGCTCAGTGTGTTTTAATAAATAAAGATATTATTATTTCAATATTATTATTTTCAACCAAATTAAAATACCAGTAAGTTTTGACATTTCCTGGTGGGTTCCGTGTACAAGTACAATTTTTTTTGTAGATTTCTCATAAAATTGTTGATAGAACTATTTAAATTCTTTATTAATTGTCTTCTCTTACCTTACCGACCTCAACTCGACCATAATTATTTTTTTTTTGTTTTTATTATATGAGCTTACTTTACTAATTTTTAAATTAATTATGAAAGAATGTGTCGTAGAATGTCTACGTAGTTTACGTAAAATTACTTAACACAATAAATTAACTTTCAACGGATTTTATAGCGGTTTATTTAATTATTTAAATAAAACCGAAGAACATCAATTGCTACCAAGGATGATCCGTGAGGTTATTGAAATTAAAAAATCTTCTAAATTTTGGATCTTAATAGAGAAGATGGCTGGGCCTTCCATTCGCTTTAGACCCAGTAATCTAAATAATAAAATTAAAGACCAAACATAACACCTCAAGACAGCTAGATATAATATTAATATGCACTTTTACGTTAAAAGGAACAACTAATCTTTATATATAAAAATTAATGTTTGTCTGTATGTTGTTTACAGAATCGTAAACTACATTACACATTTGATCCTGAGTAAAGTGCATGGTCTGTAGCAAAGTTGTTGTGCATGCGCCCGGGAAGGTTTCTGAGCTGGTACGACCAATTTTCCAAAGATAGCACCACGCGTAGCAACGCACGCAAGTACAGCTAGTCTTTATATATAAAATGAATGTTTCTGTATGTTCTTTATATAGTGGAGTGCCTAGAGCATATAAAACCGTAAAACTACTGTAAATTTGTCATCACTGCCTCCAACAACTCATGCAGCATTTGAACACCTTAAACGAGTGTACCTAGAAATTCAGATATGGCTAGGAAATGACGTAGTTATTGAAAATTGGGGATGGAAGTATTCCAATAACATGTACATCCCAATAACAATGAATCAATTACCTGCTTCGGATAGTTTACGTAAAATTACTTAACACAATAAATTAACTTTCAACGGATTTTATAGCGGTTTATTTAATTGTTAATTAATTACTTAACACAATAAATTATTTTGAAAGTATTCCAATAACATGTACATCCCAATAACAATGAATCAATTACCTGCTTCGGATAGTTTATTGCAAATGTTATTTTGTAGTTGCAAAAAGGGATGTAGAGCTGCGTGTGGATGCCGAAAAAGTGGTTTATACTACAGTGTAGCATGTTTACAGTGCAGCGGAAATAGTTGTTACAATATTTCACCAGACTACAGATAGATGAAGTAGATGTAGACAACAATGTAATACATATATTTAAATAAACAGATTCTGTACTAATATTTTTTTTTGCTTTTCATTAGTCGTAATTAATTACCTTATTTTTTTAAATGTACACAATAGAGTACATTTCATTTACTTATAATTATTAAACTAGCCGAGAAATTCCATTGTATATAGCAGCTGCCGCTCCGCTCTCACCTCCATGTTTTTCTGCCTGTTCGAGATCCCTACTGCTATTTTCATACACAGGTATCTTTGAAAAATATTCCTATATGTCTACTCGGGTAAGATTTAACATATAAATAAAAAAAAACTTAAGTGAAAATATATGGTAAAACATTATATTTTTTTTATAATAATTTGTTAAAAAAAAAAACAAAAAAAAATGAAATGCACAAAAAATATTGGGTAAACATTGCAATTTATAGTTTAAAAAACAATATCCCACATCAACCATATTAATCTATTCACTGTTACTCTATTCCGAGGTAAAAACCCCCAGGAACTCCACTAATAGAATCGTAAAGTATACTTTTGACCATGATCTTTAGCAAAGTTGTTGTGCATGAGCCCGGGAAGGTTTCTGAGTTGGTACGACCAATTTTCGACAGATGGCGCCACGTGTAGCAACGCACGCAGGGTACAGCTAGTTATTTATAAATATTTTGCTACTTTGAATAATTTGTGGCAACAGGACATCTGTCCACCCGTTACCATGGTTACTGTAGAGTTTCTGACACGTCGGGTTTGTTAAGTGACTAAATAAACCGCGATAAACTCGTTAAAATTATCCCAACAAAAACATCCTGTAGAAAAACCAAGTCTCGCATCTCAGTCGTTCTACCATAAAAAGTGGTGAGATCCACGTAATAACAAGTCGGTTAATTTATTTAGTCCCTACTTAAGGAACCTTCTGTCTTCAATTATTATCATATCAATATTAAAAATCTTTTACATTTTAAATAAAAACATCGACTTGGCCATCGCATTAATTGATTGTTTAGTATGTACCTATCACACCACACAGCACTTCGGGCCAGCAACCTGGTTTCTCACCAGTCTTTCCGAATTGACTACTAAACAATCGAATCATGCGATGGCCAAGTCGATGTTTTTATTTAAAATGTAAAAGATTTTTAATATTGATATGATAATAATTTAAGCCAGAAGATTTCTTAAGTAGGGACTAAATAAATTAACCGACTTGATATTACATGGATCTCACCACTTTTTATGGTGACGACTGAGATCCGAGACTTGGTTTTTTTACAGGATGTTTTTGTTGGGATCTCATTTCTTTTCGTAGATAGTCCTACTTTTTCGTTTTTGGTACATTCCGTCGATCATTTTACAAGTTATCTTATAACTTAACACATAAACCAGGAAACTGAGCTACATTCCCCTCTCCTTTTTTATGATATAGGGGAGCACACGAGCAGTCGGAGCCATTATGACTACCGATACCCATAGACATCCGCATGGAGGCTACATATCCGCAAGGGGATACAGTTGCGCTGCCCTCCTTTTTCCTTCCACCTCCATGGGCAACCGGCTACTAATACACTGCAGGAAACGCGACAGCACAGCTGTCACTTTACGCCAGTCTTATGTCAGCGAGAGGTACCTCCCCGGTCGCGCCGGCCCAATACGGCTGCATCCTAGATGCCATGTGGCACTACCTCTTACAAGAGATTTTGTATAGAATAGGTACTTACCTACAATAAAAAGAATTCGTATAGAAAATCGTTTTTTTTATATTTCGACATAGATATTCCTATGCAAATGTTAATCAGTTTTATAAGCTGAACACACCCATCGTACCCTATATACCCCTCCCGTTATGCCTCATACATCTAGGAACCTATCTACACCTGTTATTCTATTGAAATCCTACTGCAAATTTAACTTTGTAATCCTTTATATTTATACGGGTATACTAGTACCATTTTAATAAGTTACATCGATGTACCTGCGCAGAACGCATTATTTTGAAAGGCGCGAAAATATTTCAGCCAATCAGCAGGCTGTACTTTTGCGCGGAAAATTCTTTGTCTGCCATTGGCCAAACGAGAGCGCGCCATATTGACAAACGCCATTTCTTTTAGTCTAGTGTCAACTTTCATTCAGTCCAACGTAAATTGTCATTCATACTAACTTTAGTCGTATACGCATACACTTGAGGACAAAATTAATAGTTACGTTTAGTATTTATTTTATTTACAAATGTCTTCGCTTAAAAGAGGACGGCCTATAAAAAGCCAAGCCTAATGTGCATCAATTCATGAAAAGTGAATCTCAGCTATCTAAAAACAAAGTATTCACTAAAGATGATTTCCAGAACGTTATAGAACGTACTGCACGAGCGACTGGAATATCGCGAAAGACAGTTAGTGTTATCCTGAAAGAATCGTGTGCGGTTGTTGCGTCAACAAGTGGCCCTGCTTTCAGCACTCCTAAAAAAGGGACTCCCAAACTACACGAAACGCGACAACAAATATTTCACATAACGGTGGTATCATATAAACGAGAGGTAAAATATTCCTGGTCGTGCCTGTTCAGTTCCGCTGTATTGCACCATGGCACTAGCTCTTACAAATATGTATATAGTTCAATAAAAAGTAAGGATAAAATAAATAAATAAAAGTAGTAATAGTCTTCATAATAAATATTATAATATTATGAGTCAATTTCATTGCCACGCAGTGTACAGATAGTGTGAGCTAGATAGCACGAGCGCACGTGTTGTTATATTTTCAACCTTATGGTTTGAAGAATAAGGTTTTTATTAAATTGGTGTGATATATCGGATTACATCGGTTTATGTAAGTACTCTTCTGCGCCGACGACGACAACCGATGTAACTTATAAACGTGGTACTAGTATACAAAGATATTTATGCAGTTGGTGTATCTAGAAAACTGGACCGAATTTACAAATTATTTTTTGTTTTCTTGGTTTAAACACTAAATGCTAATTGTATTATAAATTTGAAGCTTCTATGTCTGCTAGAAGTGCCTTAAACTTTTGATGATCGGTCGGTCAGTGAGTGACAAAATCGAGAAACTTTAAGAAGTTCCAATTCTTAATCTACTGATTCAAATTTAATTAAATTTGGAATATAACCGGTATTTACAACGTCTGCTTAGATACAAATTTTAGGATTCCTGTTTTATCCACTACGAAGTTATAGGGGATTGAAATTGGCCTGAATTGCTTCGAAAAAAGGATGGTACTGCATGCCGTGCTGCTTTTTTGCTCGACTTGCGGGGGCACTGCCGTGCCCCCAGATTTGATTGTAATAATTTTAGCTAGTAATAATTTTGCTTCAACCTAAAAAATCATTATTTATCGAACATAGCCTATTACTAAAAAAATAGATTAACAACATTATGACATATGAACTGTTCAAGCCAAAATAAAACTTATGTTTTGTGCTTTGCCAACCATATTAAATCTACATATTGCATTATATTAACTTCATATTATCTTTGTGGGTATTAAAAATACTTAATATTTAATTTGTTTACGTAATTAATAGGTACAGATACATATAGTTATGGGTATGTTTGCACTCTGAGAGTGAAAGTCGATTTAGTTGATCCACACATTGCAATTTCGAAGTTATAAAAATGGCAGTTCGTGGAAACCAAAGTCACTTTCACTCTCAAAAAACCAACGTTGTTACCTATTAATAATAATAACACTCTTTATTTCAGACAAAGTCCATATTACATTTTCATAAGCAACAAGCAACAAAACACGACAAACACTACAATACACTACAAATTTTACAATAACTATGTGTTTAACAATTTTTACTTAAAAATTATGTTAATAAATTACATGTAGGTACATTTTTTTTTAATTATTATTATTTTTTTGGTCTGGTACTTACATGCACTTTATTCCAGACCGTCCAGAAAGGTCTATCGAACTTAGTCGCCAATGTGCGGAGGAGGACGTTAGTGCTGCCTGTTAGCCCACTTATCATAGACGCCGTACGTTTGCGGATGCTCGAATAGAAATCGTCTATTCGAGCATCCGCAAACATAGCTGACGTACTGCAGTGTCGCGGCTTCCCCAACACCGCCCTGAGCACATTGTTGTATTGAACACGTAGGGCGCTGTAGGTCCTCTGCGTATAGTCGGCCCACAGCCTGCACGTGTAAAACGTTTGGCAATACTCTCGAAACAGAGCCAGCTTAACTTGCGCTGTACAGCGTGCGAACCTGCGAGCCAACACATTGCCTCGAACCTTAGTAATAAATAAATAAATAAATTCTTTATTTTCTCTCATAAACTAAGATGTACATAGATAACTTAGTTATGATAGGGTATGCTTAAATTTAAAATATATATTTTTATATTATATCATTTTATAAATATTTATTATTTTATAAATAAAAATACATATATTTTCTTTGTTTTGTTGAGAAATTATTGATGTCGTCGTTAATTACTAGGTTGGGTTTTGAATGAAGTCATTTCATTGAAAAATATATCTGTACTTCTTCAATTTTTAAAAGTTACGTCAATTTAGGATAGAAGATAAAATAAATATTTATAACTTAATGAAGAAGTGGTTATTTAACAATAAATGTAAGTAAAGTAGATAAGTGGCATTGTTAATTATAATTAGCATAAATCCAAATGCGCCTAAGTTAAATGGAATGTCCATTCGGGAGTACCGCAGTCGCAGAAACAACTCTGAATTATTAGTAGCTGTCGTACAACGTGCGTCGATGAATTACTTAGTCAGTGAAAGTAACCGGTGTATTAGGGTCTCATTTTCTTACTCACAATTTAAGCCATAAGGTCAGTTTATAAGAAAGTAAGAAATAACAAGTTTTTTGAGCTAGGTCAGTTTCGTTTTAAGTGTACGAATTATATTACATTTTTAAGTAGGTAGTTATACATATGTACTTCGGACAATATTATATTTATAATACCTTTTACCTAATAACGTGGTTTGTAATAAAAAAGATTACAAAGGTATTAAACCACTAAGTACATAGTTTACCCAAGTACCGTAAATTAAACCAATTTCATGCATCGGCGTCACACACTCTTCAAAATAACCGGTTTATAAAAATAATTACTAATTACATAAAACCCGGTCTTCGAAAGTTTGAAAGTTTCTCAGTATACGCCAGTGTTCTCCATAGGAAGACGCGGCCATCGTTAATTTTTAACAGTCAAATCTAGTGTTTGTTGTGAACGTATAACACGGAAAATATAAAATGGTGGAGTTGTCGTTAACAAACCCAGTGCTCCAGTCTTACTTTGTGCACTCAGCGATTTTGGCGCTCAAAGTACTGTTCATGACATTCCTGACATCTGGCATACGATTGACAAAAGGAATTTTCTCGAATCCCGAAGATGCGAAGTTATTTAGAGGCAAAGTGCAATTTGATGACCTGAGGGTTGAGAGAGTGAGGCGGGCGCATTTGAATGACTTGGAGAACATCCCTGCCTTCTGGGTTATCGCTGCTATGTACGTTACTACTGGGCCCTATACTCTGTGGGCCTGTCTCCTGTTCCGTGCGTACACATTGATCAGAATTATCCACACCATCGTGTACGCAGTGATTCCCTTGCCCCAGCCGACCCGAGCGATTGCGTTTTACATTCCAATGTTTATTGTGCTGTACATGGGTGCACAAGTCGTATTATTTTATATTACTGCTATTTAATCTTTAAAATAAGTGTTAATTAATTACATAATTAAAGTTTTTATAAAACTATAGGGTAATGTTTTTTTGTATGGAATAAAGTCATTTTAATTTATAGTGACGGTTTTCATTAATATTTTATTGTTAACTCAACATCAACCGACATTATCTATACATATATTGATACACGAAGCAAAATATTCGGGAACATTTTTTGAAAATTGCGCGGACAGCGGAGTATGAAATTTGACACACTTTAGTTTACGTGTAAGTGAAGTGCACAACGCTTATATTGTTTAATAATAATGTTTATGAAGTACTTTAATTTAATAAATAAAACTTTGAACACACTACCATGCATCTGACACATTGATATATTATGAGCCACACCGCACACGTAGGTAATTACCTATTGATGAAGTTTCTGTGTCCTTCTCTTCTTCCGCGTTGAGAGTTATTTTACCTCTGATGTTAGGTTGGTCATAAATGACGACGTGTTGCCATGACTACTTTTAATGATTTCCCTATTCAAAATGTGAATAAAGTAGCAATATTATATGAGAATATTTTGTTGTGTCATGCATGTATTATTTCTTCAATTTAAAAGCCTACAGATATAACTCAGATTCAAAAAGTATTAAAGTATCTAAATAAAAATCGAATTAAATATTTTATAACAAACAATAATATTATCTTTAACTAAAAAAATAAGACAGCAAAGTTATTAAGAAAAGCGAATAGCGAAGCGGTAAAATAACTCTAAACACACTATACATTAGTTACAATATCATAATATTATGTCATTTGATATTTAGTTTTTAATATCGGTTCCCTTGTTAAAAGGAAATATGAGTGCCATGGCAGTTAGCTAGTATTAACCTAGAATATCGAAGTCAGAAGGGTCAATAAGTGTCCAATATGACCCGCGTTTTGAAAGTCGAGGTGCCGAAGTTACTTTCATCGGGTGGGATGATTATCTCCGTGCTGGCGGCGATCCTGGCGATCATTGAAAGAATTTCGAATAACGCGTTATGTAATATTGTGCATATCTATCTAATAATATCTCAAGTTGCAAAAATTAGGACAGACCTTTGACCTTTTTTTGCTCAATCTAAGTAAACATTTGTTGAGTTGTGTGTTACGTATGTTTTTTGCACACAACAACGTTACGGGGCATTGCATGGGGGGGAG
>LUGF01015874.1:35671-75217 GCA_001625245.1 Calycopis cecrops | reverse complement strand
CACTGATCTATCGTATTTTCTTTTAATTAATATCAGCTGATGGCAAATAAAAAAAATCTAAATTAATTAATTATTATTTACTTTACAATTTTTTTGTGTACTTATTGGAATGATGTATCCATCAGCAAATTGCTAGTAAAAAGAACTTATCAGCATGATAGGCAATAATATTTTATTTGATAATGTTATGGGCGTGCAAACTTTTAACCTACAACGTTCGCACTTTGAGCGACATTACATCACATTATCATTAGATTATTGCGATAATGTTAAAAAAAATGTGATTATAGCTGCCATATCGTATTTTTAACCTAACAGCGCAACTGATTAATAAAAAAATTCAATAGGCCTTTGACTTTTGACTACCATGCTCCCGGGTAAATGCTGAGAAATGAATTTAATTTTTAATAATAACAGATTTCAGTACAGGTGTTCCTCAGGGTGACGTACTTTGACTAATTCTTTGTGTTAATTAAACTTTAATGTTTGATGAATTATCGTTGTATGATATATACTTGCGTATACAAGGGCGTCTTGATAATTTGAATACTTAATTCAGAATAATTTGATAATTAAATATTTAAAAAAAGCTGTTACACTTCAGCCATTATTTTACCAAATTATTATTTAATTTTGATTATAAGCGATTTATGCACGCGGTTACCATTTATTCCTAGCTGCAGTTAAGCAAAAACCAACTAAACTATATTATACATGTTTGGATTATTACTCATTAAATAATAATTTTGCAGTAGTTCTCTAGATTCATCGCTATAAGACCAATTGCAATGTAAGTAAATTTTACTGATCCAGTAACATAAGCTAGTCGCCAAGGTTGCCTATGTAGTCAAGGTATGTATACCAATTTTTATTTTCTAATGTTTCTTTTATAATCAATTCTATCAGAAAAATTCTGTAAAAAACCAAGTCTCTCAGCTTAGATTTTCTACCGTAAAAAGTTGTGAGTCCAACGTACCAAGTCGGTTAATTTATTTAGTCCCTACTTAAGGAACCTTCTGTCTTCAATTATTATCATATGAACATAAAATATATTTTACATTTTAAATAAATAAATCGACTTTAATAAGAGGTGCATGCATGCATGTAGTCGAATTGGGCTGGCCCGACCGGGGAGGTACCTCTCGCTTACACAAAACTGTCGTAAAGTGACAGCTATACTGTCGCGTTTCGTGTGGTGCGGTAAGTAGCCGGTGCCCAATGGAGGTGGGAGGCGAAAGGAGGGCAGCGCATCTGTATAGCTTCTATGCTCATTTCTACGGACGTCGGTAGTCATGAAAATGGTGTGCGATTGCTCGTTTGCCCTATAAAATATTTCATTAAAAAGACTTCGCCATCAGATTTAAACTTAATGTTATCAAAGTCATGTCAAGCCTTACTGATGCGACAGACATTGATATTTCAAAGATCCTAAGATAAAATAAAAATTGTGGAGCTGTTGCATATTTTGGAGAGACGAAGTTTAGATCGAACTAAAGATGAGTTTTTCCATGCAATAAATGGTCCAAGAGCTTAAAGCACAATTCCTTTGTAGTGATAAATAAAAATCCAGTCCAATGCCAGTGATAGGTTCTGGTTGAAAATACTAGTTACTTTCAACGCCAGAGTACGTTAAAACGCCTAACTTTTTATGATAGCAATTAAGCTTATCTAATTTTTCCATGATTAAACATAGATATTAAAATGCAACGTCATAGTCGATCACTTCGTCCTTTTCCTCATCTGTGTAAGCTGGCAAATTAAATGTGTTGGCCCTATCTTGCACTAATCATTTTTAATCCTCCCGTTCAACAGGAGTACATCAGGGATCTATATTCAGCCCATTCCTGTTGAACCTCTCTGTAGACTACCTCACGAAGGATATTCAGTCTCTTCGTGGATCATGCTCAACGCGGTTTACGTTGTTCTCATTGAAAAATGCAAGGATGAAGTAAACATTACCAGCAATAGAACAAAGCTTTTTTATTGCATAAGAAGGCAAAGGATTTCCAGCCATTTTCATGACTACTGACGGCCCATAGACATCGGCATAGAGTAAACAGATACGTTGCCCTCCTTTTTTTTACTGGCAGAAATGCCTTACGCATACCACTCGCCTTCGGGGGAATCGAGTGGTTATGTGGGACTCCCTCCGCAAAATGTGCGGCGTATACTCACTAAAATCTCCAGGTGTTCCTCCCCTTACATTTACGACGAGGGTAATGCGAACGGACATCACATCCACTGCCCTCGTCCGTGGGTTGCCACACATACAAGCAGCAGGCCCTCCTAGGGAAGAGCGTGGAGCTACCCTCCAACAGCAAGGCGCGCCTTACCACCAAGTCCCCATCCGCAAGGAGGCGGGACAACCTCGAGTCCGCCACCCAGGGGCCAAGGGCACTGACAAGCTGACACTCGCAAAGCCTGTCATGCCCCACAGGCATCGACCTCCCACACCCAGCATCGGATCTGCTCTTTGGTTTCGCGGCAAACCACGAAACGGCCGCAGAGGACAGGGAGGATCTCCTCTTCCTCTGCGGCCCCACCGCCAACGCATCGGACGGTGCGCCCCCGTTCGGTCGCGGGAGATAGGGCGCACGGCAACGACACACCGGTACACTTCTCCTCCCGCGACCCCTTCTGGCTGCAACTCCGACTCTCCTCGACGACACCCTCCTCGGACGCACCCAGAGCAGGCCCATTATAGGCAAGCCCATTCGCAGCGTCCCCGCCTGGGATCCCTCTTGGCTTCACCGTGGTTCGCCAAACCATGTCTACTTAGTCCCCTCATCACGACAAGGTGGAGATCCGTCGAGGGGGTGCGTTGCCCTCCTTGCCCAACCCCTTCCAATGGCCACCGGATAATTACAGACCGCACGAAACGTATCGGTATCGTTAACGTTGCTTAAGCAAGGGGTACCCCACGATTGTGCCGACACAAATCGGCATGCATGCAGCCTGGTACTACCTCTTTCTAAACTTTTGATAGTAATACATATTAAGCGATACAGATGTATGCAATGTTGAATAATGTGATGAATTAAGTAATAAAATCAAAGATTGAACTTCATAATATTAATGGCTAGCTGTATCGTGCGCGCAAAATATAAAATGCAGGGGAATGACAATGGCGCCATCTGTCGAAAATTGTGCTGTCGTGGGCGCGTTCAGAAAAACTTTAATAAAAATCATCATGTTCTCAAATCCATTATGTGTTACGATTGTAGAAAGGACATACAGACAAACATTAATTTTTATAAATATAGATAGTATATACGTGTCTGTGAAATAGTTGAAATACTCAAAATTTCAACCCAATCGGTCAAGACATTTAGTAATTACATACCGACAGCAGTGCTCATCCAATTGTATTTTTAACGATCCAGGAAACCACCAAAATACACATATAATATTTTAACCCAATCGGTTCAGCCGTTTAGAAGTTTACCCGTTTTCCCTTTGATAATCATTTTCCAGGGGTAAAAATAGACAATCTTAATCTGTGATAATGTAGCATTCAAATGGTGAAAGAATTTTTGAAATCGGTTCAGTACTTTCGGAACCTATTCGTTACATAGAAACACACACACAAACACACACACAATCAAGTCTCTCCTGTTTATAATTTTAGTGTAGAAGTATAGATTACATATTTGTTAAAATATTTGTATAGACAATATGAAAGTAGATACTATGACTGTTAGTAATAAATAAATAGGAAATAATAAGGGACTGAATAGTTTACTTAAATACCGTAAATAAAATCAAGACAATCGCATCGCATCACACACATCTAGGGTTGCCATCCGTCCAGCATTCCTCGCATTTGTCCTGGTTGGAAGAGCATCTGGGGTCCGTCCGGTAGGGGTTTTGAAAAGTGTCCGGGTGTAACGCGGACACTTTTGTTACCAGGGGAAATCCCATTTGTTTTAATTGAAATAAATCTTAGATATCCACAATAATCTACATTCAAGAAGGCTAGGCAAAATTGTCAAATTGTCGACGAGCGAACGCCTCCACCTGTGCCCCCGCGCTGGGTTCTCGCCCGAGCCGCCACTCACTTGCGCAAGGTAGTACTTCAATCATCCAGACACTCTTTGAAACACCTAGAGCTAGCTCAGAAGAAAATGTTATTCGAACAGCCGAAGGCGCTTTGATTTTCCACACAGTCAATGTCATTTAATTCTTTGGATTATAATGTCAAACATGTCGTATAATTTTTTGGGTTGTAGCAATTCCCTTAATCAAATAATGTTTTCGGAGTCAAATACAGTAAAAAACATGACATTGCACGAAAGCTACAGCTCGAAAGCTATTGTAAATAATGTGCCCTTTAACAATTGCCGCACTCAAAAGTGTGAAATAGATGTTGCATTCGTGAGTATATCCACCGATGCTAGTTGTAATCACGTCATTACAAATATATTCTCATCATCATCACATCAAAGCTGCTTGAAATCGTGTCTATTGAAAATAGGACACCTGAGACAATTGTAGAGAATATTATGAAACATCTTCGGGAATATGATCTTCTACCGAAGTGTATAGCATATTCTGGCGACAACTGTAACACTTGCACTGTGGATGCGACCTGATTCCTCTTGACGTACACATGGTATTGAAAATATAAACTTTTTCTCAATTTATACACTTCGCACAGAAGTCATCAAGAAATTCTGTGCAACTTCTGAGTCAAAATACAAGCATCTTTTATTTCATTTAAAAACACGCAGGTTAAGCCTTTTTCCAGCAATAGAGAGGTTTGAAAATGTACGAGGCCTTGAATAGTTATTTTAAAATCTTGGATAGACCACTCGTTTTTATCAAAAAAGGTCCACTGCCAGCAGCATATGTATGCTTTTCATTCAGTCAGTGATGTACATTTTTTATGGAAAAATCGAAATGAAGAAAAGTGATAACTCCGCTATCAAAACCATAATATCGTTTTTGAATAAAACAGAAGACAGAATGAAAAAAAAAATTCTAAACAAACAAGATGAAAACACTAAAAAAGAGTTAAAAATAATACAGATTAAATAAAAAAAAAGACAGGGAAATTAAATTTTACTTATAGACAACTGATAAAAACCAATGAAGGACTTTCACAAATTTTACTGGATGATGTTGCCAAATATCACTGAATGTACTCCATGGTCTGATGTGAGATGTCGAAAAAACAGTCTTATTTCTTTTTTAATTAATTTAAGTGCATAACAGCTGTGGCTGAATTTTTTTTGGCAACTAACGCCCATTTATACACTGAACTGCTCAAAATCGCACAGTATTATTTTTGTATACTATCTTACAATGAGAATGTAGAGACGGTGCGGTTACATACGTATCTCATTCGATTTTAATAATAAGCTGTAAGTATAATATATATGAATAAAAATTAGAAAATATAAAGATGTTTTTATTTTTATTTCGTAAAATACTTAAAAATGTCCGGTGTATAAATCCATCTTTCGCTCAAATGGTGATGGCAGCCCTACACACATCACAATATTGTTGTCTTAAAAAAACAAATACCGATTCTACGAGACTTTATAGTCAGTACACTCCAGTATTGTACACAGTAGAACAGTGGACACTGTTTACGAGTGATATCAATCGGATCTAGTGATCGTTCTCAGCGTATTATAAACTAAAAATACAAAATGTCGGAGTTATCGTTAACAAACCCAGTGCTTCAGTCTTATATGCTGTACTCCGCTATTTTGGCCCTCAAATTACTCTGCATGACATTTTTGACAGGTGTCACACGATTAATAAGAGGAGTTTACGCAAATCCCGAAGATGTAAAGACATTAGGAGGCATTGTGAAATTCGATGACGTAAATGTTGAGAGGATACGGCGGGCGCATTTGAATGACTTGGAGAACATCCCGGCCTTCTGGGTGCTGGCTGCATTGTACGTCACTACTGGACCCAATGCTGTTGGCGCCGAAATTCTGTTCCGTGCGTACACATTGGGTAGGATTGCCCACTCCATCGTGTATGCAGTAATTCCCTTGCCCCCATGGGTCCGTGGGATCGCGTTTTTCGGCCCAATGATAATTATGTGGTATATGGGGATTCAAGTTATAATATATTATATCACGGCGATATAATGGGTCAATTAATTATATAATTATCGTGCTTGTGAAATTACGGTTTATTTGTTTCCTTGTGCGAAATAAAGTTATTTATATTATAGAACATTTTTTTTATTTAGTTTCTCGTTTATAGATTAATGTCCTTTCAATCGATTTAAATTAAATTTTACCAAAGTCATGCGAACTCAAACCTTACTGAAGTGATAGAAAGCTGCTAGTGAGGAACTGAAGATGAGTTTTTTCGTGCAAAAGCTGACCCAAGAGCTTAAAGCTCAATTAAATGGAAATAATCTACCACTTTTAAAATAGAGATTGTGAAGAATATGTAGTCGCTGTTCATCCGGGGCATAGGAGTTGCTGACATCTAAACGCTGCCATCTCATAGAGAGTTTATAGAGTATATACGAAGATCCTGCAACAGAATCTGTCCAATGTCAGTGATAGGTTCTGGTTAAAAGTACTACTTTAAACACCCGAGTAACGTTAAAACGCCTAACTTTTTATAATAGCAGTAACGCTTATCTAAATTGTCCATGATCTTTATTATATTTAAAACGCAAGGTCATGGTCACTCACTTCGTCCTTGTACCTCGTCTGTGTGAGCTGGCCCATTAAATGTCTTGACCCTATCGTGCACTAATCATTTTTAATCCTTATATTCAACAGGAGTACTCTTCTAGGGGTCATACTCTACGTGAATGATGTCGTTCTACTGATTGATAAATGCAAAAATGAACTAAATGCTACCAGCACTAAAGTAAAGCTTTTGAGAGTGATACACAAGCGATACAGATGTATGGTTTGTTGAATAGTGTGACCGATTAAGTAATACAATCGAAGATTGAAATTCATAATATCAATCATAAATATACATTATGATTGGCACAACGAACTGTTTTCATGACAAAATACATAAAAAAATAACTTAAGTTACATAATTTTTATTTCATTTCACATAAACTTTTGTCTGTTTTATCTAATATAATACTCAATTTATTATTACATAATTAATATTTATATGTTGCAATATTTTAACGCAATTCATAAAATATTTCAATAACAGTAGGTACTATTCAGTTATACAACCAGTGTTTTAATAAATAAATCAAAAATCGTAAGGGCACTGAATAAGTAGTTACTTGAAATACCGTAAATTAAGTCAAGCCAATCGCACACTTTGGCGTCACACACACTACAATATTGTCTGTATAAAATAATTACCGATTCCACGAGTCTTTGTCAGTACGCGCCAGTATTTTCCGCGGTGGACACTACGCCTGCTATTCAGTCGACTATAGTCGGATCTAGTGTTCGTTATAAATACAAAATGTCGGTGTTATCGTTAACAAACCCAGTGCTCCAGTCGTACATAGTGTACTCCGCGATTTTGGCCCTCAAATTACTGTTTATGACATTTCTGACAGCCGCCACACGAATGTCAAAAGGAGTTTACGCAAATCCCGAAGATGTAAAGACATTAGGAGGCAAACTGAAATTCGATGACGTAAATGTTGAGAGGATACGGCGGGCGCATTTGAATGACTTGGAGAACATCCCGGCCTTCTGGGTGCTGGCTGCATTCTACGTCACTACTGGACCCGCTGCCGCTTGGGCCGTACTCCTGTTCCGTGCGTACACATTGGGCAGGATTGTCCACACCATCGTGTATGCAGTGGTTCCCTTGCCTCAACCAGCCCGTATCATCGCGTTTTTCATTCCAATGTTAACTTCCTGGTACATGGGCGCACAAGTTATATTATATTACATCACGGCGATATAATTCATTTATAATTGTCGTGGGAATATAATTTTACGGTGGGTGTGTTTCTATGTTCTGAATAAAATTATTTAAATTTACAATAACAGTTTTTATTAATATTCTCATGTCAATGTTATAATGTATTTTATCAACTTAATCAGTTGAGCTTAATCTCAACAAGATGATATCACAATAAGGACAGGTTTGAAAGGGAACCATCACACGCCCTGGAACTTCGATGTCCATCCTCCTCCTCCTTGGGTCGGTATCCTCATTACTGAGGGTCTTGATACCCTTGCTGGACTGTAATTTTCTTCTTCACAATATTTCGCTCTGTGGTTCATTCCTTGGCAGCGTGGAGAGCTTCGTACATCAATTTCTCACGGACCTTTAAAGTGAGGTGTGGCGGGAAGACAAAGTCCCGATCCTAATTTACTCGAGTAGGATGACTATCCCCTTGCTACTGCAACCGGGCTGAGATGGTTGTGGTCGATGGGACAACCGCCACTCTTGGCACTCACTAAAAAGGCTTATGTCTAGCCGTGTAGTCCGTCATCGTTAAAAAAGAAACGCAAATAAGTGTGAAGAGATCCATGTTTATCTAATCATCGTTAGACGATGGCAGCTATTCTAAATACAAAATGATGTTATTTACTTTTCTCATTTTTTATAAACATAATATGTGGATGATGTAACATGAGGATATTGTTATAGTAAAAACTCATGGGCATAAAAAACAAGAATACCTATATCTGATGGTGATGTAATATTATCGTCAGATTACTATAATGATTCTGAAGATAATATACTAAGTTATATTTAGGTTTGTACTTAGCGTACACTACTAAGAACCTAGGTATATCGGATTTGCATAGTTTAAGTGCAAAATATTAGTAGTAAGATCTACTAATATTATAAAAGCGAAAATGTATGTGATATTGTTATTAATTAATAAAAACTACTAAAAAGATTTTATTGGAATTTGGTATAATATTATGAACATTTTATGCCAAAAAAATGTTTAGTTTTTATTGGGGGACATATTTTACGCGGATATAACTAACTGCAGGGCACAACTTGATGATTTAAGATGAGCTACACCTTGACTTTAAGTCTCAACGCCTCATGTTAATTGCCGAGTAATTAATTAAAGCTATAACATCTTGTTAATAAAAAAATCGTGTCAAGATGTTTGTCGTAAAATGCCTCTGAAACGGCTCCACTGATCTTCTATAATACCCATCTTTATTTTTTAGAGCTGAGTACAGGGTTACAGCAGATTTGATTTACCCATAATATAATATTATACTTATTTTATTGTTTTTAACATGTATTCAAAAATATGTGTACTCATGACCCGTGCACCTACTTGATGACATACAAAATCATTATAATATATTACGCCATCATGCCAATGACCTGTCTGCATGGTTGTTGACCCACTCAGCGTAGGCCACATATTCATTATTCATAGCCGTCGTATATTTACTGTATACTAGTGGAATCAGAGCCCGATTCTATAATTATAACCTTATAGAATCGGGCGGGGGTTCTTATGATCTCTTAAGTTTAAACGAATGTTACCCAATGTAATATTTTTTTCTTAGTATTAGTAGTATTAGGCGGCCAACGAGCAGTCGGAGCTATTTTCATGACTACCAACGTCCATAGACATCCGCATAAAGGCTATACGGATGCTGCCTTTCTTCCTCCACCCACCTCCATGACCCCCGCAAACTTACAAATCACATGGGAAGCGACAACACAGCTGGCACTTTAGGCCCATATCGTGTAAGCGAGAGGTCCCTGGTCGTGCCGGCCTAATTCATTTGCTTGCAGCGTAGCACTGCCTTTTAGTATCAATAGAATCAATAAATCTATACAGGGATATATTATCTACCTATTTATCTAAGGAATGAAAATCGGTCCTTAGTTATCTATATTATATTAATACGCTACTCAAATTCTTTAGGAACATTTTTACGAAAATTGCGCCGACGCAATGGAAGAGTATGAAATTTGGCACACTTATAGTTCATATGTAAAAGAAGTGCAGAACGCTAATATTTTTTATTAATTATATTCATAAAGTTCTTTAAACTTTACACATACTACCATGCATTTGACACATTGATATAAAAGATACAAGTTATTATTGATGGAGTTTCTATGTGTCTTTTGCAAGTGTTGAAAATTCCACATAAATTACATGATATTTAGTTTTTAATTACAAAAAAGTTTCACTAAGATCTAATATCGATCTTTGCGGGTCCACGTAAATATAATTGTGTCTAATTTTAATAAATTCAGTAATAGAAATTAGAAGAAATGGTTGCAAACGATTTTCTTTGCTAAAGTAATTAAAAAAAAACAAAAAAAACCCGTTTGCTAGGATGTTAAATAATTGAAAAGTAAGCTAGCTAGCTTATTTTATCTAAAATTTTTTTTACTTGTTAGGTTTTTACTTCTCTTAAATTGAAATTAAACCAGCTATTAGCAACATTCCGCAGGTCGGAATTGGGTGCAATTTTTGAACGCGGTCAGCTGCGTTATCATGTATGTAATTAAAGTTGCTTGACTTGACCATGACTAATTACGAAATTCGTCCTTAAGTTGTTGCAGAACATTACCAAATATTAATTCTTCAGATATTTAGTACACGAATTAACTTACCTTATCGTTTGATTCTTATCGTTGCCAATCTTAAAAATAATATTATCGCTGACTTTGAATGTGACAAGATTTTAGCAAGCGGTAATGTGCAGTACTGCATTAAGCTGATTTGTGTCAAGGTGACAGGGGCTCTTTTGGTTATCAAGATATTTCCGATGGCCCATTCTAGTGGAAGTAGGCATGAGGCGGCACTCGGCATGTAATTATCAAACCGCTCCGTCTGCTCTTTTGCCTCCTTATACCATAAAAATTATATGCGTTAGGTTTGTCGGAGTAACCCACTGTTAACTCTCACATTTATATTATTGTCTTTTCTGTCATCCATTAAACATTTTAAAACACACTTTTATTTGCCAGTATTATACACAGAAAATTACAAAATTACATAAAAATCGGTGAAGCCGGTTCAGAGTTCAACCACACACTCTGTGACACCAGATTTTTAGTTCTTGAAGAGGCTAGTGACGCATACTTCTAGATTATCAGATGACCTTTAGTCTGTTATGTAACTCTGAATGAATGAATGAATCAGCATAAAGCCGTCCACTGTTGAACATAGCCCTCTCCCATAGAGCGCCAACCATCCCGATCTTGGAACTCTGACAAACCTAATAGTTCACTCGGGTTTAACGACCGATGTAAATGTGCGAGACCGAGATGATTTCCGATTGCATTGCCTCGTTGTGGAAGTAATGCAGGATCTAGTAAATAAGACTTAGCGTAGGTTTGGTGAGAGAACTACAACATAGTCACAGTTTATCTGTGTTCTGCCAATCTGTTATTGAATATATTAATGTCATCCTGGATGAATTTCGACCACGGCTCCCTATCCCTATCTATATAAATACTAACTGTACAAAACAAATTATAAAACAAGTGCCTACACAGATATTAAATGCATTCTCTAATCCTGCAATCTGTTTACAATCGATCTAACGATAGCTTGTTTGCTCATAGTAATCCCTCCCTTGGGTATCCAGGATTCTTGTTTACCAAGGTTGAGGTTAATCTATTGCCAACTTAACTAATTGAGAAGCGATACAGGGAATCAAAACTTTTAAAAGTAAAGTAAACGTTTGTCTACAAATCCTTATTTATTCGTCTGCGAAGGTATTGCTGAAGATGTGTGAATGTTGGTATAATTGTCAATTAAATTTTCACATACTACATGTAGACAAAACGGTTTGAAGAGTTGAGTTGGGAGAGAGATTATTTGTAATACTTTTTACTATAACGGACGAAATATGGGTATGGGTAGTAGGTACTTTACCCAAGGAAGCTTTAAGCTTAATAGAAAAAGCCTTTGATTATATACACGTCTAGATGGAGCATTTCAAATAAACATCGCAAAGAAAACGTCTCATTTTTCGCACAATGTGTGAGTGACAGTTATGTACAGATCACAGAATACATATACCCTACAGATTGTTTTAAAACCGTCAATGTGTGCGTGTAAAGGGATACCAACAGCATAAAAGAATACCCTTAATTTTGTTACTAAATCAGGAGGAACTAACAGCAAACAATAAAATAGGAATATACATATGAATATATTATGGTCTATATAGATTTTTTAAAGAATGTATGCTAATTATTATTAAAAATAAATTATGTTTTTTTTATTTTTTTTTATCAATGAGAGAGACAGTTTGTTATTATTATCAATGAGAGGATTTCCGAAGGTAGTCTTAGTTTTATAGATCGCTATATAAGTATTAGAATTTCTTTACTTGATAATAAGACTCTAAATATACTTTATGAATCAGTTTTATTTATTTACAGTCAGTGTTACATAATATAAAATATACTAACAATACTTATAATGACATCTTAAGTTTACGCGAATGTTGCACATTATAATAAAGCTATTTAAACGGCCTCACGGATCATCCTTGGATGGAATCGGTGTTATTTAGCGAGGATTTGTGCTTTATCAAATCTTATATCTGACGACCAGGCTTGCGCAGTGGTGCAGGGCTCGGATAAGCGGAATATATTGCGCCAGGGGTCGCAGGTTCGAATCCCGCCTTGGTCATTGATGTTTATCTATGTATTATACATATATATTTTTCAGTAATAAAAATCTTAAATATATAAAACTTCTTCAATTTATGAAATATATTTCCGTTGTCTAGTACTTGTAACATAAGTCCTTACGGTACTTAGCACGGCCCGGGGGGTAGAATAACGTAGTGTGTAAACTCCACTGCTATGTATTAAAAAAACTTCCCTTTAGTTTTGGAAAATTAGCTACTTTTCTAGTGACAACACCGTACCACTAGTAAATTGTGAAATTTATATTCGTATTTTCTTAACAATACTTACGTAAATTTAAAAACTAACCGGTGAAATAAGATCTTCTATTTGTTATCAGATTTTCCTGCATGGTTATGACACAGTTGAACAGAACAAACCGGCATATTTCTTTTTTTATTGAGAGCTCAGAATCGCGTTACGGTCTAGATGACACTGACTTAAGCGAAGAGCGTCTCTACTAGATCTAGTAGAGACGTTTTACGGCGCTTTCAGGTGGTTGACGCGGTATCTAGACGTGTATATAATCAAAGAGAAAAAGCTTTAGAAATATGTTTTATACAATTCTCATATCCTATCCACTGTACACCATTGTCGTAGACTTGATATGCAAACTATGCTTTCAAGACATCGACATTATCATCAAGAGCACCAACTAGTGTTACCATGTACCTACCTTGAGAGAGCGAAGAGGCAATGTATTCAAATCTATTTTCTTTATTTAATTTTTATATATTTTTTTAACAAAGTTAGGTACTTTAAAGTTACCTACTTAAATGTTATTAATATTTATAAATATAATCCAAGATTTTGCTAACAAAGCAAGGTTAAAATTTACAATTAAAGTACATTTGAATTTATCAAGGTAAATTGGCGTCAAGAGTTAGTAAAAAAATTTTAGTCTATCTGGCTCTTTATAAATAGCGATTGAGCATAATATCATCATAGGTTCCATTTAAAGACATGTCTGTGTGAAATCCTGAGTTAAATAGTTTAGTGAAAATAGGTTACTAAAGAGCGGTTGCCTAAATATACTACGGGTGCAATTCCAACACTAAGGGCAGATCATATTTTTTAGGGTTCCGTACCCAAAGGGTAAAAACGGGACCCTATTACTAAGGCTCCGATATCCGTCCGTCCGTCCGTCCGTCCGTCCGTCCGTCTGTCACCAGGCTGTATCTCATGAACTATGATAGTTAGACAGTTGAAATTTTCATAGATGGTGTATTTCTGTTGCCGCTATAACAACAAATACAAAAAAATTAAATAATATAAATATTTAAGGGGGCCCCCATACAGTAAACGTGATTTTTTTCTCCCATACAAAAGATAAGCTCCCGTTTTCGTAGATAATGGTACGGAACCCTTCGTGCGCGAGTCCGACTCGCACTTGGCCGGTTTTTTTTATCTAATACACATTTTATTAAATTTGTATACCTAATAAAATTGAAAGTATGACCTATAGTAAGCATGTTTATATACAGTATGATTAATAAAGGTAAAAAAATATTTGTAACGCATCATGATAATCACTTTCAATATCACTACGTCACCAGGGATTTAGTCAGCTACCTCATGGAGCGGGTCACGATGACTTGCGATATTGGACGGGGCCAGATAAGACTTTAAACGCTGAATACAAACATAAATTGTCGAAACCCGCTAATACTCGGCCGACAGCTAGCGCGACCGCACGCGCTCAAGTGTAACGTTTGAATAACACAGATAGTAAATTCCCAATTCAAAAATGGAGTCCATTTTGTTGTCCGATCCAGCGGTGCGCTCCTACATAGTGTACTCGGGGATATTGGCCTTGAAAGTGATGGGTATGGCCGTATTAACATCACGAGTGAGATATTCGAAAAAAGTTTTCGCCAACGAGGAAGACGCCAAAGCGGCCAAGGGCGTAGTAAAGTTAAACGACCCAGACGTGGAGAGAGTTCGCCGCGCGCATCTCAACGACTTGGAGAATATACCGGCGTTCTGGATCCTGGGGGCTCTGTACGTGACCACTGGCCCCCCGGCTGCGTGGGCCACGCTGCTCTTCAGGACGTTCACGGCTTGTCGTATCGTACATACTATAGTGTACGCGGTAAAGCCGCTGCCCCAGCCGGCTCGGGGGCTAGCTTTCGGTGTACCGATGTTGATTTCGGTCTACATGGGTGTACAAGTCATAATGCATTACGCAAGTGCTCTGTAAAAGTGGACTGTTATAGTGATAAGATTATTGTGATGGTCACTAACCGCTCTGATAACACTGAGCGCTCAAGCCTTCCGTGCTTGTCAGATTATTTGATAGTTTGCTTGCTCGTTTTACGTGTATACCAAAGATCGTTTGGCAAATATGATAATTTGGTTGACAAACATTAAAAAAAAATGTATTTCGTACAATGTTACATTTTTTTGTATTAACTTAAGGAATGTTTTGTTGGTTATTTAAATAAATATTTTACACAAGCGTATATATTTTTCTTTTTACAATTAAAAAATGAATATTTTAATATTATTATTAAGAAACTTAATATTTATGTCTCCTTAATGGCAGTAGTAATTAACATATTATTATCTATACTTATTTTTGTAGCTAGGTATATTATGTACCTACTTGAATTTTAGTTATTTTATTGCGCTATTGTCATCATAATTTGCATTATCCTTTCCTATGTAGGTATGTTTTATTCATATATGTAAGCGCAATTAATAAACCTTACTCAATGATTGCGTCAGGAAAAAAAAAGAGTTTCTAATTAGACAATCCCGGTTAAATTTTCTAGAAGTTGGACGACTACAGACAATTTCAACTACTCCAAAGTCAGAAGCTTTCCAGACAAAACTAAAAAGTTTTTGATCTTCTTAGTATTAAAAATTGTAATGTTTTGAAGAAAAAAAAATTTAATAATTAATAATTCCTTATTCTGTTAGTTTCATAAAATACGATTTGAATCGTTTATAGATTAGGATGAGGTTGAGAAATCCGAATTGATAGAAACTCTGTTTAAAAAATAATAATATTAAAAACGGTTGCTCATTTTATAAAATCTGAAATTTATTCAGAGACAGTCACAGAAATTTTAGGTAGCTTCTTTATATAGGCCGGGTACCCTCGGTATACACACCTCCAAGAATCTGACAAACCGAGACATCATCATCATCATTGCCGGCTCATGGTTTGAGATTTTTTAATATATTTATTAAAATACTAGGCTATTTCACAAATTATTGATTTTTTTTTAATATAATACGATAAGAAGCAGTATTAACAATAAAACATAATGTTAAAGTTTGAATTATTACGCTTACGCCTGAAACAGTGCAAAATGTCATGGCGGCGCCATATGATTAGACTGACGTCACATGCAAGTGACAATAGTTTTAAACATTAAGCGGCACGGCTGGAATTTACTTGCCATTGATGTCATCTGAGTTTCCAGCGATCATATAATGTTTTTATAATATATTTATTGATTGACTGATGTTAAGAAATATTCATAAATAATTGCTATTTTATTTCGCAAATTTTACAAAAAAAATGCATATTTTTATAGTGTCAAATAGCCTATTTACTTGCATTTGTTTTGCAGAACTGTCTACACTCTTACAATGTAAAAAAAAGAAATATACAAAAGGAAAACATGTTATATTAGATCACAAGAAACAGTTACAGACAGTTAAATATCCTAACGATAAACCAGTTCAAAAATTTAGTAAAATATTTTACACCGAAAACCGAACGTCAAAATATGTATATGCTAAAGAGTCTTAAAATCTTTTCCTGTAAAAATAAACAAGTATCATAAATAAATAGAAATAACAGCAATTAGCAGATACAACAACCTCTGTTTAATTAAAAAGTATATAAAGTCAAAACATGGTTAGTTTAACGAACATATAACTTGATCGTGTAAAGGTAATCTTTAAAATCATGGACTCCATATCAGAATCAGCCTTGCGCTCGTACTTTGTATATTCAAGTATTCTAGCAATGAAAGTGTTCGTTGTGTCACATTTGACATCAAGACAAAGATACATCAAAAAAATATTCCCAAACGAGGAAGACGCGAAGTTCAACAACGGAATCGTGAAGTTAAATGACCCAGATGTGGAGAGGTATCGCCGTGCGCACCTCAATGATGTTGAGAATATCCCGGCCTTTTGGATCTTGGGAGCTTTGTACCTGACCACTGCTCCCCCGGCTGCGTTGGCTATACTGCTTTTCAGAATTTTCACAGCAAGTCGTGTGGTATTTACGATAGTGTACGCGGTAATGCCCCTGCCTCAACCGGCTCGGTTTATAGCATTCGCAATCCCGATGCTCATTATGTGGTATATGGCGATACAAGTTAGTATATATTATGCGAATTACCTTTAAAAATTTTAGTTCTTCAACTAATGATTGTTTGTATTAGGCAATAAAATGTTTTCAATTAGGTACCTACCTAGGTAAAAGAGAATTGTACTACTAAATAATACTTTGTTGGTATGTCTAGATATTGATCATACTAATTTTTTACAAAATCCACAGACCTTAAAGCTTATGGATTTTTTTACATTATGTAAGTAAGGTTCAACTTACAAAAAGTTATTTGAATAAAATTTTTCAGTAAGCTATTTTTTCGTTGTATATTGGACTATTACATAGTATTGTAACAGCCTTTACCGCTTTATTCGGTTGGGGGTACGATTTATACATCTTTAGTTGAAACAAAAACCAGCAAACAAATTAGCTTTACAAGGACTCGTCCCATGTTTTGTCTTTTTGTGATATTATAACTCGTCGGGATATATTCTAATGATATGACTAGGCTGGAACCTGAAATTGTGATAGTTTTATCTGTAAAGTGTCCCATAAATTATACTTACAGGTTGTGATGACAATAATAATAATTTCGTTTTCAACGTTTATTTCTTTGGTAGATAAAAATATAAAAATAAAAAAAATATATTATTTTTACATCGAATTATTAGTCCCATATATCCTTGTATGTATCAACATAAACTACCTATTCTAGTTAGTTATTAAGATTACAGTTCATAGATACATACACACACAGTGAGCTGCACATTACTTTTGGTTTATAATCCAAGAATTTTATTATTTTCTGTCTATGTAGCTTCGATTTAGTAATACCAATTTTAGTTAATAGATGATAGATTGCGATATAATATAAGTTTAAAAGTGGTCAACTCAATTGTACCTACAGCAATTCAAAAGATCTAAAATTATTGTAATTATTGTAATTAGAACTTTAAATTAGTTACTTGCCGAATAGTGTTTAAGGAAATAATAAAATCATATTATAATCTTGCTTCAACATTACGTACAAGACAAATTATAAGAGCAGAAAACTGAAACCTCAATAGTAGTATGATAAAAATTGTGAAAACAAAATGTATTTAACTTTCAATCGAACGTTCTAGTTACACGCAAGTGAACAGTTACCTATGGGCACCAATCCGTCAGCGCGGACACCTGCTACAGATTGATGGATGGGACGCGCGGCGAGCGCCTCGTCATGGCCTTGCACAGGCCATCCATCCCGCCTAACTGAATATCCCGTCTGATTCGTTCATATTATCACAGAAATACTTACAATATATATTTTCCATCATCTTCCTAGGTCATCATCTATTTTTAAAATAACATGCGCTAAACAGTGAAAGAAAGGCACAGAAATGAAGAAGGCACGGCGTAGATGTTTATTAACGTTGGTAGTCACCAAAAAAACGGCTGCTTCTTTCCACCTAGCTTCCATACTACCAAAAGATTTAAAACTGATTGATATGATGTCAATCATAAACTAAATGTTATTTCATCGACAAATAATGTCCAATTTCCTCATGAAACTACAATTTTAAACTGGCAGCAACTTAAAGAAAAATCCAGTTTAAAAGCACCCCATTTGTTTAGCCCACAGTATGTTTTGTACTGTACCTATACTATAGCATAGTGGTGATTGGCTTTAATTAGCTAAGCCACAGGATACCAATGACTTGATTGGCGTTAAACAAATGTTTGACGTAATTTGACAAACTTGAAGGGTGGTTGGTTAGTCATTAGAGTTGTGTAGTTCACGTATATCGATGAACTATTGAAAATAGAAAAAAATTTTGGGTTGCATGTTTATGGAACTTGGAGTGAGGACAGCTATGAAAATATCTCGCTCATAGTTAACTATATTCCCTAGGAGCCGGAAGATTGCAGTTTTACACAAAGAACATGACATAACACTGATGAACTTTGACAACGATTATGATGTTATGATATTATAACGTTACTCCTAATACCTATGTTATGATAACATAAGCCCACCGCACCCATCTCTACGACGGCTGCCTGATGGTTATAATTAATTTCATTTTCAGCAAAAGTTTGAACAAACTACTAAACTGCCAATGTAATGCTCATAATTTATAATAAACTAACTGAATCCTACTAAGCAACGCACGCAACGTTGCTACGCCACCAACAGCCAAATCAGTATGAACTGCCCAGGCAATATATGCACATTTGACATCGCTATTCCCTATTGTCACCGTGGACAGTAAACAACGAGCTGTCTAAGAACCCATGAAATGTTATTCAAATAAAGACAATGACAAGATACAAATGAACGAATACAGGAAATTAAACAGCAAACATTCCCACGAGCTAAATTCCTATATAAGAATCAAGTGCACCACAAGACAGCGGACTTACAATTAGATCGTTAGCGTTGTATAACGTCAGTTTCACATTTGTAAATTATTATAAAAATTATATAAAATAAATAAAGATGATAATTATTGTTTAAATAATTATTTTTTAAAATAAAACTCGTATCAAGTATTTTGACTTATATATGGATTGTTAGTAGTAGTTAGTCGGCAACTGACACCGTCCTGCCATCACGTTCTCTATACGGCTAGTCACACTCTAAGTGTGTGCCCTGCCTGGGAAGAAGAAAGAGCTACTCTTACCAGCGTTATAGGCGCTAAGCTAAGCTAAGCTTGGACTGCAACTGACTCATTTGCTAAAAGCGTCATGCGTTGCAAAGAGGTGGAGGAGCGTAGAAGAGAGGCGAACAGCCAGCCGCCTTTGAGGAGGGGTCGTAGGATGATCGCCAGGGGAAGCCATCGTCCGTACAGTAAGACCCGAATTGTCGGTGTGCTGCGTGTTCCAGTATACCTCGACGTATAGTAGGAAGGAGGGGATTATAACTCCTCAGAGTTGAACCCTTAACCCGCTGTGGAGTCGCTATTATTGCCACCGCGTTCCCGTGGCTCCACCACTAGCGGATGTGACGGAACACCGCTGGGGTTTAGTGGGTAGGGGGATCATTTAACGACTCTCAAGTCCCACATACCTTCTAGGACCTCCCCGGCCTGGAAGCATGCCTAAATGCATTCCCCAGCGAAAAAAAAAATATGTATAGCTAGACAAATTCTACTTCTCTAAGACGGTGAAATAGGTATTGAATATTTGTTTATTTATGCAAGTGGAACCGCCGGTCGCAACAACTAGGTACGTGCATAAAAAGAAGGGGGTTACGGATCACGTAGGCAGCTATCAGCAACAGGGTTATTTTGGTCACAAGCTGTATCTGGCTTGCCGTCAAGATCACTTTGTTGCTGTTGTCTATTTTGTTACTTGACCACAATGTACTTAAACCTGCAGGGTGGCTGGTCGGCTTCATTTAATGATGACCCCTAGATAAACGTTTGAACTGCACATGAGAGACATCCACCATGTTTAAAAATCCTAAATCTTTTCGTTTGCCTAAATCCACGATTTAGGCTTAGTTTAAGGCAATTTGAGGGGCAAATGGGAGATGATACGATCTCCGTCCTACTGCAGCTGAATTTACGAAACATTCTTCTTCTTTGTGCTGTGGATTGCTCTCCTTTTCGGAGACCATCATTCTGTATCATTCTGACCTATCGCTTCCAACTCTGGTAGAAAGCATGCTTGGAAGTGAACGCATGGCGAGCGGTGCTTTTTTTGTGACATCGTGATGTTGAAAAAAAATGCCGAACTCAACAAGGTGCTTGAAGACCTGTTTCATTGCGGATTTCACCGCAGGGCGGTAGAGTCCAGGATCCACAAGTTTTCCTAGAACGACCCTAGCCTCGCGGGGATAAAGACGTATTATAGGGCACAACGGTCTTGTGATCATGGGGATCCAAAATTTAAGATTCCGAAGAACTTCACTATGGGGTTTTATTTAGTAAATATTGCATAACTACGTAACAATACCGCCCGAGACCCGTGGTAAATTCATCGGATGGTCCCCAAACATGTAGAAGCTTTTTTTTAGTAAATGTGTAATAATACTAAATTAATGTTGAGAGTTGGAATTCTCTTCTGACATGGGGCCTCTTCCTGGTGGTGGATGGTGGCATTTTGTCGAATTACCACCCCGTAGTTACGCCACTGGACACAACCAGCTTCCCCACTCTGGGTGTGGCAAGTATCCTACGAAGACTTTCCCATGTAAAAAAATTACTACCTAGTTACCAAGTCTAACTTATCTACGTCGTTGTCGGTTGTTTATAGTATTAATTTTATTTCACCACAAATATGGTCACAACATGTCATTATCGGTAGATGATTAGATCACCACACATATTATAGAGATAATTAACAATATTTTTATCACAATTATAATTTATTGAAATAACAATCATTGTGACTTTCCAACAAAAATTGTACATTCTATCAAATATATTTCCTTAGATATTTAATTAAGTGTCCACTTAGGATTTTTATTATTATCGCATGGTACCATTTTATTATTACGCTTGGCTATGGTGTTAAGATGCAAATATCGTCATAATATATCTGTAAATATGTATCAATTACAATTCTACCACAAGGACATCCAAACCTTTAAAGAATAATTTGGATGACTCAATGACTCAAATGTATTCAAATTAAAAATAAAATATAATTTGAATAGAGAAGATGACTGGATGGGTTGCTTCGTGTACCCAATGAGAGTCAAGAATACGAGTGCTATCAGGCCTAAACGTATCTACGCTGACGCTTTCTTCTTTAAGACCAGACACTGGATACTAAGGCATTTAAATTGGAGTACTGAGGAATTTCTCTTTGCCGGCGTATTTTTGATATAAAGAAATAAAAGAAAATTGATGAGTGCAAAATACATGACAACAGAAATGTATATATTAGATACCTATTTGATAATTAAAATTATAATTTGCGTAAATAAAAATCGTTATACTTAATATTAGATATGAAGAAATTTTATCCGTTCCCGCCAAAATTCTGCGTAGACAATAAATTGTGTGGCCTGCGCGTTGCGACAGTAAAAATATATTTTTGTTGTTATACCATACGTGAACTAAGCTGCTTACAGACTGTTTCGAAGTTTAACAAATTAAACAGCGTAAATAAAGGTACGTTTACTAGAATTATAATGTCTATTTTTAATTTAAACTTGTCATTTCAATATTAGCTTCATACTACTTATACATTTTGTGTACGCCTTACTTATTTTGTACAACTTTAAGGTTATAGATAACAGTTCAAACGAAATTAGACATTATAACCGTATATTAACAGTTTATATTCGCATGAATGTAATTTATTTCTTGATTTGTAAATACATAAAATCAAACGTGGCATGGCTCGCGGCGGCGTCGTTGTCTATTGATATGTCTATCTCTTTTCCTCGCGCGCCGTGTAATAAGGATGCGTTAGGATGTCAAGGTTATGAACAGGGATAAATATAGATTGTTGGTTGTTTTCGTGGAGTAATGTAAGTATACGGTTTGATTGTTAATGATTTTTGAGTACCTAATTAATTATAGGTTACCTAATACTTATTTCCCTATATGCCTTTAGTTACTCCCTGAGAAACTGTACAAAAATTGAAAAAAAAATCATGTCATCATCAGCACCATCGAATTTTATCGGTCGACTACCTGCTAACCAGCAGGTAGGAGCGATCCACAGACCGCAAGTCACAACGGCAACTGCCACAATGGCAGGCTAAAAATATAAAGAAACAGAAAAAACATATATTTTTTTCTAGGATATGGTTACCTTTAGATACGTACAAATATGATAATTCAGAAGATATTATTATTTTAGAATTTTTACTTCATAGATATCATTACATATAATAAATAGTTAGTACCTTTAGTAGGTATAATAAATTAATAAAATATTATATAAATACCTAGATAGCTATTATAATTTTCATACGTAGGTACTTAGTTATGTTTTTTGTTTTAATTTACACGTTTTATCTAAGTAGGTATGTTTCTAAAAATTATAATAGTTAAATTTTTTTGAGATTTAAGTTCGTGCTATCAAATTTTGCGACTAGAGAAAAAGTTCTGGAAGATAAAATAATATAGCTGAACAAAATCGAAATCGCCTACTGCTATACGCACATTACACGAGGCATCTATAGGTACATACCTACATAATATAATAAAACAGTAAAATCCGTGTGTCTGTACATTTACGAAAAAGTTAAAAAATTGACTGAAGTAACAAAATGTTTTAATTTTTTTGTATGTCTGTTTGTCCGTTTGTCCGTTTATCCGTTTGTGTGGGCTAACCTCCGAAACTACTGGACAGATTCAAATCAACTTTGTGTGGTGTATAGATACTACGCAAGCCTGGTTAACAACAAAACACACTGTTTACTGGGATAAAATCGCTCATTTCTTCGATAAATCGCAATTTCGGCACACTGCAAGCAAACAATAACATATCACTTTGATTACAATATTACTACGCTACGCGAACGAAGTAGCAGGCACCAGCTAGTCCCTCAATAAACGTAAAGACGTAAGTTCTGCAACTCATCATATAGTCATGCCGAAGCGGCTTCGGCCTAGGTGTCTTCACATCGGTCTACCAATAAATATGAAATTGACGCTCATATTATGTCAGGTCTATTACGTCAGCAAAACCATTTCATAAGGCGGCAACCGGGAGTAGCTAGTATTTTGTTGCTAATTTGTACCGCAAGAGTTAATTTTGTTGCTCCACTAGTTTGCCTAAAAACGCGGTTTTGCTTGCGTAATATTTAGGCAAATTAGTGGAGCAACAAAATTAACTTTTGCGGTACAAATTAGCAACAAATTAGCAACAAAATACTAGTTACTCCCGATTGCCGGCTTATGAAATGGTTTTGCTGACGTAATAGACCTTAATATGTCCTACTTTTGTACACGTGTCTGTTGCGTCGCGGGAGAGGGTTTATTATGTATCTCCATAGTGATTTGCTCCACATGCTTTGCTTTCCTCCACATGCGAGTCCACAAATCTCTCATTCTGCTGTATAAATAACTCTTATGGATCACACTAATCGATGTTTGATGACTAGCGAGTCATCAAACATCGATTAGCATCATGTAGATTGCATGTTATATTGTTCAAACAGGAAAAGAGGAGGAAAATAAGAAAATTAATTACCTACCAATCGAATTTACTAAAGTCCATTTAAATAAAGTAAACTGAGAACAAAGAAAAATAGCTCTTAAGGGCTCCATTAGGCACTAAGTCAAATGGTGCCCTCCGGGCGAGGGCCTCAAATTATCCGTTCGCAGCCGCAGGGCCAATGGAACCCGTCATTTGGACCTTCAAAGGCAGCGTTAACTGTGTCATATTTTAAGTTTCCAAGAGCTACATTCTAAATTAAAAGGCCTCTTATTAAGAAGTATTGATAATTCATAACTAATTAATAATTACTAGTGAACCCGCGAAGATCGAAACTCGATCTAAGTGAAACTTTTTTGTAATTAAAATCTAAATATCATATGACTTCATCAATAATTACGTATGGCTTAGGTATATATCAATGTGTGAAATGCATGGTAATATCTGTAAAGTTTTATTTATTACATTAAATTACTTTGTAAACGTTATTATAAAAAATATTAGCATTCTGCACTTCTCTTACACATAAACTATAAGTGCGCCAAATTCCATACTTCTCCGTCTGCACAATTTTCTTAAAAATGTTCTTGCTTCTCATACCTACAATCCTACTAATATTATAAATGCGAAAGTTTGTGAGCGTGTTTGTTACTCTTTCACACAAAAACTACTGAACGGATTTTCATGAAACTTTACAGTAATATAGCTTTCATATCAGAATAACATAATAAGTTAAAATTAATAGGGATTTTTTATAATTTGGTTATAATACAACAAAAGGCTCAGGACATGTAAAGCTCGGAAAACAACAAATAGAACAAATAACAACAGGTCTAAGAGACAAGTTCTTGGACTTTCAAGCAAATACACAGGAACTAAAAACACAAGAAAAATACAACTGGATAGAAAATACTATCAAAACGCAGATAGAACTCATCGCTAATAGTAAAACGGAACCAAACAACCAAGATCTTTGCTAAAATCATTTTAAAACGCATGGAAAGAACACTAGATGAACACCAGCCCATTGAGCAGGCAGGATTCCGCAAAAACTACTCGGTGATAGATCATATACATGTGGTGCGTCAAGTATTAGAGAAATACAACGAATACCAACTCACGTATTACATTGCATTTGTTGATTATAGCAAAACTTTCGATTCCCTATACCACGAGAGAATATGGAAGGCTTTAATGGAACAAGGAATAGAGCACAAATACATACAAGTAATTAAAAATGTATACAGCCATAGTACAGCGAGGATCCATCTAGAAAAGAAAGGCATACCATTCAGAGTGGAAAGAGGCGTCAGACAGGGCGACCCCCTATCCCCAAAACTATTCTCGGCGGTATTGGAATCAATATTCAGAGGACTTAACTGGGATCAGTTTGGGATCAACATCAACGGTACAATGCTGACACATCTCAGATTCGCTGATGACATAGTTCTTTTCGCCAGAACATCGGTAGACTTAACTAAAATGATACAAGAGCTAGCGACTGAAAGTGGGAAAGTAGGTCTAAAATTGAACCCGGATAAAACTATAATAATGACAAATGGGAACAAAGATACGATATTATTAGCACACACAGAAATTAACTACACGGACGAATATATCTACCTGGGACAACTTATAACCCAAAAAGAACCTATGCGCAAAGAAATAGAAAGAAGAATCACAAATGGCTGGAAAAGATATTGGAGCTTGAGAGAGGTTATGAAGGATAAAAAAATTAACATAAGCACAAAAAGCAAACTTTTCAACACCTGCATACTACCGGTTCTTATTTATGGATGTCAATCATGGGCTTTAACTCAAGAAATTACAAACAAACTAACAACTTGTCAACACGCAATGGAAAGGAGTATGCTGGGCGTCAAAAAATCTGATAGATTAAGGAACCATGCCATCAGAAATAAAACGAAAACCACAGATGCATCAATAAAAATTAAAAGACTAAAATGGAAATGGGCAGGGCATATGATAAGAGGTCACGACAAGTGGAGCAAAATGGTTACAGGGTGGTACCCTAGAAATGGCAAGAGGAAGCGAGGTAGACCGCAGAAGAGGTGGGATGATGATATCAGACAAGTCGCAGGAGTGACGTGGAACAGAGTGGCTAATGATAGATCAGAATGGAAAAGGTTGGAAGAGGCCTTTGCCGACTGGCAAACAGATCTGCAGAATACGAAGAAAATGCAATTATTAGAATAAGTTTCAAAATTTAAATTATATCTAAATATGTTAAAAATATGTTACTACATAATCCTAAGTTTAAAGTTGATCTGAATAAAAAGGCTATATTATTATTATATAATACAACGGTAACTGTCAAGTAAGTCGGAAAAAAATCAGCCCCCTGAGAGCAATATTGGCGTGCGCTGCCTTAATCGTTGGAGTTACACAAAGATAATTACTGTAGGATTATTTATCTTAAATGGTTCTAAATAAAAGTCCGCGACAGCATATATGTATCTTTTATGTGCAAGTCACTATGACCAAAATAGTGAACCAAACATTCAATTAAATTGGATATTTTTTAACGATGCACATTTTAGTATATTTATCGAACTCTTATGAAAATTTATACATCTGTCACTTTACGTATTGAATGTAGATAAACTTTGTCTTTTACACTAAGTAATTTGGACGAATAGATTAAAAGTTATTATCATGATAAGATTGACTTTAAACGGAATATCTAAAGCGCCTAAAATGCGCGGCGACAAATTCGATTCTCAAAGCGATTTATTGTTTAAAACAATACGTATATACGTAGGTATTATACTGTACTATATATACTGTGTACAATACGTATTATACTGAAATATATATAATTTAATATATATTTCAGTATAATATTTGAATAATATATATTTCAGTATAATATTAGATTATGTATAACAACACCATTTTTGAAGTCCGAAATCCACGCGGGCGAATCCGCGGGCGAAGTCGCGGGCGGAAGCTAGTAGATATATATTTCATTAAAAGTGACACATTTGAATATTGGATTACACGTATGTTGATCGTTTGATGCATACGTTTGAGCGCGTGTAGCTGTGTAGTAAAATTATTCTACGTATGTGTTGGTTTAGTCTGTAACTACAGAGAAATGTATAATTGAAATAAACAAATAAATATAAATGTAATGTTACCAACTTAATAACAATTTGTTTCAAGAGACGCAGTTATGAATATGCAAATTGATTTCAATTTCGAGTTTTGTTAACATTCATGTTGTTTAATTATATTATATTAATTAACATTAAGCAAGATTCTGTAAACATTATCATAATATTAATGAATATGAACACAAGAGAAATATTATGATATGCATTAAACTATGTGAAATATCAAAAATTATATTCATGAGTAGGTACATAAAACACCACTTAGTATGATAATGAAAGAAATAGCTACATTACACGACACCGGCGTTGTCACAGCTGTGCTATCGCGTTTCTTGCGGTGCTTACGAAGCCAGTGGCCCATGTCAGAGGATGGAGGGCAACGCATCTGTATAGCCTCTGTGCGGATGTGTATTGGCGTCGGTAGTCGTAATAATGGCAGTTCGTCATTTGCCCCTTTATACTATTAAGAAAAGCTACAATTTCGGACGAGAGTTGCATTCAGTGCGGCAAACTGTTCTGGATTAGACAGAATGCACATCAAACGGCTACTGTCTAGGATGAGAGATAAAGTCTATTATACGAGGAATGGTGTCTTTATGTGTCTAGACCGAAAAATATCACAGCAACTCTGACTGCCCGCTCGAAATATAGTACGTAAATATTTATCAAAGTACAAAATTTGTGTACTGCGGCGTTGCTGTTGGCGTAAATATTTGTGCAGAAAAATAACTATTTAAGTGTTTTTCGCGTTTCGTGCTATATGTAAGTAGCCGGTGGCCCATTGGGGGAGTGGGGGGNNGGGGGGGGGTGATAGGAGGGCAACGCATGTGTGTAACAATCATGCGACTCTCCATAGGCATCGGTAGGCATCAGAAAGCTCCGATTTCTCATTTGCCCCCTTATGCTATAAAAAAAGGTGTGATGTGTGTGTGTGTGTGTGTGAGAACGTAACCTTAAATCACGCAGATTTAAGGTTATGTTCTTTTGACTTAATAGACCTATTTACCTAAAATAAAATGTAAACGACATTGAATACAAGATAATATAGAAGATTGATAAAAGCGAGAGGCATTAAATAAAGCCACATATTTAGAGTATTATTTCCAGGCTACATAACAAAAATCAGATCAATCGGAGCAATCGTTTAGCCACAAGATTTTTAAGTTTTTTCTCACTTCGTACACGCTGACTGCCAGCCGCATACCGATACTATAAAGTGTCTACAGTTAATCCGAAGCTATTAAAAAAAAGTTTACTACAAATATATATATATGTATATCCTACTAATATTATAAATGAGAAAGTTTGTAAGAATGTTTGTTACTCTTTCACACAAAAACTACTGAACGGATTTTTATGAAACTTTACAGTAATATAGCTTTCATATCAGAATAACATAATAAGTTAAAAAAATAGGGATTTTTGAAGTCCGAAATTCACGCGGGCGAAGTCGCGGGCGGAAGCTAGTATATATATAATGTACAAATGTAGTAATTTTTTTTTTTTTTTTTTATTATCTGTAGGCACTTTATAGTATCGGTATGCAGTTTCATTTATTGCCTCTCGCTTTATCAACCCTGTAAACATTCATTACATAAAGAACAGTATGTATTATAGACTATACAAAACATAAAATGAGATTATGGAAGTAAAAATTATCAAATCAAAATGGAGGCTTTTTGGAGTGGAGTTTGTATCGAATAGGCTCAAAATATGGGTTTTTAGGGTTCCGTACCCAAAGGGTAAGAACGGGACCCTATTACTAAGGCTCCGATGTCCGTCCATCCGTCCGTCCCTTCGTCCGTCCGTCCGTCCGTCTGTCACCAGGCTGTATGTATCTCATGAACTATGATAGTTAGACAGTTGAAATTTTCACAGATGGTGTATTTCTGGTGCCGCTATAACAACAAATACTAAAAAATTAAATAATATGAATATTTAAGGGGGCCCCCATACAATAAACGTGATTTTTATGCTCCCATACAAAAGATAAGCTCTCGTTTTCGTAGATAATGGTACGGAACCCTTCGTGCGCCAGTCCGACTCGCACTTGGCCGGTTTTTTATTGTATAGAGGTGCATAAGTGCAGTCGGAGCCATTTTCATGACTACCGACGCCCATAGACATCCGTACAGAGGCTATACAGATGCGCTCTTTTCTTCTTTCACCAAAGCTGTCACTTTATGTCAGTCTCGTGTAAGCGATTCGGCTGCATGCAAGCGTGCAGTGCACTATCTCTTACAAATGGTCCGATTGGAATTATTATTTTACTAATAGGAATTAGCTTCCTATAACAGGATGTAACAAGGGCTATATTTTATCGACTGAGTTTTTTTTATTTTTCACCCGCAAAGAAGCGGGGTCAGGTCGGCTACTGACCTGTAATCAAGAGCTGTTTAAATCTATTACTTGTATAAATAATTAGTTAGAATAATACTAGAATTAATTTCAAAGCGGATGGAAACGGACACTTTATTACTTAAATTTTTACGGGTAAGGTCATTCTAAAAATTGCATGCCTTGTGTTAGGTACATCGCCTTCAATTGTTTTATACTACATAAAACAATTGAAGGTTTGAAGGAATTCGTCTGCAACCTTTGTGTAAGTAAAATGTAGGTATTGGCATAAAAGACAGATTAAAAAATTTTATAAAACAGATTTTTGTATGCGATGCTGATATTTTAAACCGATTTCAAAAAACGTCAGTATCCAACTTCAGTTTTTTTATATCTTAAACAGTCGGGTTTTTTGTTACTTTTTTATGCACCTATTACGCAAACGTACATGTTACGCGATGACATCGTGAATTGTAAACCGATTTTCAAAAAAATATTATGAAGGTCATTGTTGTCAAATAATAATCTAATAATAGAATATCGAAAAATATTAAGGGCAATCCTCAAATTCCACTATCACATACCTGTTTTTCATGAACTGAACTTACTGAGCTTATAAAGGAAGATACATCTCTTGAACGCTCAGTGTGTATTGTACTGAACATTGTCTAGACGTATATTTAGCAGGAGCTCGGCCGCATTACATTTGAGAGGCTATATTTTTTTAAACGGGCTTTGGTTGTTCTTGTTCCCACCGCTGCTACTCCTGTGTCGCCAGGATCGACAGCGGCAATCACACTCGACCCTTTCATATAATCGCAAGGAGCCCGATTAAAAAGCTAAATCTGTCTTCGGACCCGCAACGAATTTAATCGGAGGAGAGTTAAAAGGCTATAGTGTAGTAGGTCTGTAAGTACTTACCTTAGTAAACAGATCACAGGAGATGGTGTGGAACACTTTTCCGTAGATACACATGTCCTTGCCAATATCCAAATCCTTCCAGTGCCAGGAGTCTCCGAGGTCGTTCTTCGGTATCTTCCCACGTTTCACCATTTTCCCTTGCCAGAGACCTGAATTCTGTAACCAAGTTATTCAAATTCACCATAGGTTAAAAAAAATCTCAATTCGAGACAAATACTATCGGACATTTGAGACTTGAAATAAACAATTATGTTTGAATAATGTCTAAAGCTGAATTAGAATCAACCCAATAATACAATTAAACATCTTTAATAAATTTTATCTCCGTTTAATTATCTATAAAGCCCACAGTTTCAGAAGCTTGGCAGCAACCATGTTCACAGGTCGACAGAAATTACAGCTTCTCATCTCTGTCAGTTATCACAAGTAATTAAAAGTACCAGAAGATTTATAATTATTCTGTTGTTCCGATTAACGCTAAATATTTCTAATTCTATCGTATAATTGTTAACATGTTTGCGCTACTAGGGCAGCAAAAAAACGTTTATACAAATATTTAATGTTTTTCCGACTCACGAATAATTGAACAGGATGTTAACGTTACCATCGTGTGACGAGAATTTTCCCATGTTTTAGTGTTACCAGCGCAGCCCAGTTAGGGGGGATGTCTTAGACATTCCAATTGAAGCTCTTCTAATTTGGAAGCCGTCTGTTGTGCAGTGTGTAAGGTCTAACGTCGTGAAGCAGCAGTGGAGGGGAGCGATTGACCAGCATAGGTTGTTTGGTCGCTAGCTTCGCCATAATGGTTTACAATTACTGACAATAGACATCAGTCATAATAGTCTAGCCAGATTTGAGAAAACTGTAATCTACAATACCGGCAATAGTCCACCAAACGCTTACAAGCAACTTTTTTGGGGTTAATTTTCGCTTGTGGCTGGCTGGACAGGATCTAACCATTGAGTCATAGTCATCAGCAGCAGCTACTGCTGGACATATTATGTAAGAGCGCCAGATGTCACGGATGCAAGCTGCACCCGGCGAGTTTGAACAGGTCATCATAACATGTCTATGAGATTAAACAAGCGCTATAGATGATCATTTTGTAAATCTTTAACCATAAGGAAATAAAGTTATTTCTTTATTATTAAATAGTAAATCTCAAAACTCAAGTATTTAATATATTTTACCCACTCAATGTTGACTACCCAGTGGCAACTCAGTCAATTCCGACTATCAAGACTAATCTAACGACACCTACCACATATGCAGAAATCCCTCAAGTGGTTCCACCTGTATCATAGAATATACAAATCTACATACACTCATTTTGCATACATACACACACGTTAGAAAAACACTTTCTATCTTCTGAAGCAAACGGGTAAAAACATTCAACTTAAATTGCACATTGATACCTCTAAATCGCTCTCGACATGCATATTCATGTAATTGCTTTAAAACGTCTCTCGAGTCTCGTGCACGTTCCTGCCTCAGAGAGACGGCAGAATAATACCGAGCAGATTAACTAGTATCACGGGGTGCTACTGCACTAAAGTGAATTTGTTAGATTAAACGTTGTATTCGTAGAGACTTACGATTACGTTTCAACTTTGATTCTTATACTGAATCCGTATTAATTTTATAAATGTGAATCTAAGTTTGGTTCGCTTTTTACGCAAAAACTGCTCAACAGACCATTATGAAACATTCTACGCATATTCTAAGAGGTATCAGAAAGGACTTATGATACTATTTAAAAAAAATATCGACATGAGCTAAGTTTGGGTAAAAACTAGTGAAAAGTAATCTTCAATTGTTCGTTTTGTGTTTCGTTAGTTCGACATATTTCCGACTATGATCCTTATAACCGGACTTTAATAAAAAAATGTTTTTTTGTACGTATTTTTTTCCGTTCTCTACCGAACCTAGGTTAATTCCGTTTTCGGCACTAATAAAAGACCAATGATGCAATAACTTTAAAATTAGCAGAAGCTTAGCTACATAGATATTATTGGACATCCGATGATCGCGCTTTTTTTGGTTTAGCTATCGAAAAAAAAGAAAATGACATTTCTGTGGCCCTTACGGTCATATTTGTAAAGAAAAAAAATAAGTGGTCGTTATTAATACACAGCTTAATAGGGTCTAAGATCTCTAATTGAATTGAGGGCAAAACCAATCCAATAGGAAGGCATTTCGGTCCAATTCTCTATTTCTAAATAGTTCCAACATTAAAGGCATTGCTCGCGTCTGCCCGACGCCGTTCGGTTCATATCGCAAAGGTCACCTGAACAATGCTTCAGCCATTTCCGGCTGTTTCCTCGACCGATATTCTGTAATACTACGTTTGAAATGTCTATAAATAGAAAAGTCTGATATTTTGTATGTGGCAGTATGTCATTTTTCAAGACTTAGATAAACTTGTCAACTCATGAAAAGGCGCCATAAATTGATTGAAAAATGTTTTGTGGTGGTTCGCCGGCGAGTATACATATAAGTTAGCTATCTAAGCTAATACAGTATGTATTTTTGTAGTAGTTTATCATTGAAAGTTTATAAATCTACCAATATACCTAAAGTTATAATTTTTATTATAGACTTAAGTTAGATATGTAGGTACTGATTTAAAATTTAAGCGCGTGTCATGGCGATTTTCCATTCACAAACTTGTGAGAAATTCAATTTAATAATGTAAAATAGATGACGTGTGTAACACACGTATATTACACATATAAGGAGCATTTGCTGTCGCCAAGCGAATGTGTAAATGCCAGACTTGCGCTTGTCCATTGCGCCTTTGTACCAGTGAACTTGCTTTGACTGCGAATGTGCGAATAGTGGGACGAATGCCGAGTACACTCGCATGGGATTTATCTCAATTCGTCGAAACGTGTAAACACGGCATAACAAAAGCACCTCACCCTAACATGCGGCTCCGTGACAGTCATCGTGTCGTCCTCGAGAAAGTAGATGATGTCGACTATTCGCACTCGGTAGGTCTCGTCGGGGTTGTCGAACACCGGCTGCTTGAAGAAGGCCCTGAACTTGAGGCACCGCTTGTCGTAATGCGCCCAGTGCGGTATCACGGCGGGCAGCGACGCTTGCTTCACCCGTCCGTACGTCAGCGATGGGTCGTAGCTGTAACGACAGATATCAACAAAATATTGGACAAACATAATATATTTTATCAGCAAAAAAATATAAATATAACATAGAAGTAAAACTGACGATTAATTGAAGATTTCGAAATCGACCTTGACTTACTCTTTAAATTTCACCTCATGTTATGTATGGCAAATAACAGACCCCATAGCTACTTTACCGGTTTAAAACAAACAATACACAATCAAAAAGGTGGATTAGTTCCCGTTCTAATACATTCCGGCTAACTATATTGAATAGCGTAGGTATAGCTACGTTCACATTCTGGTGAACTAACTCAGCCGCATTCAATCCGGCTCATCGTGGATCAGCCGCAATAAAAAACGGCTAGCCGTAATGTGATACGGCGGATTTGACAATGTCTAAGATATTATTTGTCATGTCGAAAGAACTTAACGTCGAATGATATGACGATGATATTATATTTAGAATTATTGATGTAAAAGTTAAAGTATGTAAAAGTTAGTCCCATTGCTCATTGCGGTCGAGTTGGGCGGGCACGGAGTAGGTTTGCTCACATGAGAACGCTCAAGGCGTGAAAAATAGCACACACCGGCGTGACCATTGTCTTTGCGGGCGTTCATGAGGATCTACAGTCGTCATTGTCCAAGGAGGAGTAAGGGGGGCGACTCGTCTGTATAAACTCTATGCGTAGGTTAATGAGCGTCGGTAGTCATAAAAATGGCTCCGATTTCCCGTTTACCTCTTATAATATAAAAAAACATCGAATGGATTTTATATAAATAACTCTTTAAAAAAAAAAACAATTTATTTGTTTACGAATGTGGGTGAATGAAGTCCGGATCGAACTACGTACCGCGAATCGAACATGACCCCTACTTCTCCGCTGGGATTTTAGCATGAGCATAAAATGTACCTTAGTGTCATCTATATACCTACGTATTGACTACTACTTATCAACTTTATTATTTAACTGTTCAGTTCAAAATTCTATTTAAGGACGGAAATGTTTATTTATGTAATATTCTAGCTGTAGGTACCGCGTTGCTATGGCACCAACTAAAATAAATTTGAATGAAAGACATTAAACAAATATTCCATTCATTTTGAGTTATTTTATTGATAGATATGGAATGACAGCTGCACTATCTTGGAGATGTGGTCGTGTCATCTCAGAAACCGCCGTAGGCTCATGAACAACAACTGAGATAAAGATCATCATAATAATATAATCGTATACATAGTTTACAATTGCAGACATTTAGACACATATTCATTTTCATTATACCTATATAGATAAATGTATTTTTCACAATATATCTAGTTTAGATAAACCTTTTCTGTTTTACTAACCTAGACTTATTATTGGAAACAATGTGTCGTGGAAATCACACGAGCTCAGGGGTCAAGCTCGGAGCCGAGTGAATATGCAACCTCTATCTTAATCGTTTTTGTGGTAAATGCCGACTTAGTGTGGTATTTTGGGTACTCTGTTGTTGCATTCTGTGCAAACTGGTTTAGGATTCTGTGCCTCAAAAGTAATAAAAGGAACGCAGATTGGCATACTTTATTGTTCTCCCTTGTCGTGGTGAGGGGGCTTAGTAACCTTGGCTTGAACCACCACAGTGAAGCCAGTGTCGTTGCCATCTTCCCTGTCCTCTGCGGCCGTTTAATGGTTGACCACTAGGTGGCGTTTTCGGAGTAGGTCCGTCGCCCAGCGGATGGGGAGGTCCTCCACCCGTCCCTTTGAATTGGTAGATGGCGGCGTGGCTTGGGACCACCGGCGAGGCGTGCTCCGTTGGAGCATTGGGACCAGGGGTCAGGATGGGAACCTGATCCCATTGCACAGTTGCAACGTTGGAGTATGGAGTAGGGACTGTTCAAAAGCAACCGGACAGTCCCCGTGAAGGAGATTTCTGGCCTTTTCACCGAGGCCAACCTTTCGCTGGAGGGGCCCTGTTGCTTGTAGATCCGGGGTCCTCCAATTATAGCAGTTGATGGCACCCACAGGAGCTTAGTTGGCAGCAGCAACCCAATTTCCGAGCCCGACACTTAACGTGTAGCGTCCGTTAAGATATTTCCCAGCGTTACCAAAAAAAGTGCACTTTATTGTTAGTCTGTCTGTATGCCTTTCCGCTAACCTATAATCATTAAAATCAGCAAAGGGAGAGATCATACGATAGTTTAAGATAAAAACCCAACATTTGGTAATTTATAGTTATAGTTATATCGCAGCAGAAAATAATGTTTTACAAACTTATATTTGTAGTTAATTGCTTACAAAATGAGCGCATACTCGCGACAATGTAGGTATGTTAATTTTGAATGTTTACAAACAAATAAATTGAATTAGAATATTCTGAATTGAAGATGAGCTATGACATCGCTTTCTAGTTCTTTGTCACAGACAAAGGGATAGTCTCTACTATCCCTGTGTCTGTGTGAATGCATACAATATATTAATCTAGCAATAAACTGAAGAACAATAATCCTAATCATTAGAAATATATTCTTATGCACAATACCCATTGTGATTCACATCATCGTGACGAATCTTACGACACCTCATAGGTAGGTTGTCGTCATGCCGTTCGGAGGAAATATAGAAATCTAAATACTCAATACCCTTTTTTTTTGTTGACGCAAGGGAATATATTTACGTATGATACGTAGAAGCCCGGGCGGCTGCTAGTCCGACTCGACACTTAATGCAATACCGAATAAACCCCTGTGGGTGCCTTCAGCCGTTATAGTTGGAGAGTCCTAGATCCGCAGTCGACATGATCCCTCCAGCGACAGGCTGGCCTCGGCGAAAAGACTTCTTCGTTCCAGAATTCTCCTGCTTGGGCACAGTCCGGGTGCCACTGAACAATTATTACTACGACGTAAGACCTTGCAATGGGGTCCGGTTCTCATCCTGACCACTGGTCCCAGTACTCCAAAGGAGCCGTAGCGCGAATCGGTCCCTCCAGTCCTCCCAATCTACGCGGCCGTCTGGTGATTCAGCGAGACGGGTGGAGGACCCCTCAGCTAAGCTGCCTGTTCTCTCCCCAAGGCTATCCGGTATGGGTAGCTCTGTCAGGCATAGCCTTGGGGATCACAGAGGTACCCGAGCATGCATGTAGCAGAATTGGGCCGGCAGAACCGGGCACCTCTCGTTTATATATATGGTGTGTAAGCAACCGGTGGCCGTATAGTAAGATTTCAGAGGAATTTCCTCCCACGGACCCTCCGATTGTGGAATGAACTCCCTTCCGAGGTTTTCCCAGAGGGCTACAATATGGGGTTCTTCAAGAGGGGAGTCAATAGGTTTTTAAAGGGTCGGCAATGCGCACGTGATGCCTCTGGTGTTGCATGCGTCCATAGGCTACGGTAACCACGTACCATCAGGTGGGCCGTGTGCTTTTTTTGCCACCATCGTAGTATAAAAAAAAAAAAACATGGAGGAGGAGAGGGAATGGTACAACGCATCTGTATAATCTACGCGGATATCTATGGCCGCCGGCAGTTACGATAATGGCTGTGATTTCTCGTTATACGAGGTGTGGCTATTAAATAACGAGACTGACGCTGCGGCGGCAAAAGTGCGCATGCGTAGTCCACCGTTGACTGTCAGCTGTTAAGTGTGAACCTTTCTCTTCAAAATGCCCTAAACCTCATTTGCGTAAGTAACACGGTTTAGTCATAACCTTCATTTCCGTTAACGTTGTTATTTTATTTTGGCGAAAAAATGGTTAGTGTAAATAATAGAGCAACGAATTGTTGTTAAATTTCACTTCAAACTTGGAAAAACCACTACTGAAACTTATAATTTACTGAAAGAAGTATACGGCAGTGAATGTTTATCCCGTGAACGAGTTTTTGAATGGTTCAAACATTTTAAAGATAGCCGACAAGATGTTGAAAATGATTCGCGGCCAGATCGCCCTTCAACGTCAAAAACGGATGACAATGTCGAAAAAATTGCTAGTTTGAATCGGTCTGATCGTCGATTGAGTATTCGTGCAATAGCCGAAACTGTAAATATTGATAAAGAATGTGTACGGCAAATTTTACATGACAATTTAAACATGCAAAAAGTGTGCGCCAAAATGGTGCCGAAAATTCTCACGTTTGAACAACAAGCAACTCTTAAAAATCTTTGTACTGACATTCTGGATGCAATTAAAAATGACCCAAATTAACCATGTGACTTCTACCTGTTCCTTAAGGTGAAATCTGCATTAAAAGGAACAATATTTGAGTCCGTGGAAGCTGTTAAAGAGAAAGCGGCAAGAGTACTGAAGGAGTTGACAAAAGATGACTTTCAGTACTGTTTCCAACAATGGAAGATTCGCATGGAGCGTTGCAGGGATAGAGAAGGGGTGTATATTGAAGGCGATAATAAATAATTATGTATAAAATGAGAATAAAACTTTTTACAACAACAGTCTCGTTATTTAATAGCCACACCTCGTATACTGTACTAGCTGCGCCCCGCGGTCTCACCCGCGTAGATTTAGATCCCGTGGAGAATCATCCCGTGGCATCCCATAGGAACATTTTTGGGATAAAGCCTATCCTATGTTACCAAGTCAATTTCTATGCGTGTACCAAAAGTTTTGAAGGAGTAACAAACAAACAAACGAACGAACGAATGAACGAACGAACGAACAAACAAACAAACATACAATTTTTCGCATTTATAATATTAGTAGGTTAAAAAAATACGTTTTTTCCTAGCGTATACTTGTACTCACTTCACAGAATCCTCAGCGACCGCGTACGCATTGCTGTCCACATCCGTTACGGATCCTCCGGGTCCAACGACCGTTGTGTCCGGAAACCGGTACCCCTGGTAGTACCTCAAGGAGCTCTTCATATGGTGCCGCGTCTTCGTCGGGTCCGAGAAGGTCAGACCCGGCAGTTTCGGTAGCCCAAAAGCCATGTCGCCTGGAAAAAATCATCGTGGTTTAGAGGAAATAAACTAAATTGTGATGGACCAAAATATATAAAATCTAGCTGTGCCCCGCGGTTTCACCCGCGCTCAATTTCTAAGAAATCCATATAAACTTCAACACCCTAATTCACCCCTTTAGGGGTTGAATTTCTAAAAATCCTTTCTTAGCGGATGTCTACGTCGTAACATCTACCTGAATGCTAAATTTCAGCTTGATCCGTCCAGTGGTTTGGGCTGTGCGTTGATAGCTGGCTATGTCACCTTTGAGTTTTATATATAGATTAATGTGTGTCTGTATGTCCTTTATAGAATCGTTCAAATATCATGTGATGATATTTAGCAAAGTTGTTGTGCATGCTCACACGAAGGCTTCTGGATTGGTACGAAGAAACATTTAATCTTGCCAGCGCCTTAGAGCCATATCACAAACGCGACTTTTCGACGCGGCGACTGGCGACTTTGCGACTGCATCCATGCAAGCGCAGGATTTAGCGACTCTCTGCGACCGCAGTAGAGTCGTGCGACAGTATCGCGACTGCATTTAGACGTTTATTGATATAGTACATTAGCGTCTAGTCGCTGCGTCTGGCGTCTTGCAGTGTGCGCCCCCCGCGTGTAGTCGCTGCATTCGGCGTCTAAAAAGCGTAAGTCGCGTGTGTGCTGTCAGCCTTACGTAAACCTCGTATAATTAGTATTTTAGCTATTTTAACAAACTCGTTAAAATGTCAAAGTAAGTATCATACACATTCTGGATGAATTTTGAATTACTATTTTTTTATGTTATAGGGGGACAAAGGAGGAGTAGGAGCCGTTTTCATAGAGATAAACAAATGCGTTGCCCTTCTTCCACCTCCGTCCCCGTAAACATTTTTCTTGCTAAAAAGTATCCGATGTCCTTTCTAGAACCTCTAAGAATTTATTTTTATAATATTAGTAGTGGTATAAAGTAACAGCCGTATTGTCGCATTTCGCGCGGTGTGTAAAGATCCGGTGGAGGGAGGAGGAGTAAGAAGGGCAACGCATGTGTTTGACGTCTATGCGGATGTCTATGGGTGTCGATAGGAACGAAAATGGCACTGATTGCTGTTATGCCCCTATTCTATATAAAAAACTTCGTCCATCTTACAATCTAG